>JABBOT010000011.1:10681490-11281490 GCA_016165875.1 Acanthopleura granulata | reverse complement strand
GTTAATACATGTACAACTCAGCTCAGTGACGTTTGTTACACTCTGTAGGGACCTGCCCCAGTGACGGGTCCTGCAGGAGCTGAGTGACTGTGTTAATACATATACAGCTCAGGTCAGTGACATGTTGGGTGTTCTACTCTTTAGGGTCCTGCCCCAGTGACGGGTCCTGCAGGAGCTGAATGACTGTGTTAATACATATACAGCTCAGGTCAGTGACATGTTGGGTGTTATACTCTTTAGGGTCCTGCCCCAGTGACGGGTCCTGCAGGAGTTGAGTGACTGTGTTAATACATATACAGCTCAGGTCAGTGACATGTTGGGTGTTATACTCTTTAGGGTCCTGCCTCAGTGATGGGTCCTGCAGGAGCTGAGTGACTGTGTTAATAGATATACAGCTCAGGTCAGTGACATGTTGGGTGTTCTACTCTTTAGGGTCCTGCAGGAGCTGAGTGACTGTGTTGATACATATACAGCTCAGGTCAGTGACATGTTGGGTGTTACACTCTTTAGGGTCCTGCCCCAGTGACGGGTCCTGCAGGAGCTGAGTGACTGTGTTAATAGATATACAGCTCAGGTCAGTGACATGTTGGGTGTTATACTCTTTAGGGTCCTGCCCCAGTGACGGGTCCTGCAGGAGCTGAGTGACTGTGTTAATACATATACAGCTCAGGTCAGTGACATGTTGGGTGGTATACTCTTTAGGGTCCTGCCCCAGTGACGGGTCCTGCAGGAGCTGAGTGACTGTTAATACATATACAGCTCAGGTCAGTGACATGTTGGGTGTTGTACTCTTTAGGGTCCTGCCCCAGTGACGGGTCCTGCAGGAGCACATGATGATGATGGTGATGATGATGATGATGACGAGGAAGCTGAGGATATGGAAGCATTTGAAGAGAGTGGCATGCTGGAAGAGGAGGATAATGTGAGTTACAATGGTGAAACCTAATAACATGCTGTTGTTGTTGTCACTGCCTCATGTCTTTGTATGCGCAATATCCTGGGTCTTGCATGCCTGTGCAGTCACTGATTGTATGTTGTTGCCATCAGAATTGAGTGGGGTCCTCCTTGGCTCAGTTGGTTAGGGCTCCAACATAGCGCAATATCCCAGAAGCCTTCCACCAATGCGGTCGCTCTGAGTTCAAGCCCAGTTCATGTTGGCTTCCTCTCGGGTCATACGTGGGAAGGTCTGCTAGCAACCTGTTAATGGTTGTGGATTTCCCCCGGGCTCTGTCCAGTTTCATATAAGTGAAATATTCTTAAGTACGGCGTAAACCACCAATCAAATAAATAAATAAATAAATTAGAAATGAGCGTTTTCGTTGGCTGATATGGGTAAAGCATTGTTGTCGTTGAAGCAGATAATTGACCCATGGATCAATCATTTTGTACGTTCAGATCCTGCTCTTGGCTAGGCTTCTACAAATGAGGATTGTTTATAGCTACGTGGCAAATTATATGCAGTGATTTTATTCAGGTTCCTTGATTTGCATGACCCATAAGTCTGACTGTCATTGTGTCCGTGAAAAATAAAGAAAATAGAATCGCACCACTTCCGCCAGATTTTGTATAAAAATAACAATGGTGAATTTTCCGATAACTTGCTGCCTGTGAAATCATGTGCGGATGCAATCTTTACAAGAAAAGGTTATTTGTACGATAAATGGAAAAAAAATGATGGTGTCCAATTGCATGGCATCTTTATGAAGATTGTGAGTCATCTACTATGTTTTTGCAGGCGACGGTAGATATCAAGAAGACAACATCAGCAGATTCAGAAGGAGCCAGTGCATCGGCATCAGATAGTGGGATTATCCAGACCCGGACCTACGATCTAAATATTACTTACGATAAATATTACCAGACGCCGCGACTCTGGCTCTATGGCTATGATGAGGTGAGCTGACTGAAGCAGTATGGTAATGTCAAATACCCAGTCTGCTTTATTAGGTATAGAAGTTCATGTCCAGCTCATGCTGGCTTCCTCTCCGGCTGTATGTGGGAAAATCTGCCAGCAACCTGCAGATGGTCATGGGTTTCCCCTGGGCTGTGGCTGGGTTCCTCCCACCATAATGCTAGTATAAGTGAAATATTCTTGAGTATGGCGTAAAACAGCAGTCAAATAAATAAATAAATAAATAAATAAATGTTTTCAGGTGTGAGGATATGTAAGATGTGGGCTCAACCCCGGCACTGGACAGGGAATTTGTGGGTTAACCTTTCACTGTTCCCGGGGCCTTTGTGACAATGATCAGCCTGTATGCCATTCCATTTTTCACTTGTCCATAACGAATATTTTGTGCGTACAAATGTGAGGAGTATTTAACAGCTTTAAACTTGCCAAAGCTTGGTTGTTTATCGCTCCCACTTTGATTTCATCGGAATATCTCGGTGGTTCTAATCCTGAAAAAAAAAGCATTGGCTGTTGGCTTATTTCTTTGGACTCTCTGGACAGCTACTCACGTCTGGTAAAATAGTCGGCTACAGTTAGTAATTATCAAAGCAACTAACCACATGTAGTTAAAGCATTGGGCAACCTTTTTAAGTCCATTTTATCCAAATTACTTGCATAGAATCTCATAACTACATGTTTATTTTTTTGTTTTTTTCATTGGTGTTTTAAGCCGTACTCAAGAATATCTCACTTATATGACAGAGGCCAGCATTATGGTGGGAGGAAACTGGACAGAGCCCGGATGAAACCATCTGCAGGTTGCTGGCAGACCTTCCCACGTACGGCCGGAAAGGAAGCCAGCATGAGCTGGAATTGAACTCACAGCGACCGCATTGGTGGGAGGTTTTGGGTCATTGTGCTGCAATATCCCGCTAACCGACTGTGCCACGGAGGCCCCCATAGCTACATGTACTTTGTCTATAAGATATATATAAAGTTGTTGTAGGTATTATTAATATCCTCTGTGGCAAAGGGGGATAGTATGCCTGTGCGGCATGATGACCCAGGTGCCTCTCACTAGTGCAGTCAGTGTGAGTTCAGCCTTACGTGGGAAGGTTTGCCAGCAACCTGCAGATGGTCGTGGGTTTTCTCTGAGCTTTACTCAATTTCCTCCCACCATAATGCTGGCCGCAGTCTTATAAGTGAAATATTCTTGAGTACAACCTAAAACCCCAATCAAATAAATATATAAATGAAATCCTTGTGAAATAAATGAATGAAGTTGTTGTTTATATTTTCATCTTTCGTATGTTTTTGTAATCTGACAGAACAGAAAGCCGTTGACAGTTGTACAGATGTTTGAAGATTTTAGTCAGGACCATGCCAAGAAGACAGTTACCATGGAAGCACATCCCCACTTACCTGGGCCTCCTATAGCATCAGTTCATCCTTGCAAGTAAGCATGTCAAAGTGTAGTGAATACTGTGTTACAACTTAATGGTTTTTGTGTATAATTCATATTAAGGTACATGTTAAGGGTGTTGTGTCAAAAAGTACTTTCTTTAGAGAGCTAAACTCTTGTGTTCATGTGTCTTTAAAAGACCAGTTTGTGAAATGCATGTGTAAGGAGTCATGCCATGCATCCTATTTTTTGGTGACGAAATTTGGTTCCCACATACACCTGAACTGAGACAACAGGATCAAAGGTTGTTTTATTTGATCTGCACATGCGGATGTGGTTTTCAAGAAGTGTCTTGTTTTTCATGGATTGTTTTCTTATTTGTTGTGGCAGACATGCTGATGTTATGAAAAAGATCATAGAGACGGTAGCCGAGGGAGGAGGAGAGCTCGGTGTTCATATGTATCCTTGCCAGGTAGTTTTACGGGTCACCATGCATGAATTCCAACAACTCGGTTGGTTAGCACGCCAGCGCAGCACAATGACTCAGGAACCAGTCACCATAGCAGTTGCTGTGAGTTCAAGCCCAGCTCACGCTGGCATCCTCTCCGGCCGTACGTGGGAAGGTCTGCCAGCAGCCTGGGTGTGGTCGTGGGTGAACCCCCAGCCTCTGCTTGGTTTCCCCCCACCATAATGCTGGCCACCATCGTATCCGTGAAATGTCCTTGAGCACGGCATGAAGCCATCAATCAAATAAATAAGAAAATAAACAAATTCAAATGATAAAGTTGATTGCTTTTCATTAACTTGGTCACTCTGGCAATGTTCATTAGCTTGGTCAGGATGGCAATGTTCAGTCATCTTAGGGGAATGCTGATTGGCCAGGTATGTATGTGTGTATGCTGAGGTTTACATTGTACTCTACAAGTTTTCAGCTACATGACACTGAGAAGTCCTTAGAATGTACATACATGATGTATACACTCTGTCTTCTTGTGGAAAGGTGAGTCCACCTAGTCCACCATAGTACTGCTTCCAATGGAACATCATGCCAAAGACACCAGACATGATACCCCACTTAGTCACATTATACTGGCATCGAGACGACCAGTCCTGTTTTCTTGCTCTATCCTCTCAATGCTGAGCACTCAATGAGGCAGCAACACATACCATTCTTTGGTATGACCAGACGAGGTATTTTTCGTGGATCTCCCAACCTTGAGACAAACACTCTATCCACTAGGCCAACAGAGCGGTTGATGATTGGCCTGGTATAGGGTAACTGGGTAGGGTGTTATGCCTGGCGTCAGTATAATGTGATAGTGTGATGTCATGTTTGGTGTCTGTATAATGTGGCAGTGTGGTGTCATATTTGGTATCAATATAATGTGACTGTGGTGTCTTGCCTGGTGTCTTTAGCTCAGCATTCAAGTATTGAGGTATTATCAGGAAACACTTGTGTGATATGACAGAAATATTAATGTTCATTAACACTGCAAAAATCAAAGAAAAAAACAAAATTCAGCGTAAAAGTATATACATGTATGCCTGTAAATACGTCTGAACAGCATACTTTTGTAGCAGACATAATTATCTTACTATGATTGTGAATTATTACACTAGACTTTCCTTGACAGGATTTTTCAGGTACCTGATGATATTTCTCAAGTTCGTGCAAGCCGTCATTCCAACGATAGAGTACGATTACACGCGACATTTTACCATGTGACCTGCCTGATATTTGTCTATCCATAGGATCAGGTTTACAATATGTACATTGTATCATGTGAATTACGAATCTATGTACAGCCACTTGAAGAATACCATGATAAAAAAAGTATTGGATATTCCATTAAAAATAAGCCATGGCTATAAATATTCATTTTCTTGTATCAGGTTTGTTGGATAAGCAGCTTATCAATGACGCTAAAATGTCTGATGGTCAAGATTTAGTCCTGATTTAATTAGTGAAATGTGTGAAAACTGACTGACAAGTTAAATGCAAACTTTGAACTGTATCCCAAGCAAATGCATATGCATGTCCTGCAAATTGCCTGCACCCAGCCATTTCTACAATCATTCTTACCAGAAATATCGGCCTGACACAGAACATCCTGTACTTGTTTTGCATAGTACAATTAAACCAAGGGTTTTATGTATAAAGCCTGCTAATGTAGCCAACAAATAAAACATAAACAAAATAAAAAAAAGAAAACAAAAACTTCTCAGCCAATTTGGATGTGAATGAGTAGTGTCAGATTACTATATTCAAAGTACGTATGTTCATATCTTTAACTGAATAGTGTATATTGATTTGTACGACGTAAAGTCTCAGTCAAATAAATAAATACATTGACTTGTAGGCTGCTAAACTCTCGAGTCTTTTGCAAAAGTCCTGGGATAACTTTGTTTGTGAATCAGTGATTATGTTCCCAGTGATTACTTCTAAAGCTCTCTGCACACGGTGTGAAGTGTCCCAGCCAGATGAAGAGGGCACACACCTTGGGAGAAGGGTGTTAGGGATCCGTGATTATGTCTGTGCTGATTACTTCTAAAGCTCTCTGCACTCGGTGTGAAGTGTCCCAGCCAGATGAAGAGGGCACACACCTTGGGAGAAGGGTGTTAGGGGATCTGTGATTATGTCTGTGCTGATTACTTCTAAAGCTCTCTGCAAACGGTGTGAAGTGTCCCAGCTAGATGAAGAGGACACATATTTTGGGAGAGGGGTGTTTGTGGATCCCCGGGAGAGGGTTGTTTATGAATGAGTGACCATGTTCTTATTAATTGCGTCACCTCATTGTACTGCCTTTTTGTTTTATCGAATATTCTTATAGAATTTACAAGAGATTATCTTTATACATGTAAGCCTGTGTGTGTAGACATGACATTATCAGTGTTAGTATGTTCATTGACCTGAGGGTCATTATAGAAACATCTCTTGTTGGCATATCATGATTTATGACTCTTAGTAATGGTATAAATTGACAAGGATAACATTGTTAAGCTGGTATGAGGGTACTGTAATTTTGATTTGTTTTCCGTGAACCAGATTTCTTTACGGCAACTACTGGGTGGGTAGATGGGTCTTAAGATGGTGCATTGTGTGCATACATGTAATTAATACAGTGTAAATTCTCGCTGTTAAAAAGTCAAACCTCAGTTTGACCTTTTTGTAGTGGCCTGTATAATGCTATTTAGATAATTATTTTATAAATCCCCCATGTCATCCTGTTTCGAGACAAGATCAATAAAACATTTTTAGTGGTTTCAGAGCCCAAGTTACCTTTCAGTCCGCTTTGCCGTTTGTTTCTTTTTTACTTCTAACTTAAGTATAGCTTACTGTTATTACAATTCATTTTATGTGAACTATATGAAAGGGCTATAGGTAATTCTCGGCTTAAGCCCAAGTCTGGTCGGAGCTAAATTTAGTCAGGCCCATATAAGATCAGGCTTGTTGGATCAAGCCCATGCTGATTCAGACCCAAGTCGAGTCAGGCCCAAAGTCTAGTTGGATCAAGCCCAAGTTGATTCAGACCCAAGTCGGGTCAGACCCAAATTCTAGTCGGACCAAGTCCAAGTTGATTCAGACCCAAGTCGAGTCAGACCCAAATTCTAGTCGGACCAAGTCCAAGAGGATTCAGGCCCCAGTCAGGTCAGTTCCCATCAAAGTAAAAAATTGATACTACGAATTATCTACCTTGTTGTAAATATAATAAGTTTCTTTGAAAGCAGACAAAAATTGTAGGAGCTAACATATTCTGGATAATCAGACAGATAACCGACCATGGAAATTGGAATTCAATACTAAAAATCATGTATTTTCAAAAACCAAGTTTCACTGCAATTTGACAAAAACTGTCAGAGGAGTAGCATTTTGAAGGTAAAGTTCACAGACACAAACACAGAGAGATAGTCGGACGAAGGAGAACTTGCTAGTATAAAGCTAAAGATGAAGAATAACACAAAAAGCAAATAATCCTGTGCAATATATAAAGTAATTAACTTGTCAAGTTGTGTTAAATTTTTTTTTTTTTCACACAAAAGCCTGTTATCATAAGGCACAGTTCTCTGCATGAACCTGATGGAAGCCCTACCTGAAGAAGACGATCTCAATATTTAACGCTTGAGACAAAACATATATGGGTAGTTCTCTATATCATTACAAGCAACTGTGACTGTGCACTACACGTATCACAAATGGGTGTGCTTTAATCTTCAGCGTCAAGAAAAACTTTGTACTCATGTAAGAAAAATGAATACCATCCAAATTGGTGTGAAAATGTCAAAAGTGCATTACATACATGACTACATTAGGGTACAATGTATTGGGAAGGAAATGTAAGCAAATTTTAGATGCTGGAGCAGAATTTCACACCTGTCTCCACCCTAGTCCAGTGCCCACTACAAATGCTTTACAAACTGAGGTTTATTTATTTCATTGGTGTTTTACACCGTAATCAAGAATATTTCACTTATAAAATGGCAGCGAGAGTTATGATGGGATGAAACCGGGCAGAGCCAGGGAGAAACCCGCTACCATCTGCAGGTGGCTGACGAACCTTATCATGGAAGCCAGCATGAGCTGGGCTTGAACTCACAGCGATCCCATTGTTGTGAGGCACCTGGGCCATTAAGCTGCACACGCATGCTAACCTCCTCAGCCACAGAGGCCCCCAAACTGAGGTCGGGAAAATAACAGCCTTGCACAGAACTGTTACACGGTACGTTTGACGTTCCCCAGTGTGTGATCCATGTCCAGCATGCACCTGGAGTGATCTTACATGTAATTTTCCCTCCAATGAGCTCATAACACTTATTCATGCAACCTCTTCCTGCACTTAGGCTGAGGAGGTTGGCACGCTAGTGCAGTAAAAATGACCCAGGTGCCTCTCACCAATGCCGTCGCTGTGGGTTCAAGCCCAGTTCACGCTGGTTTCCTCTCTGATCGTACGTGCGAAGGTCCACAAGCAAACTGCGGATGGTCGTGGGTTTTCCCCCGGCTCTGCCTGGTTTCCTCGCACCACAACGCTGCACCTCGTCATTTAAGTGAAATATTCTTGAGTACGGCGTAAATCACCAATCACTGGAATCTCCCTGCATTCAACAGTACAATATAACTCACAAAATCATGTCAGAATGACCTGCTTAAATCCTCTGAATTTTAGCTTGAAAATCTCAAGCTGATACTTGGGGGGTGGGAGAAGTTTTGGCGTATTCTCTGAATGTTGCTGGCTTTCCTTCTATGACAATGGCGAGTGACTATCATCTATTCATTGAAATATGGCTCCACAAAGCCTCAAACACCAACAGAATAAACCAACAAGATCTTGTCTAACTGATTCATTAGTTAATTATTGAATACGACAAATATGTATGTATATGTACAAATGTGTGTAAAATAATAACCATTTTGTCGAAGCTGAGAATTAGTCCTTCAGGTGGAAAAAAAACAAAACAAAACACATTTTATGTTTATACATGTAAAAATATATACAATAATTAGCATTATCTTAACATATGTTTAAATGTACATGGAATGACACACTGTAAATTTACATAATGCAACAGCTAAATATTAAAAAAATAAATTTCCAAAAAATACTTTAAAAATATTTGAAATCATTTTATGCATGGAATATTAATGAGAACAACAAGGCATTCCCCTCAGTTTGATTGCATGGGAAGTTTGAGCAGAACATTGCTCTATAAAGTGTTCATCACGACACCAGTACTATAAATACCACTGTACAAAGTACTCATCATAAAGTCAGTCACCATAAATACCATGGTACAAAGTGCTCTCCATAATGCCTGAGTCACTATTCCACTGTACAAAGTACTCATCATCGAGTCAGTCACCATAAATACCATGGTATAAAGTGCTCACCATAATGCCTATGTCACTATTCCACTGTACAAAGTACTCATCATCGAGTCAGTCACCATAAATACCATGGTATAAAGTGCTCACCATAATGCCTATGTCACTATTCCACTGTACAAAGTACTCAGCAGAGAGTAAGTGACCATAAATACCATGGTACAAAGTGCTCACCATAATGCCTATGTCACTATTCCACTGTACAAAGTACTGGACATAGTGTCAGTAACTATCAACACAACAGTACAAAGCACTTGTCATAACGCCAGTTACTATTAATACCACTGTACAAAGTACTCATCATAGTGTCAGTCACTATAAATACCACTGTGAAAAGCATTTGTCATAATGCCACTTACTATCAACACCAATGAACAAAGTACTCATCATAGTGTCAGCATCTATCAATACCCGTGTATAACGTACTCATCATAGTGCCTGTCACTGTAAATACCAGTGTACACAGTACTCAAAGTAATGCATGTCACAGTGCTGAGCATTCCTATTACTATGACAATACAAGTGTTGCGTCTAATTTTTAGTGTAAACTGCATTTATGTTGAGCATTTATCTATGATCTCAGACTGCTGAATCTTAACTTGTGACGAGGCAGCCTCAGTCTCATTTCGCACCAGAAATTCTTGCGCTGTCTTGAGCGGGATTTAGCCTCAGCGGGCCATGTCAAAATCTTCACGCCTTTGTACTTCTCCTTCAGGACTTTTACACTGACCGACTCTGAGGGGTTCGCGTCTAACAGTGCGATACAAAACACATTGTACTTCATTTCCAGTGCGGAGTTTATGAGAAGGTGCAACTCTGGATCCTCCAGGGAAATCTGTGTCATGACAAAGACAACGCTGTAACTCTCACGCATGATTTCTCCACATCCCATAAGAAGGGTAACTGCATAACAGAATAAAAAACAATGTTTCTGACATTAAGTTTCATTCATGATGATTGTATTCATTTTGACCGATAATTCTATTTGTCTACATAGATTTGATTTGATTTTGATTCTTCCTTAACACAACACTCAATAGCAGTCAGTTTTATACATGGAGGAAACCAGAGTGTCTAAGATAAACCATCGACCTTTGGCAAGTTACTGTCAGACTTTCCCATGTAGTGTACAGATATTCTCCTTTGACATATTTTTATGGTTTGTCTGGTAGGATGATGTCCAATCACCAAAAGTTATATTTCATGATACTCATTTGCCTCTAAAACTGCACTTTTTGGGACCATGTTATGGTGAATATGAAATTATTAGGTGATGTCATTAGATGGGGTGCATACGAGAGTTGTAGGTGATGTCATTAGGTGAGGTACATACGAGAGTTGTGGGTGATGTCATTAGGTGAGGTTGTAGGTGATGTCATTAGGTGTGGTACATACGACAGTTGAAGGTGATGTCATTAGGTGTGGTACATACGACAGTTGAAGGTGATGTCATTAGGTGTGGCACACACAAGAGTTGAAGGTGATGTTATTAGGTGTGGTACAAATGAGAGATGAAGGTGATGTCATTAGGTGTGGTACATACGACAGTTGGAGGTGATGTCATTAGGTGAGGCACATACGACAGTTGAAGGTGATGTCATTAGGTGTGGCACATACGACGGTTGACGGTGATGTCATTAGGTGTGGCACATACAAGAGTTGAAGGTGATGTCATTAGATGTGGTACAAACGAGAGTTGACGGTGATGTCATTAGGTGTGGTACAAACGAGAGTTGACGGTGATGTCATTAGGTGAGGTACATACGAGAGCTGAAGGTGATGTCATCCGATGTGGTACATACGAGAGTTTTGTGTGATATCATTTGATGTGGTACACATGTGAGACATAGGCGATGTCACTAATTATTATAAGTGCAAGAGGCAACCAATCACAAGCGATATGTTTGGAAGTTATGTCATTACATGCACAAGTGGAACCTACAAGAGTGAAGTAGAGTACCCTATTTTTCAACCTTATTGAGGCTGAAAGCTATATTTCAATTAACGCTGTTTTCCAACAGCGTTGCTGGGGCTCTCTTTGTATAGTACATATCTGGCCCTTTGCACTGTAATTTTCAGCATTTCAGCTGTAACTATTTTTGGTCAGGTGACCTCCAAATATGGGAAAAATCACAATCCTTCGAGCTCTGATCGTAATTTGCTTCAAAAGTGTACACTGCAGGTAAAAAAAAACATCACATTTGTGACCAGAGTGTCAAACTACATTAGGTAGCATACATAAAATATTTAAATCCAAAAACTTTTGACACGTGACAACTTCGGTGATCAGTGCATTTCTACAGTTTTCAAGACATCAACATGATTTTTACACTCGTAGTCTGCCCTGACGTATTCTGTCTGCATTTTAAATTTCAGCTCCATTTGATAAATCTTTCTTGAGAAAATGACATGTCAATGCATTCTATTCATGGCAATATGGAATCCAAAGTAGGTCAGGTTGAAAAATAAAAATTGTGGGGAAAAAATTTCCAAATCAAAATGGTAAGAAATAGACTGTATCTGAACCTCAATGTGCTAGTACTAGTCTGCAGTGCCTAATAATTTCATGATACTTGAAAAAAAAAAAGAGAGAAAAAGGACTAGTTGGATTTAACTGGACCTGAAGCTGAGACAACTAGGTACAAGTTGGTACAAGGTGCGCTATGGTAAAAGCCAGTGAAAATAAAATAAAAAGTGCTCTGAGATACCAGGGCTCAGCCACATGTACAGTGCCTTTGATCTGCTGCTCCCAACCCTGTGGCCAGCCAAACCACAGTAAATGGGAGGATTTGGAGAAATTTTTTTTTGGTTTCTTAGGAATAGCTTCAAAAATATACAATGTACGAAAATAATTCTTGCAGAATTTTAATCCCCACAACATGGAGCACTAGAGAGTTTGTTTGGTTAATCATTTTAAGCAATATTTAGAGATGATGTAAATTTTTGGTAACTTCGGATGTTAATTACAGCCTAATTTGCCCATCAAATTTAACCTGCATTGCTTACTGCAATCTCAGTAGGGCCATCCACTCAAAAACAGCAAATGCAATTTCTTCTCGACAGCTTTACCCGTTTTTGAGAAGAAGATTTTTTAAGCTTCACAATAAAATTCAAAATGGCTGTTAAATATCACGTGATTGGCCAATGGATACTAAACATCAAAAGCTGCTTCATATGTTCACTATCAAGATGGCAGAGTTTGGATTCTCCACCTTCAGTAGTTTGGGAGATATTGCAATTTTATGAGAGGACTAAAAATAATGATAATAATAATCCGAACAATTTCAAGAGGTGTCCAACGGGGAACCTGTGTGGACCCCTAATAATTTATTGGAGACCTGCAGGGTCTAGAGAAATAATTCTCATAGTTTTATGAAGCTTGTACCTGTGGTGACAAAAACAAATCATTTCTCGCTTCATTTTTAAAATAACTTACACTACCCTTTAAAAACTGCTCCACTGTTTGAAAAGCTTGACGATTTACAGTGGGTGTGGTGTGCACAAGTACAAGAGTTAAGTAATTGACTGTAGTGCATATGAGCATAAGGTAATTAAATGTGGTCAATACAGGTACCAGAGTAAAATAATTAGGCATGGCACATACAAGACTTCAATAATTAGATGTGATGTACGGTGGGGGGATGTCGTTAGTTAAGAAATTAGGTGTGGTGCATGCATGAGGTCAGTGATCAGACGTGATATATATGTGTGGTGGAGGAAATATTGTTAGTTAAGAAATTAAGTGTGGTACATACTAGAGTTGGCACTGATATCGTTTGTTGTGGCACACACATAGCCATTTCCACGCAGCTTGGGAATCAGCATGTTTTCAGTGAATCTTGTAGCACTGGAGTCTCCATCAAGGCTGTGGAAGATGGCCAGGTCAAAGCGCAGGTTGTCTGTGACGGGAGAAATAAACATGTTTACATATGACAAACAACTACAGGATTTGTTTTGTTTGCTTGACCTGGATTTAATGATGTTTTCCACATCATTTCAGTCATGTCGATATGGTGTCTCCTCGTAGCAGGCCGAACACAATGCAGAGGTATTTGGTAGACATAGAGCTGCCTAAATTGCGAAAGGTTAATAGTTTATGAAGGGCATGCCCCTTTCCTCAAAATGGAAGCTTACATATCATTCTATTCTCGGCAAAAGATTGAACACACATGTTTGACGTTTTGGAACAATACTGACATTACGTGCATGTTCTGGAGTGACAGTTCGGAAAACGGGCCGCCCTAAAGCTGAATATTCATGCATTCAAGAATCTCGCAAAAAAATTCACAAAAACACGATTTTCCAAACCAATCTGTACTCTTTCACTTATATTTAAGCCCACAGCATGCTAAGCTTTTTTATCAATTCAAGGCAAAATACAGAAATTCTCTCGTATATCATATATGATGTAAAATTTAGCTGAAAATCTTACCGACTGTATCCCATGGTTAGTTGCAACTAGCTGCTACATGTTATCATTGCTAACTAATCACAGCTTCACTGCACAAAGGTCAGCGTACAGGTAGTTTACAGCACGACTAAACGACGGATAGGGTTATTCAGATAAATACTACAATGAATGAGCGCTTATTGTTTAACGCCCTACTCAAGAATATTTCACTCATACGAAGGTGGTGTCTCCTTGGTGCAGGATGGATCTCTACCGTATTTTTTATCTGGTGCTGCATCACCGAGACGACTTGCCGAAGACACCCAACAAGCCCCCTCACCCAGTCACATTATACTAACACCGGGCTGACAAGTCCATCCTCTATTCTCTTATTGCTGAGCGCCTAGCGAGGAAGCAGGATGTACTATTTTTTAAAGTCTTTGGTATGACCTGACCCAGGTTTGAACCCAGATTTCCCTGTCCGAAAGCGGATGCTCTACCAACTACGCTATCCGGATGGGTAATAAATACTAGAGGGTCACTAAATCACTAAATTAATACTGACATAGGAAAGTATCTGGAATGGGCTTTTCATCCATTTCCTGCTGCTCCAATTACTTCCCAATTTTACTGGAATCACAATACCCTTCAGTTTAGGTAAGACTTCATAAATTCATGCACATACACATGAATTTACTGAAAATAGAAGATTAAAATGATGTATATTTAAAACTTGTTGTCAACATGGCGAATGGCTTTCTAAAAAAATTTGAATCTTAAAAAGTTTTGTATCAAAACAGTTTATGATGACTGAGTGAACTGAACACCCTGTCGGCATGATTTCGGGCCCCATACTGTCTTCAAATGCAGCTAAAATATTTTACTATAAGCGCACTAGTTTTCACATTCTTCCGCCATAATTTTACTTACAGAGTTCCAATTCATTAGATCTGCAATACACTGAGCTACCTGCGTTTGTGTCGAAGTAATGAATTTACATCACGTTATGACAAACTGATGGCAGGATAATTTACATCATGTTATGACAGACTGATGGCAGGATAATTTACATCATATTATGACAGACTGGTGGCAGGACAATTTACATCATGTTATGACAGACTGAGGGCAGGCTAATTTACATCATGTTATGACAGACTGATGGTAGGATAATTTACATCATGTTATGACAGATTGATGGCAGGCTAATTTACATCATGTTATGACAGACTGATGGCAGGATAATTTACATCATGTTATGACAGACTGAGGGCAGGATAATTTACATCATGTTATGACAGACTGATGGTAGGATAATTTATATCATGTTATGACAGACTGATGGCTGGATAATTTACATCCTGTTATGACAGACTGATTTTCAGGATAATTTACATCATGTTATGACAGACTGATGGCTGGATAATTTACATTATGTTATGACAGACTGATGGCAGGATAATTTACATCATGTTATGACAGACTGGTGGTAGGATAATTTACATCATGTTATGACAGACTGAGGGCAGGATAATTTACATCATGTTATGACAGACTGGTGGTAGGATAATTTACATCATGTTATGACAGACTGATGGCAGGATAATTTACATCATGTTATGACAGACTGGTGGCAGGATAACTTTCATCATGTTATGACAGACTGGTGGCAGGATAATTTACATCCTGTTATGACAGACTGATGGCAGGATAATTTACATCCTGTTATGACAGACTGATGGCAGGATAATTTACATCATGTTATGACAGACTGAGGGTAGGATAATTTACATCATGTTATGACAGACTGGTGGCTGGATAATTTACATCATGTTATGACAGACTGGTGGCAGGATAACTTACATCATGTTATGACAGACTGGTGGTAGGATAATTTACATCATGTTATGACAGACTGATGGCTGGATAATTTACATCATGTTATGACAGACTGATGGCTGGATAATTTACATCATGTTATGACAGACTGATGGCAGGATAACTTACATCATGTTATGACAGACTGATGGCAGGATAATTTACATCATATTATGACAGACTGGTGGCAGGATAATTTACATCATGTTATGACAGACTGAGGGCAGGATAACTTACATCATGTTATGACAGGCTGATGGTAGGATAATTTACATCATGTTATGACAGACTGATGGCTGGATAATTTACATCATGTTATGACAGACTGATCGCAGGATAATTTACATCATGTTATGACAGACTGATGGCAGGATAATTTACATCATGTTATGACAGACTGATGGCAGGATAATTTACATCATGTTATGACAGACTGATGGCAGGATAATTTACATCATGTTATGACAGACTGATTTTCAGGATAATTTACATCATGTTATGACAGACTGATGGCAGGATAATTTACATCATGTTATGACAGACTGATGGCAGGATAATTTACATCATGTTATGACAGACTGAGGGCAGGATAATTTACATCATGTTATGACAGACTGAGGGCAGGATAATTTACATCATGTTATGACAGACTGGTGGCTGGATAACTTACATCATGTTATGACAGACTGGTGGCAGGATAATTTACATCATGTTATGACAGACTGATGGCAGGATAATTTACATCCTGTTATGACAGACTGATGGCAGGCTAATTTACATCATGTTATGTCAGACTGAGGGCAGGATAACTTACATCATGTTATGACAGACTGATGGCAGGATAATTTACATCATGTTATGACAGACTGGTGGCTGGATAATTTACATCATGTTATGACAGACTGATGGCAGGATAATTTACATCATGTTATGACAGACTGGTGGCAGGATAACTTACATCATGTTATGACAGACTGATGGCAGGATAATTTACATCATGTTATGACAGACTGGTGGCAGGATAATTTACATCATGTTATGACAGACTGAGGGCAGGATAATTTACATCATGTTATGACAGACTGGTGGCAGGATAACTTACATCATGTTATGACAGACGGGTGGTAGGATAATTTACATCATGTTAAGACAGACTGATGGCAGGATAATTTACATCCTGTTATGACAGACTGATGGCAGGATAACTTACATCATGTTATGACAGATTGATGGCAGGATAATTTACATCATGTTATGACAGACTGATGGCAGGATAATTTACATCATGTTATGACAGACTGAGGGCAGGATAATTTACATCATATTATGACAGACTGATGGCAGGATAATTTACATCATGTTATGACAGATTGATGGCAGGATAATTTACATCATGTTATGACAGACTGATGGCAGGATAATTTACATCATTTTATGACAGACTGATGGCAGGATAATTTCCATCATATTATGACAGACTGGTGGCAGGATAATTTACATCATGTTATGACAGACTGGTGGCAGGCTAATTTACATCATGTTATGACAGACTGATGGCTGGATAATTTACATCATGTTATGACAGACTGATGGCTGGATAATTTACATCATGTTATGACAGACTGGTGGCAGGATAATTTACATCATGTTATGACAGACTGATGGCTGGATAATTTACATCCTGTTATGACAGACTGATGGCAGGATAATTTACATCATGTTATGACAGACTGGTGGCAGGATAATTTACATCATGTTATGACAGACTGGTGGCAGGATAATTTACATCATGTTATGACAGACTGGTGGCAGGATAATTTACATCATGTTATGACAGACTGATGGCTGGATAATTTACATCATGTTATGACAGACTGATGGCAGGATAATTTACATCATGTTATGACAGACTGGTGGCAGGATAATTTACATCATGTTATGACAGACTGGTGGCAGGATAATTGACATCATGTTATGACAGACTGATGGCAGGATAATTTCGCTGAATGATCCAGAGAACGGTTTTGACAGTAAATCCAGGGAACATCAGCTGATTTTTTCCCTCGCCTATAGTTCATATAAAACTGACGTGTCAAAAACAGGCACATACGAACAGGTATATGCATACGTTGATGGCATGAAGGTGTTCATCCACTGCTATTTAATAATTAATCCATCACTATCAGCATAAAATGTTGCTGATGCTTGTTGGTTCCTATACTCGTATTCTGAATGTTGTACAGGCACAAAAATAGGCATAAAGATAGGCATAAAAATAGGCACAAAATAGGCACCATAGGCACAAAAATATCCCAACAGTACTTTTACACTTTTCAAACCTACAACTGTCACTGTGTAAGAAATGGGTATTTTGTTGGATGATGCGTAAATTTTGGCTGCAAGTATTGTTGGTTGGTCGTCTGTGCTTCAGACCACATTTCTCCCCTTCACAGAACTCGCACATTTAACTTGTTGGTTTGTAACTTCCTAAAGTTCATCTGAGCAGCAGCAGAGTTCCGCTTTTACACAAACCTCAATTCTATAAACACTGCAAAATGCAGTGGTAGCATACAGTTTAGTCTTTATGTGTAATACAGTAATTCCTCTAGACGGTGCGCAATGCGCCCAATGGCACTCTTTTGCAAATTACCTTATTCTTCATGCAAAGTGACGGATTGCAATCCGTTGATTTACGGATGCACAGTTTTTGCAGGACATGATGCAAGCTTTAAGTTTTTTTTCTTTCTGAGGAGTTGGTGGTAAGATTTATCATTTCTTATCCAGTATTATGAAAGGCTAGACATTGGGGCCTCTGTACCTGTGCTTTGAACAGTTTAGTTCCGGTACCATATATCGTTACACGCGGCTGATGTAAGAGACAAGCAGTCTGTGAAGAGCCGTCTCTGACAGAGCTTCAAAGATTCCAAACTGTGGGCCTTTCTACTGAAATTACAACTTTGTTGTGGCTTTTGGAGGCTCTACATCGAGTCCTCATGAATAGACCCCACCCCACCCGAAATTAGTTGACCTCCTCACTCCATTACTATATGCATACATACGAAGGCTTGGACAACCATAAAAAAATGAATATAAGATACAATGCCAGGCATACTGCAATCAGATCTGTGCTTTCCCGCAATCACTATCAGCTAGTAGGATTACTAGTTAAAACCACTCCAGGTTTCTCTTATTGCTCTGAATATTTTCTTTACCCAAATTCACCAGAAACATAACAGAACTCCTATGTAAAAATGACCAGTCTTTAAGAAACATACCATTCACAATGACATATAGCATGTAGGGGTATATACACACCAATCAGACAGTTCATGTCTGGGAGTATACCCGATTCGGCACTGACGGGCAGCCACTCCATCACTGGCCCTTACTGGACAGCTGGGAGCTAATCACTCTATTCTGTTATCTCTACCAGCAAATCAAATCAGCTAAACTTTAGGGCTAGAATTTATTGACTAAACATTACATCATTTACGGTAGTCTCTCTAATCATTCATACATGAGTGCTCTCCCCCGATTATATAAACGTCTATACTCACCATTCACTGGTAGGTGGTTTGCACAAAATGTGGACTTGACATGAAAGTGGATCTGGGGTCCGTAAAGTCGCCAGCTACTCACAAAGAGTGCAATCAGCAGAACTACAACGACTACCATGATAACGTACCAGTGTGACTCCAGGACAAAGGATGTTCCTTGTGCTAATGGGAAGCAAAAGGAAAAGAAAAAAAAACAATGCCAATTCAGGGAAGTCATATTCCAATCTGCGGAAAGCCTTTTCCATGCACAATTCTAGTTTTTTTGATCTTCACAACAAATATTAGCAAAACTGGGCATACAAGACTTGTACTGTTCAGAGACTAATTTAGTCATGCCTTTTGTGATTTACACTAATGTTAACATTACGTAGGACATCAATGATCATGATGACAGATTAATTTCCCTGGCATTTAATGTGCTTTACATTTTGATTTATTTATTTATTGGATTGGTGTTTTATGCTGTTCTCCAGAATATTGTCCTGTTTCACTTATACAACAGCGGCCAGCATTATGTTGGGAGGAAAACGGGTAGGGTCCATGAGCGTCCACAGGTTGCTGGCAGACCTTCCCGTGTACGACAGCAGAAAAAGCCGGCATGAGATGGGCCGAGGGGGGTTATTGCGCTAGTGCAGCATAATAATCCAGGTGCCTTTCATCAATGCAGTCGCTGTGAGTTCAAGTCCAGCTCATGCTGGCTTCCTGTCTGTCCTTTCTGATTTTGTTAAAGTATTACAGTGTCCCACTTTAGTATTTATCCATAATTAACTAATCCTGCATATATTTAAGAAACAATGGCTTCATTCACTGCGTTTAAGCTGTGATAACTGCAGTAAAAAAGGAAGTTTACTGTTATCACAGTGTATAAGCAGTGAACGGACCCATTATTTCTATTTTAACACATCACCTAATCCTATGCATTTTACATTAATTTTCTGTTTTTAATCCTTCCCCATCTTTTCAAACAGATACCTATTTATCCCTTTCTTTTGAACACACTTCTCTTGCCTCGATCATCCCCAGGGAGAGTCCAGGTTAAACAACCACAGGATTCATATTCGCGTGAAAACCATTGAGAATACGGCATTCGTGTGCCATAGGGAGGTCAAAGTTTACTATAGTGTGACATCTTCCCACTGAGCGCAACATCATGAAACAAAATGTGTCTTTTTTCAACATCGTGGTATCTGGGTGTAAACTACTAAAATGAATCCATGAAAGTCATATCTATAAACTATACGAGGTAGCACTTTTAACACTGAAAGAAATCCTGATATTTCGTCATTATATTAAGTATATGAATGATAAAAGTAAATCTACCAAATAAACAAGTCCATGTTTATGGAAGTAAACAGCATCACAGAATATTTTTCCTGGAGGTAAACGTTTCAGTCAGTATGTTCCTTTACACACTACGTGTTCTTTGAAAGGTCATCTCTATTTTAATAAAATGTATATTTACATACGTCCCGCAATTATCCGCGGGATAGAACTGCCTACATTTCTTTAATTTTAAGGTTGCTCGAAGAAATAAATTTGCAACCCCATCACTGCTTCTTTGATCCTTTCTCCTGGTAAAAGCCACACTCCCGCTTCGTACAATCAAATTGAACATATTGACCTATGTATGGATTGAATGGCAGATGGTGACGTCATATTTTTTTTCATATGGGCAAACGACTTGTACCTAACGTGTCTTCCTTTTCAATCTGTATGATTGGAACAATCAGTTACTCGCTGACAACAGTGTTTGGTCCCGCGAAAAAATTCACCGCGTAAATACTGCGGTATATGCGATTGACGTCTCTATTATTTATGTAGCATGGATTTTGCAGACGTGTTATGATGTTATATTAAGATTAAAAAGATATCTAAAAAGTGTACATAAATCTGAGTAATCAGGTAATATAGTACACGAAATCAAGACGCAATGAGGCTGGTTTTATGCATTTTTTTTTTTTTTGCCAACACTTGGCTGTCTCCACAGAATTACGTCATGCAAGTCCAACCTTTTCAAGCTGTCAGAGCTTCGCTATTAAGTTCTGTGGAAAAAAACCTACAATAGTGACAACAAGGATAGCAAATTTCTCCACCAAGTGATTTGTTATTCTGCATACGAGTGTAAAAAGAGGTCGGTGAAAATCCCAGGATTTAGTTCTTTAAAGTTTTCAGACAAGTGGATCATCAGGAAGGCTTGGATCAAGGGTACAAGATGGAAGGATTTTGTACCCACCAAAAACAGCCATATCTGCTCTCGGCATTTTACCGCTGTAAGCTACGAGAGGATAACAGCTGAACTTGAAAGACTGAGCTACCTGCACACAGTGGTTATAAAATATTATTAACAGAACGGAAAACTGATAGACAGAAAATCTCTTTACACTAACACCCATGTCCAAATCCTACATTACATTATACACATATACATGTGGGTTATTCCGAATGCCGACAACAACATGCAGTTGTCATTCCGCATATAAGTACGAATTTAGAATACCTTGGGGAGTAGAATATTTACCGTGAGGCGCACAGAGGGACAGAATAGTAAACATATACTAAATTTTATGATAAACACAAGAAACATACAGTGTAACAAATGCAAATGCCTGGACAAAGATCGAATTCATTGACTGAAAGCTCAGAATCCAAAGTCTTTTCAGAGATGTCAGCATCGTAAATCAAAACTTCAACACTGTCCACTATCGGTGACCATGAGTTCAAACGGATACAGCAGTATATCTGCTTCTGTGTAGCTAGAATCCATCTCCAAACTGATATTGTTCTGAGACAAATTCCCAGGTTATATAGCCCTGCCAGCCTTGGGTTGGCCATCTGTGAAGTCACCTTCTGAACCGTATTTGGCGGGCGGCTGGATGGAGATCGGCTAGTGCAGTAAATCTATTGTTTTTGGCAGATTCAAAGTCATTATTATGATTCTCAGAATCTGTGTAAACAGGTTATAATCTTTATAATTAGGGCCACTAACAAAATATGGACATTAATCTTCTAATCCTTTCAAAACATTTCAAATCTTCGTCATCATGTAATTGTTGAATATCAAAACCATGATATCATGTTGATTTTGTTATGGTTAACATCCGCAGCACAATGTCAGTTCCTTTGTTATACAAGTCACAGGAAATCAGTAGCTAACAAACTCAAATATAATAAAGTCGGTTAGATTTGTCCCCCTTGAATCAGCATTGTAACGCGGGAAAACGTGTCGCTCACAAGCATGTAGGGCATGCCAGCGACAGAATATTTCACTTTACTCTGCTTCACATGAATGCAAAACTTGAGCTCAATACATGAAATACTTTTTGGGATATGACCTTGTTGAATTATGTTCAATTTTATTACATGTTAAAGTATAATAATATGCACTTATGGTATGCAACAGGTCTTTGGTATTCCCTTCTCTGAGTGTTAGAGACAGATACTTCAAAGGCTATGCATTTCTATTTTGAACTTCCTAATACACTTTAACGACTGAGTGATCATATTATCAGAACTTTATTGGCAGTTTTTAGCATACCATGTTTTTTCAAAGTATAAAGACACAAAATGCTTATTTTTTTATTTTTGTAATTCGTTATAAATTAGCAAAGCACTTACGAGTTTCTTTTAGTTGCAAACTCCACGCGACTGTGGTAAAGTCTTGACCACTGTCCAGTACACACTCAAATGGCACATGCAGGTCATCCGGTTGAATGTTTACAATGGTCAGTTTTGAGCCGATCAGAACACGCCCTACACTGAGACATAAGGTAAGTTTTGATGATTAATGAAGTCACAGAAGGAAAAACACATATTTTCAAAACATTTTTACATATGATCAGCATTTCTAGAAGGTTAATTCTTTCAATTTAAAAAGAGCAAAAATTCTCCAAAGTGTCTATCAAGTTAGTGCGACTCGAACGTATTCAAATCAAGACTTATCAAAGATCACAACAGAATTCCTTCTTGGTATATGTATGCTCTTACCACTGATATACAACACGCTGCAAAATGTAGATGCATTCTTGCCATCACTGTTTGTTCTATTTGCACATGCATCGGTACAATTACTAGTTTGAACATCCTGAACTCTAACACAGTAAGTCTGACTTTTCACTAACACAGCACAAACACCCCGTTTTGCCAGGTTATGTGCACGTAGCAATTTTATTTACAGTCTGGGTTCATCTGACTGAAGATTAAATCATAATCAAGAATGTCTCGCTAACATGACCAAAGTCATTTCCTACCAGTAGATATATGAAACTAAGCCAAAAGAGGCCAGAGAAAACTGCCAACCATTCATGATGCCATGTAATTCTTCATGTAAAACCCTCTCACATGTTTGCAAGGCGTTTGTTCAAGCGTATTCTGAAGGCATTATTCTGTGTTGACTGACGAAATCATACCTTTAGTAAAGCCCTGAAACTGGTCAATCCAACCAGTGTAGTTTTGTCTCCAAAATCAAATTTAAAATGTGCATCAATTGCACTGAAAGTTGCTCTTCCATATGTGAAAAGGTTGAGGACTTAGGGTAGGCCTACCACTCAATCCGGACCTAAAATGTGGAGAAGCTCTAAGTCGCACATTTTTCCTGATTCTTCCCATTCTATTCCTGTTAACTGCACAACCCCCCACCTACACCCCACCCCACCCCCTCTGTCCCGTCCTCCCCATACCATTACACCTTACTTTTCACTATTGTGGATGATGTATCTCTCCAAGGTTCCTCCCACAAGTCTGACACTATCCTTTCTCCAATAGGCCTGACGCTGGCGGGTTGCATTCGTCACACACCCAAAGTTGCCCTGGCACAAGACACTGACATTCCCCCCGATCTTGACAGACTTAACTGGTTCCTCAGCATCTGTAACTTCTGGCCTATCCTTTGATTCACAATCTGTTGTCAGAGAAAAACATAAGATGCGATTCAGAGGGATGATTTTGCTGGAAACACTGCTTTGTGTAGGGCCTGTAATATGCTGTTGAGAACATACTGTTCTAGACACTGTCCTAATTAACAACCAATCACTGAAACACAATCAATCAATCAACCACTGACCCATTTCACAAAAATGACCCATTAATGTCATGGCAATTAATCTTGCCAAAACAACAAGTCACTGTACACACAACAAGCCACTCACTCACTCACTTCATAACAACAACCCGCCACAGTCCACACAACATGCCATTCACCGACTCACTTATCAACATCCCCTCAATCTCTACAACAAGTCACTGTACACACAACAAGCCATTCACTCACTTCATAACAACAACCAGCCACAGTCCACACAACATGCCATTCACCGACTCACTTATCAACATCCCCTCAATCTCTACAACAAATCACTGTACACACAACAAGCCACTCACTCACTTCATAACAACAACCAGCCACAGTCCACACAACATGCCATTCACCGACCCACTTATCAACATCCCCTCAATCTCCACAACAAGTCACTGTACAAACAGCACGTCACTCACTCACTCACTAACTCAATTATCAACAACCAGTCACTGTCCACAATAACCATTCACTGTACACACAACATGTCACTAACTCAATTATCAACAATCAGTCACTGTCCACAACAACATGTCACTCACTCACTGACTCAATTATCAACAACCAGTCACTGTCCACAACAACCAGTCACTGTCCATAACAACCAGTCACTGTACGCACAACATGTCACTAACTCAATCATCAACAATCAGTCACTGTCCACAACAACATGTCACTCACTCACTGACTCAATTATCAACCAGTCAAAGTACACAACAACAACCAGTCACTGTACACACAACATGTTACTCACTCACTAACTCAATTATCAACAACCAGTCACTGTCCACAACAACAACTAGTCACTGTACACACAACACGTTACTCTCTCACTCACTCAGTGACTCAGTTATCAACAACCAGTCACTGTCCACAACAACCAGTCATTGTACACACAACACGTTACTCTCTCACTCACTCAATGACCCAGTTATCAACAACCAGTCACTGTCCACAACAACCAGTCACTGTACACACAACACATTACTCTCTCACTCACTCAGTGACTCAGTTATCAACAACCAGTCACTGTCCACAACAACTAGTCACTGTACACACAACACATTACTCTCTCACTCACTCAGTGACTCAGTTATCAACAACCAGTCACTGTCCACAACAACCAGTCACTGTACACACAACACGTTACTCTCTCACTCACTCAATGACCCAGTTATCAACAACCAGTCACTGTCCACAACAACATGTCACTCATTCACTGACTCAATTATCAACCAGTCACAGTACACAACAACAACCAGTCACTGTCCACAACAACTAGTCACTGTACACACAACACGTTACTCTCTCACTCACTCAATGACTCAGTTATCAACAACCATTCACTGTCCACAACAACAGCTAGTCACTTGTGTGTACACACAACACGTTACTCTCTCACTCACTCAATGACTCAGTTATCAACAACCATTCAATGTCTACAACAACCAGTTACTGAACACAATTTATTTATTTATTTATTTAACTGGTGCTTCACTCAAAAACTTATACGGGGGGCCTCCGTGGCTCAGTGGATTAGCGCTTAAGTGCAGTGACCCAGAAGTCTCAATCCAATGCGGCAGCAGTGAGTTCAAGTCCAGCTCTTGCTGGCTTCCTGTCTGGGCATACGTGGGAAGGACTGCCAGCAACCAGCAAATGGTCGTGGGTTTCCTCCCACCATAATGCTGGCCGCTATCATATAAGTGAAATATAACTGAGTACAACGTAACACACCAATTAAATAAATAAATAAGTTCATTTACACGACGGCAGCCAGCATTATGGTGGGAGGAAACGGGGCAGAGCCTGGGGAAACCCACAACTGCAGTTTGCTGGCAGACCTTCCCGTGTGCGGCCGGACAGGAAGCCAGCAAGACTTGGACTTGGATACACAGTGACTGCATTGGTGGGAGGCTTCTGGGTCATTGTGCTGCAATGATTAATCCACGGAGGCCCCCAATGTACACAACAACAACCAGTCACTGTACACAACAACAACCAGTCACTGTACACAACAACCACCACCTACTTGTTGGCCTGGTGGTTAGAGGCTCCTGACTCCAGCGCACTGAACTCCTTGGGCATGGACAGTGCCCCCCCCGCCCAAAAAACACATACACTCAGGGACTACTCTACAAGCAGGATTCCTGTACTTTGGTCCATAACTTCGCCTTTACTTACCATAAAGCTTGACTGTCATTTCATGATCAACATATTGGCCAGTGGTTTCCCGAGTAGCACTACATCTGTATGAGCCAGCATCGAAGCCCCTGTAGGGATCAGCCAACCGTAGGGTCTGGTTTCTGGTGCTAGATAGGGGGATAATGGTGGCAGAGCCACTGGGAAACCATGGGTATGGGGTCCAGGCACCCACATCCTGCTTCAAGAAGTACCAGGTTACTACGTTCTGCTCTGAGGTGCAACAGTGGAGGTCAAGGATATGACCTGCCCGACCTATAATCTCATTGGGTAACCTTTGACCTTCAGGTGACCTCAGTCTTAGCGTATCTGCAGCAGAGTGATGATTGTTTAAGGAAACATTGCCAAATAATACATGATTTGACTTCCTGTAACATTCAAAAGAACATGCTAAGTCATAAAAATGACCCTTTATTTGTCTATTGTTTAATGCTGTACATCAGAATATTTCACCCCACACAATGGCAGTTAGCTTTGTTACCAAGTGCAGCAATCCGGAGTGTCCGGGTATCTGGGCGGGCACGACATCTTGTGTTCAGTAGGCAAGGTGCCAAGATAGTCAGTTACTTGGTAAGGTCTCATGTCTGGCAGGCTAGGCGACAGGATACACTTCCTGGCTGAGGAGTCATGTCAGGTGCCTGGTTAGCAAGACATCACTATACAGTGTCTGGGTGAGGTGTCTTGTCTGCTGTCTGGGCAGTAAGAAATCAGTATACATTTATTTGTTGAGGTGTCATGCCTGGTTTCAGGTCAGTAAGAAATCGGTATACAGTTACTAGGTGAGGTGTCATGTCTGGTAGGCAAGGCATCACGATACAGTTACTGGCTGGGGTGTCATGTCTGGTAGGCAAGGCGTCACGATATAGTTACTGGCTGGGGTGTCATGTCTGGTAGGCAAGGCATCACGATACAGTTACTGGCTGGGGTGTCATGTCTGGTAGGCAAGGCATCACGATACAGTTACTGGCTGGGGTGTCATGTCTGGTAGGCAAGGCATCACGATACAGTTACTGGCTGGGGTGTCATGTCTGGTAGGCAAGGCGTCACGATATAGTTACTGGTTGGGGTGTAACGTCTGGTGTCCGGTAGGCATCAAAATGAACAACAACGGAGTTTTGAGATCAAACTATTTTATCCCTAGAGGTAAATGAATCGTCCTATTGTATCATATGACCTGTCAAAAATGACAAGCAATTGTTTTTGATTACATTTATTATAACCTCTAAAATAAGTTTCACGAAAAGTTATCAAGAGTACATGAGCAATGGAAAAACTTGAGATCAACATTTGTGGGCTTAGGAAGTTCCTGAAGGAAAGAGGTGTGTCAGACAGAAGTAATTTGCCAAATACATACATGCAGTAGGCCTTTTTTTTTTTTTTTTTTGCCATTAGTGACGAAAGAGTTCAAATTCGAAACCTCCCTAAAACAACACAGTTACTGAACCCGAAATAAAAATTCTCAAAAAAAATGTACTTTTTGTCAGCATATAAAGTTATAAGAAACTCGCATTTTTCAACAGGATGTCACCCCACCAAAGTTCCTGATCCATGACAAAGTTACTGATCCATGACAAAGTTCCTGATCCATGACAAAGTTGCTTAGTTCCTGATTCTGAAAGTTCTACAAATTTTACAAAGTTATTTTGAGATTTGTTTGGAAGGTTGAATGATACCCTACTGGAAATATGTGAGTTTCATCACCAGAAATAACATTTTATTTATTTGCCTCTCAAGTGGCATTTTTTTGGATTTAATATTAGGTCATTTACAGTATAGGGATTAATGAAACTCCAGGGTCATTTACAGTAGGTTTACCTTCAGTGTTATTTGGACACTGGACAGAGGAAGCAGAGTTTATGGCCATGACTACCAGTACCAGACAGCAGAGGAGATTAACAGGCTGACTGTTCACAGCGCACCTACACCATGACCTCTCCATCATCTTGTCAGAACTCTTTATACCTTGTGTAACAGGGTGAAATATAAGCGCTATCTACTCCTGGGCTGGAGGGAATTTCCCATTAGTCTAGTGGTAGAAGCGTGGACTGGAAATCCAAAGATTGCAGGTTCAAATCCCCAGCTGGATAGCCTGATGACACTTGGCGCTGTAAGAAGGGTTGCTGGGGTGGCGTATATAGCAGGCTGCGATGCTTTGATGGATTCTGTGTATATTCGACTCTCCTTTCCTGGGAAGTCATGAGGATGTGACTTGGAAAACGAGGGGTGAATGTAACAGGGTGAAAAATAAGCACTGTCTACTCTTGGGCTGGAGGGAATTTCCCTTTAGTCTAGTTATAGAAGCGTGGACTGGAAATCCAAAGATCGCTGGTTCAAATCCCCAGCTGTTTACCCCGGTCACACTTTCCTCAGTGGGCAGCTTCTAGATTCCCTACATCTTTCAAATCAACAAGTTTAGGGTTAACACAAACTTAGAATAAATGTAACAGAGGTAAACACTTGGTATCTTGATTTTTTTTTTTTTTTTTTTGCTTACTTGTAGACAACTAGTAAAGCTATCTGATTTCAATGTATGTCAAATTCACGATCTCAGCAATTAATGGCCTATGCCGTACATTCAGCTTTAGTTAATTGGGCTAATAGAATTTCAACAACAACACAAAAAAATGCCTGGAAGTAGCTTCTTGGCTGACTTTAAGGAACACACATCACTGCTCCAAAACAAAACTTACAATAAGAAATCCAATCCAAGGTATCAAAACTATTAAGTTTCCATTTTGGTTTGGTTGCTGTTTTCACAAATAGATAAATAAATAAACAGTAGTTACCTGGTAATAAACCCTGATGTCATATAGTAGGCTATATTGGATTCATTACTAAAGAAAATCATTTAATTTAATTGATGTGATTGCTATTTTACACCGTACTCAAAAATATTTCACTTGTACGACGGCGGTGAGCATTATGGTGGGAGGAAACTGAGGGAAACCTATGACCATCTGCTAAATTAATTGAATTTATTTGGCTAGCTATGGCTTAATTACTGAGGCCTAGAACTACATGCAAACTTTGCTTAAGCATCACTTAAACTACAAAGGGGATAGCCTACATACACAAATGTAAGAATATACATTTCTCCATAACAACTTACCTGTACAGTATGATACGATGCCGACCTGGTGGTGTTGTTGTTCACTGTGAACATGTGTATGTATAATGTAGTTGTATAAGACCCGGGTTATAACACGCGCGGTAAATGTACATGTAAGGCAGAAGCGTAGACCTAGTAGCTAAAATCTAGGTCAAAGTACCCCTCTTTGATTCACCATGGAGGCAAAATAGATATCTCCATGGTTTCACACATTTGGTCTTTGAATCAAGTGTCGGCAAAAATACTGAACCGAAAGCGAAAGTACGACTGCCCACAGCACTTGCCACTCTGAACGATACCACCAGGCGCTACATTGTTTCTACACAGGTACTTTTCGTCTTCGTGTAAACCTATTAAGTAGATCCACTACTGTAATCACCCTCGACCAAGAACAGGGAACTAAGCAGTCAGTGTGCGTCACACTGTCACATCCTGTTTCAGCAGGGACCGCGCGGTTTAATATCAGGCGAGTCCACTGCATAAAATAGGGGTGAAGCGCGCCGTAACGGAACAAATCGTATGCCCTGTTTGGTAGGAATTGAAAGGCAAGTGCCTGTACATGACAACTAAACCACACGCATCTCCCAGGAAAGAATATAGTTGTTTGAATGTGGCTTTGCTGGTTTAGCTGCATCATTTCGTGTGTGGGTGTGTTTTACTCCACCAAGGCTCCCCTGGGACAAATGGCCTCTACTGGAAATGACCCACTGCTCGACTCAGTAAGCCTAGTGGGGTTCAACTCCAGCTATCGCACTGAGTGCTTGGACAAAAGTTCTGCTTTTTTAGTAATAAATATGAAACTTTCTTGTTTCCAACTTGTTGATTATGCTCTTAAACAAGTTACGTTGTCAAAATCTCTTTGTAGGCTACATAATAACTGCTCTTAAACTAGGACCAAACTGCACACAGTTGGCCTTTTCATTATCTTTGACCGGTGGCAAGCTTAGATATGCTTTACCAAGGTGGTGTCCATCCAGCTGTAATTATACATTCATTTACATACGGTTTCACACTGCTCTCATCATGAGTTCTGTCATATGATGACAGCATACCCATAAGGTGATCTATATGGAGATGCATTTATAGTGCTGCATAACAGAAACACCATGCTGTAGACACCCGACAGGACGCTACCCAAGATCTAAAGGTCTCCAGGGCAACTAAACTTGCTACTGAACTCTAGTCTAAGTGCACCAAACACCTAACATGCAATCTGCTATCATGTATGTTATTCTGAGTTTAATATGAACCACTGTTTATGGTGGGCATGGTCAGGATATGAGCCTTTGGCCACCTCTGTGGCTGAATGGTTAGAGTACCTGCATCATGGTGTGGAGAGTTAGGTTCAAGCCCGGGCTGGGTCATACCAAAGACTTCAAAAACGGTGCTTGTTCCTGCACTGAGAGGTTAGAGTAAGGAAACAGGATTCATCCGCCCGAGGTTAGTGTAATGTGACTGGGTGGGGTGTCATGTCTGGTGTCTTTGGCATGATGTTCCAGTGGCAGCAGCACTGTGGCAGCATGGCCTCGCCCTGCCACAATACCACACAGTATACATATACCTTCTAAGGGCTCCTCCTCATGACATAACTGAAAAAATTACTGAGTACAATGTAAAACCTGAGCATGGATACATACATATGAATCTGAGCATCTTTAATTTACACATTTTCATGTGGAAGGGCAGGCCTTTTATCTTCACATTCTGCCAATACATGCACATACAAGTCTTGACTGTAACATTTAAAGGCACAAGAAAAAAAGTAGGCATTTAGAAAGATAAACCAATGAAAATGCTTTTTTTTTACACCATTTTATTTTCATAGCTCATACATGTGTATTTACAGCACTGGATCTGGTTCATTTCTTCTCTATCAATAGACATTCTGTTCTCCTGTCTTGGAATAATTACTGTATTTCATCTCAACTTTAGCGCTTTTCAGGTGACACATTCTGCTTGGTTCATCCACATTACAGAGGCACTTAACTCTTTGCCCCATGTTGACGCTATATGATGACCTGTATCAGTCCATGCAGTGCATTTCAAGCTGCCCCATGCTGACACGATTTCACACCTAGCCCTAATTCTTATTGGCACCAATTGAGGGTCTTCAATGTTCAGTTATATTAACCTGCTGGACCTACCTGTATGTATAAAGTGTTCATGCAAAATTTGAAAAACATGACAATTTCATTTCGCAATGTCATTGGCATGCATTTATAAATTTTCCTTTCATAAATTTCTTGTGTTTTCCACACTATGTTCTATGGGGCAGCCTAGAAGTTAATATATTGAGCAGAGGGGGGTGTCATATGGCCTCAACATGGCGCACCAGATGAAAGATTGACAGGGGCAAAGAATTAAGTGTTTTTTGTGAAGGTTGATTGATTTCTTAGCCCCCAAAATTAAGTGTTGGCATCAAAAATATCATTTAAAAGCCTTCATGTGCTTCTGAAAGTGCATTTTAAGACACTAAACTTTAGATAAAATACATTATATGTAATACACATAGTAGACAACTGCACCTCGTTCACAGAAGACTGTCAGTACACATACAGAAAAACCGCATTCTTTTACCTTTGTATGTAAATATCTCAAGGGATGAAGAATCAACACTGATCGGCTGACAATGGTGATGGAAGATCCTGGCTTAAGGCCTCTGATCTTTCGTCACACTTAATATGCACATGGAGGAATTCTACAGAACCTAGAATTAAAGTTGCACAGTAGCCAATCAGCATTAGTTTTGTTTCCTTTTAAACAGAAGAAACATATACATATTTATATTTATCACGACAGAAATATACATGTACACGTTTGCCGTGCTCCAGGATTTCTTCCAAATTACATGAATCACATATAACGAATCTACAATCACATGGGGAATGGCAACTGATCCAAGCATTCAGCGTGAGAAGACAAAATTTCATCTTCTATGTTTTCACCAACTTTTCATTAAAAAATTGCACTGATTAAATTTGCTGGGTGAGGAAAAGTTTCATTTATCTGTGGACAAACTCCAATGATATACATTTAGACATACTTGAATATATTTCATTAGATATCACTGCTGACCTAATCGACATAATCTGACCAAAATAGTAACCGTCAGTAACAAAGATACTGGTCGTATCTCTTCTCTCAGTTTAGGGACAGGAAACCCAAGCGTCCAGACAAACACCCAACCTTCCTCGGGTATCCCACAAACTCACTTCTACTGATCAGTGTGGATGGTTATCATGATTGGAGTATCGGCTACATGATTTATTGATGTTATTTATCTCATTGGCTTTTTACACCATACTCAAGAATATTTCATTTAGACAACAGCAGCCAGCATTATGGCATGAGGAAACGGCAGAGCCCAGGGGAATTAACCCACAACCATCTGTAGGTTGCTGGCAGACCTTCCCACGTACGGCCGGAGAGGAAGCCAGCATGAGCTGGACTTGAACTCACAGCGACCGCATTGGTGGGAGGCTTCTGGTTCATTAAACTGCTCTAGCACACTAACTATGTTAATCAACTGAGCTACAGAGGTCCCTTAGCCAAATGAACCTTCCAGGCTGAATCAATGTAATTGGTCACGTTAGGTTTTAACAGTGGATTTCCCACAGAGGCCAATATGAAAAATTATAACATTATATCTGAAAGGCACAGACTTCAGTCAACGTACCCCAGTGAACAAGTGTTGAATTACTATTTAACAGGTGTTCCAGTTACGAAGAAATGGTTAAAACATGTTTTCTGCGTTTAATTTTTCGCCAAACTTCTCCTGAGGCCAGTTTTATAAAGAGGGTGTAACAGTTCATCAAAGGTAACTCGGAAGAACAAGAAGAACGGGGAGGAGGGGAGATGAGGGTTGTAAAACGGCCCTCTCGATATGATCAGCACACACCTTTAAGCGATCAGTTGGGTACGGTTGCTTTCTCATGGCAACATTCATAACACTTCTTCAGGATAGCACAGTTCCAACCATCTACTGTATTTGCCCCAAAAGCTGCATGCATATTCATAGGGCAACTATTAATAGGGTAGGTTTTCATCCCCCCTTTCAAACAATGCTTTATTTTTATAACAACATTATATCTATCAAAATCAGGCAAAATGAGTAACATTAGATTTGACAAATAAAGAACATGTATGTCACAACATAACTGACAGTCACACACCTGAATATTTTATAGTGGATACTTATTAATAAATACTAATGTTCATATGCATGCACAAGATATTTTTTCACTTTACACGGGGCGAATCACAAAGTATGGATTACAAAAAGTCTCCAGGAGATCATCTGTATACAGTAGTGTGCTGGAATGGTGTTTTGAAAACAAAATATATACATATGTAAATCAGACAGCACAATAAAAATATAACCGATTATTAAATAAAAACAATGATTAACACTGCTATGATTAAGCGTCTGCAATTATTGCACCATTGCTTTGCACTTTAAAATTAGAATTCTTATTTAAATAAATCTAAAAACCCAAATCTGTTCGCCGATTGAGACCACTGGTTATTTCTCTGCCCATGAAAACATCAATGAACCACACAGCTGTGATTGTCAACCTCACCTGTTACAATTCGTCTAATGTACAAAACATGTACAACTGAACACAAGTGAAGAAAATGAACACAAATGAAACTTATTGAACACAGGCTAAACCCTATCCATCTCAGAAATCTTATTACATATACTTCCTTCCGTTATATTTATTCATTAATCACTGGTGTTTAATAAAGAAAGTTTCACTTAAATGACTTTGGTTAATGGGTGGAGGAAACCTGAGAGATCAGCTTACGCCCTACTTTGTTGTCAAACTGAAAAACACATTTTCTTGATGTAAATACATATAGAGTTGCTTGATGTAAATAATACACATTTGCTTGTTGTAAATACATATACATGTGCTTGATGTAAATACATGTTCACAAACTGGATTTTGTGTTGAGATACAAGAAGTTATTAAAACAGCCTCTAAAACTCAATCCCAAACCTACTGCAGGCCTTCCAGATATTGACTTTGAGATCATAACCCACTGTAACCATGGCTATTTGGAGGTGGTTTTCATTGGCAGAATGATTTTATCGCAACAAACAGGACAGAAGTAGTCTAACATGAAGTGCACATCACAACAGATGCAGCATCCCCTGTATAGGATTTTAATGTCATCTGTCATCTCATGCCCCTGATTAATATTGCAAATGGGCCATGTTACAAATATTAGTTTATTTTATTTAAGTTTTACGGCCTAACTCAAGGATATTTGACAGGAAAACCTATCAGCCATCCGCATGTTGCTGATGGACATTCCCATATATGGGAAAATTAAATTAAAAAGAACAAATGTCATAAAATATCACCCTTGGGGCTGAAACGTAAGCTGTCTGGTAAAATATGCTCCATCCTTCTAAACAAACCTCAGAACATTTCACTGAGATCAACAAAACTCAGACAAGACATACAAGAATCAGACAAAAATGACCAACTTAATCATGGGCAAAAATTTGAGATCATTTACAGAATATGATGGTATTTCAGTGCTCTGTAGTGGTGTAATTTGTACAAATACTCCTTACATAACCAGTCAATATTACTGTATGGGAATGATACAGTGACACCAGTGAGTAGCTGACTCAGGAGATACAGGTATTTCAGAATCTGGATTCAAATCTTCTGGTTCGGCCACACTTGAGCTGGTTGAGCAAAGACAAAATGAAGACATTTACGCAATCTAATATACAGCGGAGCCTAGGCATACATACATGTAGGATCAGACACAAATGGAAATTCATGTCAAAATACATGAACCATAAAGTTTTCTGGAAGTTTTACTCACTAAACTCAGGGCTCCTAGCCTGGGGCGCTCCTGTTCTTTACAATGGAAAGGAAGCATAGCAACCCATGGAACAGCATTGCCTTTCGCCCACCTGAATAACAACTTGATCTATGATTATTTAAGATAGAGCTTACTTTACTACTGAAATCACTGGTATTGTTATTTACGAAGTAAGAAGTGGGCGTTACTGTCACGCTGGTTCCATGGGGTTTTACACAGCTGTAGGCAATCAACACTGATTCATTGTCCTTTCAATAAAAGTGCTAAAATGTCAGTGAATTCGCCAGATAGTTGTTCTGTGTGTGCATGACCAGAATTTCTTCGCTGTGGGACAAACAAACCAACATAGCTGTTACGGTATCATAGCCCTCTTCCCTCACACAGAATCCAGTCCATCTCAGGCTCTTTGATGTGGGTCACTCCTGAGACTTTATATGGGCTGTAGGCCATTTGCAAGTCGAAAACTTTGTAAAATACACATAAAAAATTAGTGCAGTTGAATCCTGCACTGTCGCCGAAGTCAGTCAGTAATGTTAAAAGTGAACTGGTACTATTTTTTGTTTCGCTTAACTGAATGATACACGTGTGATATAAAAAAAAAATGATGCCAACAAAAGTGCATCTGATTATTTTAACTTGCAGAAAAAAAAAACATATTCAACACTAAAAATTCAGAGAAGAAAATCACACATCACTTGTCTCCCCTTGAGTGGCGCTGGTGTGCCAAACATGCGTGACGTAATAGTAGCATATCCGGTTTTGAAGCGCAATGTTTACTAGTCTATATGTAACTTCCTCAAAATGGCCAAAGCATAATTTATAGTGCTTATTCATTTTGAAACAGTCAAGTCACATGGCAATTATCCATTTTCATTGCATGGAGAGATCCGATGGTATGGCATGAAAACTAGGGGGACATCAAGGGCAGATAAACGTTTACAGAATACCAAGCTTCACGAAACTCAGCCTATCAGTCTTGAAAAATATATTTTCAAACACATCTAATCATTTTTAATCTTAAAATCACTTCGGCTCTATGTTTCTGATACCTTTAGGGTATACTGTGTCAATTTTGCGTGAAAAAATTAATCAATCAGAGCAGTTCACCTTTAAAGCATAGGCACAGACCCACAGGCACAAATGTGCTCATGCACACACAATGAAGCACCACTTGAAACAGCTTTCTGGCTTATTGTCCTGTCTTTCAATTTAAAGTTTTCGATGCTCCTCTTCAGATTTGTCTGCCGGGTTTTGTCTGTGTGTTGATGAACACAAGATGAGCATTGCACTCTTCAGGAAACACTTCCAGTTGGTCAAAGTCATTGAATCCACCAATATGACAACACGTTAGCGTAACAGATGTACAACGAATGTTGCAGTATTCCAACCGTGGAAACAGTATCAGTAAATAAGCTTTCATACATGAAAATAACTTTTGGTAAATTATGCTGTGTTCCTGGAAAAAAGTAATCATAAATATGGTAGTACAGGTAACCACAGAAACAGCTCCATAACAGGTAAATATCTGTGGAATTGGAAACAAAGATTAAAACCAACTTCATAGTGAAACATAATAATTAAATGACTTAAGTGTGCATAAGATCACATCTTTTCTATCAATTCTGTAGATAAATATTAAATGATCGTATCAATGAAAAACTTCAATACATCCCCCTATGTCAGTGATATGTTGATATATGGACAACATCAAAATTAGCAGTGTTTATTAGATAACATCTCAATGAACGGAATTCCGATAAAAATACTGGACATAGATCATATTTCTAGGTATGTGTGTTTAACAATAACAATTCTCAGTCTAAATAATTTATTAAATTGAAGACAAATAATAACAACAGTAAAATCAAAATTATAAAAAAGAAACAAAAAAACTCAGCTAGAGAAAAAGATTAACTGGACCAATGTTTGAGCACAGTGATTAGCGTGTGTATTTTTATATTGCAATAATAAACCCAGATTGTGACTAGAAGGTTGGTAAATCTTTGCCACGCCAACACATTCTCACAATTCCTTTCCCAGCTTAATCTCATTTTTTTGCCTGGTCCTTGACCTTTTCGAGACATTCCTTCCTGAAGCTGTCAATACGGCTCTGTGGAAAGGACCCTGGTAACTGAAAAATTTTCTGGAAAAAGAAATTACCTTCATCAACAAACAAAGTTTTGTCATACTACTGAGAAACTAAGATTTATTCACCACTCATAAATCAGGAATGATTTTTCATTACTTCTAATGCACAACACCAGCTTCTTCATAAATAAAGTTGATAAAAAATTGAGTGACATGATACTAATATAACTTTTGATTCCTGTTGAGAATGTTGAGAAGGTTGTTGTCTCAAAAATGTTTTCCTTTATCTAATAATCATCCATTTTATTTCATACCATACTCAAGACATCATACACTGAAGAAGGCCATCAAGTTTAATCTACAAGGGGGAGGCAACCACACAAAAGTTGGAGCACACTGCCAACTTTACCAAGTACCTGACAAACACCTTGTCCTCTGGATTCATACACATCAATGATTACGAAAGAAAGCATTTTCAACAGGTCGTCCTTCCCGGGACGTTTCCTTCATTAAAGGGTACATGTATATCTACATGAACTCTAAATCGAAGATTAAGGGTTTAAGGGAAAATCATGTCAAAAAAACGAATGAAAAAAAAAAAAATTCTTTTTTTTTTTTTCTCAAGAATATTTCTGAATTACTCCTATATTTAATATATATTTTTCATTGACGGTCGAAAATTTTCGGAAATGAGGTCGTAAGTGAATTCACTGGGAACCCCGAAACCAGATCATCAATCCCCATTCAACTCCACAGAGCTGTTTTGACAGCTATGACCAATGATGACACCACTGTAGGTGACCTTCTGCACTGACCTCTGGAACCCTAGTCGACTGTAGTTTAGAGTCACCTTTCTCCCAAACGAGATAACTGGGAAGCTTTTTGTACATTTACATGTTAGGGCTAATGATATTATGTGTACAGACCTGCATAAAAGAGTGGCAGTGGAGAGTCCCAGGATCAACAACAAACTCCTTGAACAGGTCCATCAGTTCTGAGAAGTTTTTGGACGCCAGGATCCTGTCCTTATTCATCATGATGAGTGCCACAGCTACACGGAACAAGATCTTTGATCCCTCAAAAAACAAGCAATCCCAGATCCTGAGGACAGTCTGAAAGCAGATATATGTAAACAGTGAGTTAAAATTACCCTGATGACAGTTCTGTGACATGTTAGATACAGCAGATGGCCATGTAGACAGTAAATACGAACAGTTCTGTGACATGCCAGATACAGCAGATGTAGACAGTAGGCCTGGACAGTTCTGTGACATGTCAGATACAGCAGATGTATACAATAGGCATGGACAGTTCTGTGACATGTCAGATACAGCAGATGTATACAATAGGCATGGACAGTTCTGTGACATGTCAGATACAACAGATGAAGACAGTAGGCCTGGATAGTTTTGTGACATGTCAGATACAGCAGATGTATACAATAGGCATGGGCAGTTCTATGACATGTCAGATACAGCAGATGTAGACAGTAGGCATGGACAGTTCTATGACATGTCAGATACAGCAGATGTAGACAGTAGGCATGGACAGTTCTGTGACATGTCAGATACAGCAGATGTATACAATAGGCATGGACAGTTCTATGACATGTCAGATACAGTAGATGAAGACAGTAGGCATGGACAGTTCTGTGACATGCCAGATACAGCAGATGAAGACAGTAGGCATGGACAGTTCACACCCGAAACAACAGATGTAGATAGTAGGCATGGACAGTTCACAACAGATGTAGACAGCAGGCATGGACAGTTCACAACAGATACAACTGATGTAGACAGTAGGCCTGGACAGTTCTGTGACATGTCAGATACAGCAGATGTAGACTGTTGGCATGGACAGTTCACACCCGATACAACAGATACAACAGATGTAGATAGTAGGCATGGACAGTTCACAACAGATGTAGACAGTAGGCATGGACAGTTCACAACAGATGTAGACAGATGCAGACAGTAGGCATGGACAGTTCTGTGACATGTCAGATACAGCAGATGTAGACTGTTGGCATGGACAGTTCACACCCGATACAACAGATACAACAGATGTAGATAGTAGGCCTGGACAGTTCACAACAGATGTAGACAGCAGGCATGGACAGTTCACACCAGATACAACAGATGTAGACAGTAGGCATGGACAGTTCACACCAGATACAACAGATGTAGACAGTAGGCCTGGACAGTTCACACCAGATACAACAGATGTAGATAGTAGGCATGGACAGTTCACAACAGATGTAGACAGTAGGCATGGACAGTTCACAACAGATGTAGACAGATGCAGACAGTAGGCATGGACAGTTCTGTGACATGTCAGATACAGCAGATGTAGACAGTAGGCCTGGGCAGTTCACAACAGATGTAGACAGCAGGCATGGACAGTTCACACCAGATACAACAGATGTAGACAGTAGGCATGGACAGTTCTGTGACATGTCAGATACAGCAGATGAAGACAGTAGGCATGGACAGTTCACACCCGAAACAACAGATGTAGATAGTAGGCATGGACAGTTCACAACAGATGTAGACAGCAGGCATGGACAGTTCACAACAGATACAACTGATGTAGACAGTAGGCATGGACAGTTCTGTGACATGTCAGATACAGCAGATGTAGACTGTTGGCATGGACACTTCATACCCGATACAACAGATACAACAGATGTAGATAGTAGGCATGGACAGTTCACAACAGATGTAGACAGTAGGCATGGACAGTTCTGTGATATGTCAGATACAGCAGATGTAGACTGTGGGCATGGACAGTTCACACCAGATACAACAGATGTAGACAGCAGGCATGGACAGTTCTGTGATATGTCAGATACAGCAGATGTAGACTGTGGGCATGGACAGTTTACACCATATACAACAGATGTAGACAGCAGGCATGGACAGTTCTATGACATGTCAGATACAGCAGATGTAGACAGTAGGCCTGGACAGTTCACACCAGATACAACAGATGCAGGCAGCAGGCATGGACAGTTCTGTGACATGTCAGATACAGCAGATGTAGACAGTAGGCATGGACAGTTCTGTGATATGTCAGATACAACAGATGTAGACAGTAGGCATGGACAGTTCACCCCATTTACAACAGATGTAGACTGTGGGCATGGACAGTTTACACCATATACAACAGACATGCTTGGTAAGCAGTGATATTACACAAGCATTGCCGCGTACACACATAGATTCTCTACAGTTTTACACAGCTTGGCACTGGCAGGAATAATACCTCACAATTCAAGATGTTAGTGTCATACAGTAGTGAGGTCAGACTAATCTCAGTGGGAAGGTAAAATTAACCTCAGTAGGGAAGTAAAATTAACCTCAGTAGGGAGGTAAAATTCACCTCAGTAAGGAAGTAAAACTGACCTCAGTAGGAAAGAAATACTTACCTCTGTGAGGAGGTAAAATTTATCTCCATTGGGAGATATAACTGGCCTAGAAATATGAGTAGAAGGATGACACTAGATGGGTAAAACTGATGTCAGTGGGGAGGTAGAGTAGACAGCTGAAACCAGGCGGGTAAAACTGATCCAAGTTGGGAAGTAAAACTGATCTCTTTAGTATGTAAAACTAGGGCATAACTGACCTCAGTAGGGAGGACATCAGCGTAAAGACAAATGAACCACTTCATGCCGATGAGCGTCCACGATATGCCTAGCGATTCCATGTGATCGTACACCATGGGCACCTTCCACCTGAGAATTTAAAAACGATGTATTTATTTATTTATTTATCTGATAATAATTTACCCCGTGAAAGAAATTTTAATAAATAAATTCTCCTTTCTTTTCGTAAGCCCCCAAAATAAGAACAGAAAAACTATGTCCTTCTGCAATTCCATAGCAGGTGGACTTTCATGACTTTACATATATGTGAGCAGTGGGAGAATGTAGTTTATGCAAACCTCTGAATCATTTTTGTCCATGTGCGAGCATGTTTGCCCCTGTTCTGAATGTTTCACTTATACACAGGCAGTCAGTTTTATGGAAGGAGAGAAAAGAAAACTGGACAGCCTGGGGTAAACCACTGACCTTGGGCAGGTTACTGACAAACCTTCACATGTTTGCCATACCCGCATGCACACCATCTTGGTAGAAGCCATCTGCCTCCAACAAATATTAGACTATGCATATGGCCACACGGGCGTCATAAACTGCTACACGTTACCAAAGTCTCACAAACAATGAGAGCACGGGAATCTACAAAATCCCTGTCCACAGCAAGATTTGAACCAATGCCTCTTGTGTCCTAGGAGCTGAATGGCTACCACCTTAACCATTCAGCTGAGGCCTGCTCTGTCAAAACATGCATCAAGAGAAACAAAGCTCCTGCACAAACCGCTCAAAATAGGAATCAAGACACGTGGCTTTGTTCAGTATTAGTCTGGGCCATAGACCAATGCATGTATTTCTTCATTAATTTGATTGGGGTTTAACACTGAAGGATATTTCCTTTTTGTGATGATAGTCAGGTATATGGGTGGAGAAAACCACCCAAGAATCAGTGAGACTCACAGCCCAACTACCTGGACATATACATGTGTGCTTTCCTCACTAAGTAAATGCAGACTTACTTGACAAGCTTTCCCAAAACCTCCTGCTCTGCTTGCAACACCAACATGTCAGGGGCGTAGTAATCTGAAACATTGTATTTATTTTGTCATGCAGGTTGAGTGAAAAGGGGAGAGTGCTCTTGCAAACTGACGGGGCTAAAAACATGATTTTACATTAATAGATAAGGCTAACTCATTCGGAACTCTTCAGTCATCAAAGTGTGAGGCCACAGAAGCCCTCAAGTGTGTTCTGAACGAAGGTCGACTATGCAACTACTGTAAAATCCTATCATCTGCCACGTCAGTTTGCGAGAGTGCCCCCCTTGTCTCGCCTTGTATGAGCTTGTAAGACTCTTGAAATGCCAACATGCCTTTCTGTACCATATAAAACGATCAAACAACTGGTAAAATGTCTATCCATTGCACTTGGTTATGAATTTTCCAAAACTAAATAAATAAATAAATAAATAAAAAATTAAAAAAAACAAAACATTTCAACAGACATTTTTGATGATTTTATATAATGTATATATTTCTCACATTTTATCTTGGCAGATGTTTCTTTTTCGTACATACTCACCAGGTAAAATATTATTCATCAGAGTATCCATGAGCCAGAAAACTTTCTCATCGTCACGGATGATCAGTAACAACATTCCTGTGATGAAATTCAAACCCTGCAGGGGAGGAAGACATAAAATCAGAGTTCTATCTTGCGCCATCACTGCAATCATTTGAAAGAGGAAGAACTGATAATTTACACATGAATGGGTTCTTGATTGATTGACCGATTGTTGTGCTACACGAAAACCGTATACAGTTTTAAATGAGGAGTGCCCTGGGCAAACCATGACCTTTGGCCAGTTACTGACAAACTTGCTCACGTGTGTGATGCACAGGCTCACACTTCATACTGGTGGAAGACGTGGTCCAGAAGAAAGACAGGCCGTTAAACGACCACACAGGCATTGCTGAATGGTTACTGACACCGAGACACCTATAAATGCTGACAATACAGAAACTGCCTGCCCAAGCCTGGGATTGAACCTGCACCTTATGCTCTGTGGTTAGAAGTTAGGCACCTCAGTTTAAGAGCTGCGTCCCATTCCTTGCACAGGTTCTTGAAGAAGAAATCACCTTTTAGGCTGCAAAGCTATCACCTTGTTGTCAGTTGCCAATGGGACATGGTTGACAGCTTACAGTCAACAATGCCTCACAAACTATATCAGATTAAATACTATTTCATCACGATGAAGTGCTATCCCTGTGCTCACCTGACAAGATGCCACCTCTGTGCTCACCTGACAAGATGCAGCCTCTGTGCTCACCTGACAAGATGCTACCTCTGTGCTCACCTGACAAGATGCTACCTCCGTGCTCACCTGACAATACCCTGTCCGTTGGTTTTTATGCGCCAGCGCTGTCAAAACCTTTCGTAACGGGTTTCTCAGTCCTGAAGGATCTTCTGTCTCCGCAAAGTAAATGTTTTCAGGAAATGTTCGATGAATATCTACAAAGATTGACACATAAGCAATTAAAAACGGCATTATCAAAGCAAACTGTGTGTTCATCACAGATTTGACATCTACATGGGGATTTAAACTACAATCACCACATCCTAAGTTCCACATTCTACCATCAAAAAGATAAGTAAATCGCATACAGTTTTCAACGGTCCTCCTACTAATGCTGACTTCATTACTATGTTGTCTTTCTCTTTCAGGTTTAATACTCACCCAGGTTGATGGTCTCCAGAAGTGCAGAGTCCTTAGCCTCTGACACCAGCCTGGGGTAGAGACCTGGATTAGCCTGCTGTCTGTCCTCGGCCCCACTGACACACATCCATACCTGGGCAGACAGAGATACATTCAGTAATACTGTTTTTCATGAAGTCTGATAAATTTCTGATCAGAAAATCTTACTTGTTATGATTTTTACTTCGAAAGAATCATTTTATGGCCTTCATATGCTCCTGGAAATGAATATTTACAGGTCAAACTTTTATAAGAAGTTTTATGAAACCAAGCAGGAGTCCATCATTAAACTTTGACGGCTGTGCCATGATAAAGTGTGAAATATCGCTTTCACCGATAAATAAAAGTGCTACAGTTCACCTTCTAAATATACACACATGTACAGAAAACAAAAAAGGTATTTTCCTCCACAAAAGTTTAGTAGAAGACTTACGGAAGCTCTGTGTTCTGATGGAATGCCTTTCCGACAAAACCGCTTCACTGAAATGAAGAAATTACTGTATTATAACTTACTGATAATTAATAAGGAACTTTCACCACAGTGTGGCTGAAACATTGCCAAATACCGACATTATAAATATGACTTTAAAGATAGGCTTTAGAACCACTGACGAGCCAACATTGTAAATACGGTCCCTAAAAAGCCACTTTACAATCAATACATTTGACAGTATTTAACTTGGTGAAAAAAAAAAAACGAATAAAAATATCACAGGATGCATTTTCAAATAGAGTTTTTAATGCCATAGTCTTTTCCTTCACCATAACTTCAGAGATAATAGAGGCTGATACTACCAAAGCCAAGGTGTCGAATACATGTTTTTCTATTCAAGGTAATAACATTATTAATATGTAATACGCTATGAGTTTAACATAAAAACACATTCCAGTTCAATACAATTTAAATAGGGGGGGCCTCCATGGCTCAGTCAGTTAGCCCACTATCACAGCAATGCGGTTGTTGTGAGTTCAAGACCAGCTCATGCTGGCTTCCTCTCAGGCCGTATGTGGGAAGGTCTGTCAGCAACCTGCGGATGGTCGTGGGTTTCCCCCAGGCTATTCCCGGTTTCCTCCCAACATAATGCTGGTCATCATCGTAGAAGTGAAATATTATTGAGTACGGCATAAAACACCAATCAAATAAATAAATAAATAACAATTTAAATATTTAAAATCATAATCTTAACTTAATCATCAAATCTTAAATTTTCATCGAATTCCCAAATCCATCTCATAATCAACAATCTAATGCACTGTATGTGAAACAGTTGTGTTGTCATTGAATACCATTCTCCTGATAAGGATCCTATACATGCTCCAGAAATTAAACACAGTCTACAGTGAGATGACAAAACATAAACAGAGCAACATAAAAATGTAAATACCTGTACTGTATTACAGGCATATACATGTAAACATATTTGTAACCCTTGTAAACACAGGCGGGTGTATCATCACAGGAAGGTTTGCCAACTGACACATGTAATTGGGTACCTTTTCATTCACAATAGCCAAACTAAAATAAGTAATGTTTTCTTATACATAACTATTACCTTATCAGTTTAACTAGAAACCATCACAGAATAGGCAGACTTGAACATTATACTATGCAGTTTAGGCCCGAAACCAATTAGTGAGAAGAAACAGGGTCAGTCAGTAGGGAACTCTTCTAGTTTTATTCTGGTGTTGGCAAAAGATAGGGATTTTACAGAAATTACTTTGCAGTGAAAAATTTAAAAATTTTTTTCATCAAAATAAGAAAAAAAAAAAGCTTTTGAGTAGGCCTTTTTTAAGTGTCAATCAGGTCAAACCTAATTTTCAGGATGACCTGGAATCCCATTGATGCATACCTTTGAGAGATTTGGGAACTGCACTCTTGTTATTGAGGGTTCCGTTCCATCGCTTTGCTCGTCTTGCTAACACAGACAAATATGATGACATGAATTCCTCGTACGTATCAAAGTTGAAATCTTCTGTGCGTTCAAAACCATACTGATCAATTTTACTGTAAAGAAAGAGGGAAGTTTGTGCGTAACATACATGTCCACATACATACTAATGGAGTCCATATCATACGACAATTCTACCATATGTATCAACAGAACTCCTTACTAAATTGCCATGTTCTTGTACAACCTCATAACAATACTTTCAATACTTAAATTAACTACAATTCAATACAACCACCATGTGTGGGCATTATACCTTGGTTATTTTTTTACATTTTTTCACCTAAAATGACACTTTGTGATCAAAACTAGGACGGGCAGCATCTGAGCATTAGGCCATGACTGAACTGTGCGTACTATATCAATAGTCTTTGAGTGATGAATGTACATATAGGTACCAAAACAGGCCATTTTGGCATCCAGAACTGATTAACCTGTTCAAATGCTAACCTACCCTAATTGCATAACCTTTCTTCCATGTGAGAGAGCAATTTTCAGTGCAATTTGTGCACATTTTAAATTTAATTTTGGAGACAAAAAAGTTAGATTAGCCAGTTTCAGGGCTTCACAAAATGTTTAATTTTATCAGTCAACACAGAATAATGCCTTCAGAATATGCTTGAATAAACACCTTGCAAGTATGTAAACGGTTGAAGAATTACAGTACACTAGACTGTCTGCTTCATCCCTCATTACACTAGACTGTCTGCTTCATCCCTCATTACACTAGACTGTCTGCTTCATCCCTCATTACACTAGACCGTCTGCTTCATCCCTAATTACACTAGACTGTTTGCTTCATCTCTCATTTCATATCTTACAAGTATGTTTTTCATCTTGCCATACTGAGCGCATACTGCATCAAATGAAGATAGCAGTGTACACGCAGCAAATGAAATAAGGGAAAGAAAAGCTAAGTGGAGAATCTATTACACAGTTCAACTGTGTCACAGAAGTTGAAATGAAAATGAATATATTCTATAAAGCCTGAATAACTTGCCTAAAGTCTAGAATGCTCTTTATTTATGGACAGTTCCGCCATGAGGCAACCTATGATGATAGGTGGAAATAAATTAATTGTCGAAGCCAAGTTTTCTTAGTACCGGCCCTGTAAGAGTATATATATAGAGTATCCATTACATGTACTTCATTTGGATTCCATGTTACCTTGATAGACCATGGTGTGGGTTTTCGAGAGTCTGATGTGGTTTATACTGCAGAAAATATCAGAGATAATGTGGTCACAGGTTAATCTCAGTTCATCAATAGCCAGCCAGACTTCCTGACAAAAGCACCATTGGATTCCGGGGGCGCTAAATCTCTCTTAGTTCAACCTCTTTTAAAATTGATGCTATATATTTAGCTTTTTTTTTATACCTGACCAGTGCATCATCGAATGATGATGTAAATGTCAGAATCAAAAAATGGACTGAAGACATTTAGCTTGCTTTCCAGCTACACCAACCTTCAATTCTTATATACTGATTCGGTCGTAGTAAAGACTACGTTTGTGCTTACGTTTGTCACTCTGCCTGACATTGCGTGATGATTAAATACAGGCTTTAGCCTAGCTCATTCAAATAACACTAGTAAGGGTCCACATTCCGATATCAACCGATGTCAAACAGAATTATGGAAAACATCCTTTTCTTTGGCCTCAACAATGAGCTACAAAGTCAGTTTTATATGATTTATTCCTTTCTAAATCCAAAATTTCTACCCGACGAGGGAGTTAGTGGACCCTCTTTCCTTTTTTCGAACCTACCTATGAGCGCTCACTCCGCCCGCCATGATCGTGGTGGAAGACAGGCTTTCAGGGGAGATCACTCTAATGGAAAATCACTACGATCTCGATACGGAGACAAGGCCTTCCAGTCGGTACTTATTTATTTATTTGATTTGTGTTTTTCGCCGTATTCAAGAATATTTCACTTATACAACGGCGGTGGGAGGAAATCATGGTGGGAGGAAACTGGGCAAAGCCCGGGGGAAACCATGACCATCCACTGGCAGACCTTTCAATGTACGGCCAGAGAGAAAGTCAGTTTGAGCTGGAAAAACACACAGCGACCGCATTGGCTAGAGGCTTCTGGGTCATTACACTGCGCTAGCGCGCTAACTAAGTCAGTCTCGATAGTGTCACATAGACCTGTTTCTGTGCGAATAAGTTGTACATTTGGCAAATGTCACGTAAATTTACCATTATTTAAGAGAATTTTAAATTTTCGGCACTGCCGACGTGACGTTCAGCAACGTGGTGTTTATTCTTATTTTCGCACAGGTATTAGAACTGTTGAAAGCAAAAAGATACACTCCTCTGAAGTAAAGATATGGATGTGCTGTTCATTAGATGGTCTGATCATGTCAGAAAAGAGGCTGTAATCCTGTTACAATGTACATGTAGGCCCCATTGGCTTCAAAAGGGAGACCACATGTCCCGAAAATTGGAAAAATTGGTTTTCCAAAAACTGCTTATGACCTTCCTACATGTAGCTGGTACTGCTTTTGTTTCACCACACAGAACCTATATTGCGCATGTACATCCTATTTAACCAGTATCTTATCAATAGACCATTTATGTGATATCGGTAGGCCGGTGTGACGCGTACCCGATGACGTGCTCTGTTCATGTAATAACCAGTGCAACAGCTGCCTACAATACCACCCACCCCCACCCCCACCCCCCGACCTGCACCTGCACTACCAACTCCACTACATCGATCCAACTATACGTCCTTAAGACCTTTTACGTTTACAACTGTTATTCATGAAAACGTTTTCTTTACAATTTACCTCAGTGTGGGAATACTATATGTATATTTTTCAATTCCTATTTTGATTCGAAGTCGGTGGCTAGGTATTCGAAATTTAAATTTACGGTTTTTCTGTCGATTTCATGTAATGACAGAAGTTATTTTCTGAGCGAAAGTCTGATTTATGCATTTATATTATAGTGTATTCTGTCTTTGCAGTAGGATTCAATATCGCTGCCCCATTTCTAGAGAGACTAACCCTTTGGTATGTGCTCCAGAATGTGTATCTATTTATTTAATTATGTATTTATTTATTTATTTGATTGGTGTTTTACGTCGTACTCAAGAATATTTGACTTATACGACGGCGGTCAGCATTATGGTGGGAGGAAACCAGTTGAATATAGAATTAATTTAACATTGCTAAGCTATCCGCTGTCATTGTACAAATATTTGAAGGTCGGTGAAGGAAAGAACTGGATATTCTGGGGTTCTTTTGTGCATATGTGTAATTGCAGAATATATACCGAAACGGATTGCCTTAGTCAAGTGTTACACAAATTTAAAAAATAACGCTTCTTATAATTTAATTGAAATTTGTATTTTCTCTTTGTGTGTATATTTCAGAAACTGTACATCTTCTTCGTCGTTGTCGTTGTTGCGCTAATCCTCACCGGTTCCAAGGAGGCCGGATGTAATTGTGACAAGAAGCCCAAGCGCTGTAACAACGGCTGTCCAGGTAGGGCAGAAGAAGCGAAGCTAGCTTGTAAAGCTGTTTTTAACACAAACTACATTAACTGTAAGGCCAATCCCATAGCTTGCTAGGAACGAAACATGAAAAATGAACGACACACATCAACCGGAGCATGCGCAAGACCCCATTGGGCAGAACACCGAAGGCTTTCTTCACAGAAAAACAGACTGAACTAGCCATCCTTGACCCTCCATTTTTTGTAATTTTCTGCGTTTTTGCGAAAAATCAAACTCTCCAGCGTTCTATAATTCAGCCACATGTTTGCACAATTTAATCATTATTATATGCACATCTTTATCAGCTTATATCTTTATCAAATAAATTCCTCGATGAGATGAAGTACGAGTATCTCTTTTTTTTCCCATCATGTCTAGCCTATTCAAGAAATTTGTCATCTAAGAGGCGGCGATCAGATTTATGGGAGATAGAAAATATTCCATCATCTGGCCCCGTGGGCTGACCCCTACCTGAGACACATCCTTTCTTAAAACCACGTGCAGTAAAACCAGCGTGTGAGTGATTTAACTGATCGGTGTTTTACGCCGTGGGCCTATTCATAAATATCTCACCTACACCAGGGCGGCTAGCGCTATGGCGGGCACTAGCCCATGACCTTACGCAGGTTTCTGGCAGATCATCCCACGCACGACCGGAGAGGAAGTCGGCCAAAAGCAGGAAATGAACTCACTGCAACCGAATGTGTGAGTTAGTGAGTGAGTGATTGGTGTTTAATGTCGTACTTAAGAATTTGAGGTCGAGGAGCCCTTCTGGTGTGTGTAAATTGTCTTCTTCTGGCAGGGTGAGTCCATGCCGCCAAAGTGCTGCCACCACTGGAACATCATGCCGAAAACACCAGACATGATACCCCACAAATCAATTCTAGCTCAAACCACATTATCTCACAGCACACGTATATGTCAATTCATGGAAGCTCGTCCGGCTGCAAGGCATGATTTGGCGGCAGATTTTGGGCCTACTCCCCACTTCTGTGCAGGCGGAGATTCATTTTACACTGGTGACTTATAGATCAAGATCGTGTTTTGGGCCTCTTTGTAAATTTTCAACTGCTGTAGCCGTTCTTGCCATTTTGGACTCGTACAGGTTTCCTGACTTCTTTTCAAAACTTGGTTATGATACCGTAAATTTATCGGCAAGAAAGAAATGAGTCCCATTTTTTTGTATATTGCGATATTACCTAGAGATTTTATTAGCCGAGCCCGACTGTAAGCTGGTGTAATTACAGATAAGCTCGAGTTTCGGACCTCTGTATTCATTCTAGAAATAAATTACCATAATGACTTACAGGTCAAGATTTGAGTTTTTATATGACTGATATGACCATTTTCAAAGAAATTATGTGTGTTCTGGTGTCGGTATTGAGCGAGCTATTTTCTTATTGCTCAAACCAACACGAAAGATGTATTGCTTTCACAATGCATTGAGAATGCTAAATAGAATTTTAAACAACCCCCAGCGTTCCTGAGGCTATTGTATACCGTATGATGTTACAATTACACCGTACGCAATAGCCAGATCCCCTTTAACCTTCAGGTTCTAGGCAGCTTTATAGAATTCATCAGTGGAATTAACTAGTTTCGAGCGTTCCGTAGACAAATAAAGGGAATTCTTTTGATATTTTATCCTGTATTGTATGACTTCCTTTGCCCAACAAAATTCAAAACAGTGATAATACTTATATCAATGATAACAATGATGATGATTAAGATGATGATGGTGATGGCGGTGGTTGTGGTTGTGGTCGTGGTGATGATGAGGAAGAGGAGGAGGAGGAGGAGGAGGAGGACGACGACGACGACGACGACGACGACGACGACGGCGGCGGCGGCGGCGATGATGATGATGATGATGATGATGATGATGATGATGATAAATGATACTGCTTTTGTCTTTTTATTTGTACTCACTGCTTGAATACAGCCGTGCTAGTACGCGTTCTTATTCTGGCCAATCCAGCATACAGATCCTTGTGACTCACCTCTACATGAGATAAGCCAATAATAATCCTAATTGCCGTAATCAGTTGTGGGTCAAATACGTTGTTTATATTCTGTCTGATTAGCCCATCTGTTCGCTATCCATAACTTCCAACAGCGACTTTTGTAAAGGTCAAAGTGTATAAGAGATGATTTCTTTAGAAACCTCCGCTCTCGAAAAATCTTGTTGAAACTAGACATGTAGATCGCAGACGGAGAAAAAATTCTCAATACATTATACCTAACCTTTCAGGGAAACAGGTGTGTTGATGATTGGCTGTCAGAGGTAATAGGGAATCCTAGATTGAATGATCCCACTTGGTCATTGCATATGCAGTTGACTAAGGACTCCCTGACACGAGTTGGGAAACCCTCCTCTCGCTCAGGCCGACTACCAGTTTTTTTCAGGGTGAAATGTATTCTGTGGAATTTGCGCGAAAGCTTTACCCAAGCTGTTATATGACAGGTCAAGCCGGTGAAACGAGCCGTTAAGTATTTCCTTAATATATACTATATTCTTAAAAAACAAATACATCGGTTAATATCTTTTCTGGATAAAGCTCTAAAAAGTTAGAATTTAAATAAGTTCGGTCTTACGAATTAATTGTATCGCAAGTATATGACTGGGTCTTTGGGTAATCTTTACGAGACTCCTAACTCGTCGAATACATCTGACATGGTAGGGACACAACCGACACACTTTTGGCTGTATTGTGCTTTCTTTGGAAGCATATGTTCATGCATATTTATTCTGCAAATTTCTCTAATGTGTAGGTTTGAAAAATATAAATAAATAAGACGTCTTTCCTACCAGATTTAGTCATTTTCTCCGTAACTTATGTCATTTTAAAAAAACATGTCCAGCCAATAACAGGATTTCAGCTCCTAAATGCTTTTTGCCAGCTGCATTTTTAAACCGAGTGAGTTACCACTGGGTCATAGGGAACAACAGCTTATAAATCACCAATTATTGAAGTGAATGCAGTTTCATTTGTTTTTTTTTAATTGATTTGCAAAAATATGATTGCTCCAACTAACATGATACCTTGCAATATCTTACAGCTGTTGAACTAGATATCAAATGGACGTAAATAATTTTGACCCTCGTAGTCATATTTTTTATCATTTATGATGGGAATTCCTCCATCAAAACCTCTTAACATAGCTAGATCAACTTTTGAAACAACTTTTTGTCTTCTTTATAAAACAAAAATGTGAGAATCACATCACTCCTGTTTTTGAATAACATTCATCTCCCTAAAGCACCGCTGTGGGACGGCTAACACATATTCCCATGTATGATGTACAAGCAATTTCCAAATATGGAAACATTTGGGAAAGTTCTGTAGCAGGTTGGCAGAGGTTGATGGTTTATTCTGGAATTCCAGCTTCCCAGCCCATGCAAACAACGATCACATCAACGATAGAGAAATAAACAAATAAATAAATATGTGATTCTAATTCAAGACAGTAGAAAACTTTGTCCAGAAATACGTTTTCCAATTTGGGTTTTTGACAACATATTTTCGGGCAGTGGCTTTTCACATTGTTTTGAGTGCTTGAAAAGCCATTAAAACTGATTACAGTGATTCTAAAGAAGTTATATCAGTGACATTAACTAGTTTAGAAATGCTCCGTTGATAAATAAGGGATGTTATTTTATAGAAAGTAGAAGAGACTTAGATGACATCACTTAAATGCGGTGCCAGAAGCCCACAGCATTGTACCCGGTTTTATACACATTTATTGTATGTTTTCTTTTTTAAGAACTGGAAATAGTTTTGGGGAAAGGTTTACCACGTACTTCGACTGATAATTATTTTGTTTCATCATTAATGTTTTGGTTATAATAAGCTGCGTAGATATGACAGCACAGTACGATTGTCATATAGGACTGGCCTTGCCTGTTTACCGTAAGAACTGCCCCCGCCCCTCCTCCCCACCTCCTCACCCACAAAAGATAAGCCAAGAGATAATGCTGATTAAATATAATCACATTGATTACATGGTCAGCCTTATTAACCTATATCTTTGCTATCGATATCTCTTAACAGCAGTGGATTTTGTGAAGGTCAACAGGCGATTAAGGATTGAGGAGAAAGTATATAAGAGAGAATTTGTCTAGAAAACTCCATTCCCGAAATCTCTTGTCGAAATCCAGACTCTGTGACCGCTGACCGACAAGCAATCATCAGCATGGTAAGTACTATGTTAAACATAACTTTCAGGTAAAAGGGCTTAGCGATGAGTAGCTATCAGAGGTAAAATGTGATTGCAGGTTGAATATGCTCTTTTATTGTGACTCTCCACCACACAATTGACTTATATATACATCTTGCACAAGTTAATAATTCAAACTAGCATAAATTCGTGTACCTTTCAGCTGTTGATCAGACTCTGTTTGTCTTGGTAACAATAAGCTCTCGATGAGGCTCGTGTATCAGTTCAGCGTTCATTTGACGCGGGAATTTTCCACACTGACTTGCCAAAGGTCAGTGGTTTTCCCATGGGCACTCCAGTTTCCTTCATTTATAAAACCGCGGACGGGGTTATAAGTTATACATGTAGGCCTAATGTTAGAATTTCCTCATGTGTCACGCACAATTACAACTGTGCCTGCTGCCCTCCCATCATAAAGCTGGCAGCCGTCGTGTAAAACACCAATGGCATGAAGAAGCAAATGACGGAACAATTGATTGGCTGTGTCAAGACAGAACGTGCCACTGATTTTGTTTCTGGACAAACTTCATCTGTCCACTATATCTGTCCAGCATATGACGAGACGATTTGATATTTACACTATTAATTATACAAATGTCCAATTTCTCTTGGCATATGTGAAACATAGTTAAAGTTTATTGACCATATATACAATTGTTATATATACATGCATATAATAATGTAATGGTTTGGTACACCTGCATATGTGGAATTGTTTTGCAATTTTTATGTAGTTAAGAGCTACAAATTTATTTTGCAAGGTTTATACAAACGATTTCCACTCATGCACAAAGGTTTAGAGACTTTCAGAACAAAAATTGAAGAGAAATGTAAATTCTTTTATGATTTTTACGTGACTAATATATGTCCTAAAGTTAGAAGAAATCAGATACGTTCTTATATTTAGAGGCCTGTGCACTAAAGAACTGGGCACTAAAGAATTATAAGAAAAACGCCTCTAAAGTTCTTTTGAACATGTGTCTGTAATTAGAGATTAAATACCGAAACTGTTTGCTCTAGTCAAGTGGTAACCGAATTAAACAAAGACTCCTATATAATGGTATTTTTTTTATTTACACTTTACTATCAACGTTGTGTACATTTCAGAAATTGCACATTTTCCTCGTCGTTGTCGTTGTTGCGCTCCTCCTCACTGATTCCACGGAGGCCGGATGTAAATGTAACAAGAAGCGCAGGCGTTGTAACGATGGATGTGACGGCCTCCCGGAGGGTTTGAAACAGTCATGTAGAGCTGTTTGTACCACAAACTACATTCAGTGTAAGGCCATACCGTGCCTAGGATGAAACCTTTGGGAATCTTTAGGTATACGAGTCAAACCAGCTGAATGATTAACGGCAAACCGGATCCGGAACATGTGCAATACCTCAATGCGCATGGAAACGAAGGTTGACTCCATGGAGAAACAGCAAGGTTGAGCCAACCATCTTTTACCCTTTATTATGTCTGCAACTTTCTATATAATTTTACAAACAGTTCAAAGAGGAGCTGTATAATTTCAGACAAATGTTTGCACAATTTCATTATCTGAGTGAACAGTGACATTGTTATTATTATCGGTATATGTAGGCTACCGCATTTTCAAGTTATGTTTATCAAATAAATTTCTGGATGCAATGAAATGCCGGTGTGTTTAGATTTGTCTTCTAATAAGCAAGATCGCCACGGTTGCCTGATGGTTAGAACGTCCGCCTCGAGGTCGGGAGGTCCGGAATCAATTCCGCGTCGCGCCATGTCAAAGATTTTAAAAAATACTACTTGTTGCTGCCTCGCTTGGCGCTTGGCATTGAGAGGTTAGAGCAGGGAAACAGGACTGGTTGGCCTAGTGATAATGTGACTGGGTGGGGTGTCATGTCTGGTGTCTTTATGATGATGTTCCAGTGGGGGCAACACTTCGTCGGTATGGACTCGTTCTGCCACGAGGAGACACAGCACATATATATATATATATATATGTGTGTGAAAAACATTCTAAGGATTCCTTGTCGTCATATGACTGAAAAATTGTTTAGTACCACGTAAAACCCAAGCATGCATACATTCTAATAAGCAATATACACATTGAACTTATATGCCCACGAACTACTAAAGGGTTTCATTAAGTCAGTTTGAGAATACCTTTTATATTGCGACCAGTATTATTTATCATGTCAGCTCTAGAATATTTCTCCTGTAAGCTATCGATAGGAGGTTTAAACGAGAGTGAAACCGCCACAGATTGTCAGGTCCCTGACAAACCTCCCGACTAAAAGGAAAACGCATATAGCCTAATCAGCGAATCGACAGGGTTCGAAACCCCGATGACCTAAATACACCATAGCCCAAAAACCTGCTGACCTGTGATGTCGCCTTTCGAGAGCAACTCATCCTAGCCAAAGGTACCAACAAGGCCTCCTAACATGTATTAAAGGTTGTATAAAAATTTGGATGCAGTTTTACGCCGCTCATGTATATTTCACTTCTACGACGACGGCCAGCGTTATGGTAGGAGGAAAGCGGACATACAGAGCCCGGGGGAAACCCACCATCATCCACAGGTTAAAGGATAATGATTACTACGAAACCTGAAACTGAAAGTGATCATGCTCCTTGTAATTGGACCTTGATCAGGTATTTCCTGGGTGGGACTGTCAAGATAAGAATCAAAGCGATTCTTTGATCACTATTAAAATCAGACATTTTAAACAATTCAGTAATTAAATGAATGTTCTAGGTGAATGAATTAAACCACACGGTGTACCGTGGAATTATATACGGTGTCGTTAATCAAACATGTAACTCAGTCGGCCCTATGGACCGGACTGGTGCGAATTCAGATCAATTCCCCGCCCATGTAACTCAGTTTCGATATTGATTGCAACTGTTCGTATATCCAAAGTGGCGATCACACTCAACACGACGAACACACCACCTCTAGCCCAGACATAAGCGGATATAGACACAATTATGAAGCAGATTTCCACAGGCCTGTTACTCATACATTAGATATACCTATCATATTTAAATGCTGACCCTGTTTCCTCGAAAGTTTCCTGGTGACCTTGAGTGGATTTCTCACGTTCATTATACTTTCCTAAAAGATAACACAAGACTGCCGTCTTTAACACGCCTCAGTGCACGTCTACTGTATAAACGCCGATTTCATAAATTATTTGAATAACGTATACATCGGTTGCCTGAATAGAAATCACAACCATCGCATTGGTGAGAGGCACCTGCACTAGCCGGCTGACCCGCAGTAAACAATATTAATAAACAGTGTTAACTCGTCACAACCATTGCTTTCCTGTTCCGATATATAAGTGAAGATTTTAAACCAGTGATAAGCGCCCCAAATTTGGGACATAAATTAAGGTTAAACAATTATTAAATCTCATTTATCATTTTCCAGATCATTTGTTATATTTATTCATTTGATTGGTGCTTTAAACCGTACTCAAGAATATTTCATTTACACGATTTGATGGGGAGGATAGCGGGCAAAGCCAGGGGGAAACTCAGGGCCATTCGCGGACCTTCCCGCGAGCGACCGGAGAGGAAAGCCCGCGGGAGCTGAGATTGAACCCACAGCGATCGCATTGTCGAGAGGAATTTGGGTCATTACGCTACGCTAGAGGGCTAACCATCGGTGAACGATATTAATAAATAGAGTTAACAGGCTACGACCTCTGATTGCCTGTTCCTGTTTATTTATTTATTTATTTGATTCGTGTTTTACGCCGTACTCACTTATACGACGGCGGCCAGCATTGTGGTGGGAGGAAAACGGGCAGAGCCATACAGGAATTACCATTGATAGAACGTCTCCATGTTCAATGAGTTACTTTGATTTGTCACTAGTAACACATTGGTGAAGTTTTGGAAATCCAAGTTTGTTTTGATTAATTGTAACTTCTAAACTATAGAGTGATACATGTTTTAGATGTCGACTGAATTCAACACTAGCGTCATTCCGTCTTGGTTGAAACCTGTTGCTGCCATCAAACAAGATTTCTGTCTTTAGTGCACCACAGTGCCAGTCTTTATAGCGCGTTATAAACACCATATATATATAAAGCAGTATTATTCGAAGAAATCTAAGGCAGAGGCCTAAATGATATCATGTAGTAAGGGCTATGTATGTATACTGTGTATAGACACTCCCAATCCAAAGAAACGTTATTCAAATTCGGTTACAGTTTGATGCGTCGCGCATACTTGTGTTGAATGGCTTGGTTAATGGTATACCTAAACACATAGATCCTTTTTGGGGGAGTCATGGATTCTGGGAATATTTAGTTGTTCGTCATGAAGTGTCTACATATGAATGCATGCATGTATGCCTGAGTGTTAAGTCGTACTTGGCACTTTTATAGTCATATGACGACGAGGTGTCCTTAGAATGTATATATACTGCTCCTTTTCGTGGCAAAGCAAGACATAGCCGCCAAAGCGCTGCCGCCACTGAAACATCATGCAGAAGACATCAGGAAGGACAGCTCATCGAATCACATGATATTGACACCGGGCCGATCAGCTCTGTTTCCATTCTCTAACCTCTATGTGCTAAGCCCCAAGTTAGGCAGCAACAACTGCCATTTTTAAACTCTTTGACCCGGTATGACCCAGCTCGCGATTGATCCAGGCAGTATAGAAAATGAGTGTTCAACCTGTAATATATATATTACCCGAATGCTGCGAACCAGTCAAGCAGAATTATTAACCACTGCAGGTGATGATATAATTTGTGAAGTGCATGAAATGGTCCAATAATTGACCAAAAGTTTCCATTAGTCATAACCCTGATCTCTTCAGGTTCAATTTGCAATTGTTGGAGATGTTCATGGATAGACAAGACCACGTGACTACCGCCTACATGTCAAAATGTTATTTTGTGCAAAACTATGTATTATTTTATTTCATTGGTGTGTTAGGACGAACTAAACAATACCTCACCTGTACGACGGTGGCCAGCATTATGGTGGGAGGAAAGCGGACAGAGCTAGGAGGAAACCGACGGCCACCTGCAGGTTGCCCTGGTAAATGCAGTGGAATTCTGAGTTTCTGCTGAATTGTGTATAAATCTACATCAAAATTTGAAATATTATGATCCGAGCACAATGGTTGTTACATGAATGATTGTAGAAGCATTTGAAAAGTCACACACAGGTGTGCAAATGCAGCTCTCTCTCTCTCTCATGTATTAATGGCTGGCGATTGAATATGAAAGGCAGCAAGATAGAAGTAAAACCCGAGCAATGAGGACAGTGTGGTGTTTGGCAACAACAAGAACAAGAACAGGAACAAGAACGAGAACAACAACAACAAGAACAATAATAATAAGAAGAATAATAGTAATATCAATAATATTAAAAAGAATAATAAATGATACTGATTTTGTCCTTCTCTTTATACTTACTGCGTGAACACAGCTGTGCTAGTACGCATTCTTATTCTGGCCAATCCAACATACTGATCATGTGACTCACTTCTACATGAGATAAGCCAATAATAATCCTAATTGCCGTAATCAGTTGTGGGTCAAATACATTGTTTATATCTGTCTGATTAGCCCATCTGTTCGTTATCCATAACTTCCAACAGCGACTTTTGTAAAGGTTCAAAGTGTATAAGAGATGATTTCTTTAGAAACCTCCGCTCTCGAAAAACCTTGTTCAAACTAGACATGTAGATCGCAGACGGAGAAAAAATTCTCACTATATTATACCTAACTTTTCAGGGAAACAGGTGTGTTGATGATTGGGTGTCAGAGGTAATAGGGAATCCTAGATTGAATGATCCCACTTGGTCATTGCACATGCAGTTGAGTAAGGACTCCCTGTCTCGAGATGGGAAACCCTCCTCTCGCTCAGGCCGACTACCAGTTTTTTTCAGGGTGAAATGTATTCTGTGGAATTTGCGCGAAAGCTTTACCCAAGCTGTTATATAACAGGTCAAGCCGATGAAATTGGCGGCCTTAAAGTTTTCGTTACCGTATCAACCACGAGCCGTTATTTCCTTAATATATAGCCTACTATATTCTTAAAAAACAAATAGATCGGTTAATATCTTTTATGGAAAGAGCTATAAAAAGTTAGATTTTAAATAAGTTCGGTCTTACGAATTAATTCTATCTCAAGTATATGACTGGGTCTTTGGGTAATCTTTACGAGACTCCTAACTCGTCGAATACATCTGACATGGTAGGGACACAACCTACATATCTTTGGCTGTATTGTGCTTTCTTTGGAAGCATATGTTCATGCATATTTATTCTGCAAATTTCTCTAATGTGTAGGTTTGAAAAATATAAATAAATAAGACGTCTTTCCTACCAGATTTAGTGATTTTCTCCGTAAGTTATGTCATTTTAAAAAAACATGTCCAGCCAATGAGAGGATTTCCGCTCCTAAATGCTTTTTGCCAACTGTATTTTTAAACCGAGTGAGTTACCACTGGGTCATAGGGAACAACAGCTTATAAACCACCAATTATTGAAGTGAATGCAGTTTCATTTGTTTTTTTTAATGGATTTGCAAAAATATGATTGCTCCAACTAACATGATACCTTGCAATATCTTACAGCTGTTGAACTAGATATCAAATGGACGTAAATAATTTTGAAAAACGTAGTCATATTTTTTATCATTTATGACGGGAATTCCTCCAACAAAACCTCTTAACATAGCTAGATCAACATTCATCTCTCCTAAAGCACCGCTGTGGGACGATGTGGCTAACACATATTCCCATGTATGATGTTCAAGCAATTTCCAAATATGGAAACATGTGGGAAAGTTCTTTAGCAAGTTGGCAGAGGTTGATGGTTTATCCTGGAATTCCAGCTTCCCCGCCCATGCAAACAACGATCACATCAACGATAGAGAAATAAACAAATAAATAAATAAATGTGTGATTCTAATTCAAGACAGTAGAAAACTTTGTTCAGAAATACGTTTTCTAATTTGGGTTTTTGACAACCTATTTTCGGGCAGTGGCTTTTCACATTGTTTTGAGTGCTTGAAAAGCCATTAAAACTGACTACAGTGATTCTAAAGAAGTTATATCAGTGACATTAACAAGTTTGGAAACGCTCCGTTGATAAATAAGGGATGTTATTTTAAAGAAACTAGAAGAGATTTAGATGACATCACTTAAATGCGGTGCCAGAAGCCCACAACATTGTACCCGGTTTTATACACATTTATTGTATGTTTTCTTTTTTAAGAACTGGAAATAGTTTTGGGGAAAGGTTTACCACGTACTTCGACTGATAATTATTTTGCTTCATCATTAATGTTTTCTTTATGCCCCCGCCCCTCCTCCCCACCTCCTCACCCACAAAAGATAAGCCAAGAGATAATGCTGATTAAATATAATCACATTGTTTACATGGTCAGTCTTATTAACCTATATGTTCGCTATCGATATCTCTTAACAGCAGTGAATTTTGTAAAGGTCAACAGGCGATTAAGGATTGAGGAGGAAAGTATATAAGAGAGGATTTGTCTAGAAAACTCCATTCCCGAAATCTCTTGTCGAAATCCAGACTCGGTGACCGCTGACCGACAAGCAATCATCAGCATGGTAAGTACTATGTTAAACATAACTTTCAGGTAAAAAGGCTTAGCGATGAGTAACTATCAGAGGTAAAATGTGATTGCAGGTTGAATATGCTCTTTTATTGTGACTCTCCACCACACAATTGACTTATATATACATCTTGCACAAGTTAATAATTCAAACTAGCATAAATTCGTGTACCTTTCAGCTGTTGATCAGACTCTGTTTGTCTTGGTAACAATAAGCTCTCGATGAGGCTCGTGTATCAGTTCAGCGTTCGTTTGACGCGGGAATTTTCCACACTGACTTGCCAAAGGTCAGTGGATTTCCCATGGGCACTCCAGTTTCATTCCCTTATAAAAACTTATAAGTTATACATGTAGGCCTATTGTTAGAATTTCCCCATGTGTCACGCACAGTTACATAGAAGACAGCACAAATCAGCACATTGTCACTAAAAACTGTGCCTGCTGCCCTCCCACCATAACGCTGGCAGCCCTCGTGTAAAACACCAATGAAATGAAGAAGCAAATGACGGGAAAATTAATTGGCTGTGTCAAGACAGAACGTGCCACTGATTTTGTTTCTGGACAAACTTCATCTGGCCACTACATCTGTCCAGCATATGACGAGACGATTTGATATTTATACTTTTAATTATACAAATGTCCAATTCCTCTTGGCATATGTGAAACAAAGTTAACGTTTATTGATCATATATACAATTCTTATATATACATGCATATAATACATGTAATAGTTTGGTAGGCCCACATATGTGGAATTGTTTTGAAATTTCTATGTAGTTAAGAGCTACAAATTTATTTTGCAAATGATGCACAAACGATTTCCACTCATGCACAAATGTTTAGAGACTTTCAGAACAAAAGTTGAAGAGAAATGTGAATTCTTTTATGATTTTTACGCTACTAATATATGTCCTAAAGTTAGGAGAATTCAGATACGTTCTTATATTTGGAGGCCTGTACACTAAGAAACTGGGCATAGAATTATCAAAAACGCCTCTAAAGTTCTTTTTGAACTTATGTCTGTAATTTTGAGATTAAATACCGAAACTGTTTGCTCTAGTCAAGTGGTCACCGAATTAAACAAAGACTCCTATATAATGGTATTTTTTTTATTTACACTTTACTATCAACGTTGTGTACATTTCAGAAATTGCACATTTTCCTCGTCGTTGTCGTTGTTGCGCTCCTCCTCACTGATTCCACGGAGGCCGGATGTAAATGTAACAAGAAGCGAAGGCGTTGTAACGATGGATGTGACGACCTCCCGGAGGGTTTGAAACAGTCATGTAGAGCTGTTTGTACCACAAACTACATTCAGTGTAAGGCCATACCGTGCCTAGGATGAAACCTTTGGGAATCTTTAGGTATACGAGTCAAACCAGCTGAATGATTAACGGCAAACCGGATCCGGAACATGTGCAATACCTCAATGCGCATGAAAACGAAGGTTGGCTCCATGGAGAAACAGCAAGGTTGAGCCAACCTTCTTTTACCCTTTATTATGTCTGTAACTTTCTATATAATTTTACAAACAGTTCAATCAGGAGTTGTATAATTTCAGACAAATGTTTGCACAATTTCATTGTCTGAGTGAACAGTGACATTGTTATTATTATCGGTATATGTAGGCTACCGCATTTTCAAGTTATGTTTATCAAATAAATTTCTGGATGCAATGAAATGACGGTGTGTTTAGATTTGTCTTCTAATAAGCAAGACCGCCACGGTGGCCTGATGGTTAGAACGTCCGTCTGGAGGTCGGGAGGTCCGGAATCAATTCCGCGTCGGGCCATGTCAAAGATTTTCAAAAATACTACTTCTTGATGCCTCGCTTGGCCCTTGGCATTGAGAAGTTAGAGCAGGGAAACAGGACTGGTTGGCCTAGTGATAATGTGACTGGGTGGGGTGTCATGTCTGGAGTCTTTATGATGATGTTCCAGTGGGGGCAACACTTCGTCGGTATGGACTCATTCTGCCACGAGGAGACACAGCACATACATATATATATGTGTGAAAAATATTCTAAGCTTTCCTTGTCGTCATATGACTGAAAAATTGTTTAGTACCACGTAAAACCCAAGCATGCATACATTCTAATAAGCAATATACACATTGAACTCATATGCCCACGGACCACTAAAGGGTTTCATTAAGTCAGTTTGAGAATACCTTTTATATTGCGACCAGTATTATTTATCATGTCAGCTCTAGAATATTTCTCCTGTAAGCTATCGATAGGAGGTTTAAACGAGAGTGAAACCGCCACAGATTGTCAGGTCCCTGACAAACCTCCCGACTAAAAGGAAAACGCATATAGCCTAATCAGCGAATCGACAGGGTTCGAAACCCCGATGACCTAAATGTACACCATAGGCCAAAAACCTGCTGACCTGTCATGTCGCCTTTCGAGAGAAACTCATCCTAGCTAAAGGTACCAACAAGGCCTCCTAACATGTATTAATGGTTGTATAAAAATTTGGTTGCAGTTTTACGCCGCTCATGTATATTTCACTTCTACGACGACGGCCAGCGTTATGGTGGGAGGAAATCGGACATACAGAACCCGGGGGAAACCCACCATCATCCACAGGTTAAAGGATAAAGGTTACTATGAAACCTGAAATTGAAAGTGATCATGCTCCTTGTAACTGGACCTTGATCAGGTATTTCCTGGGTGGGACAGTCAAGATAAGAATCAAAGCGATTCTTTGATTACTATTAAAATCAGACATTTTAAACAATTCAGTAATTAAATGAATGTTCTAGGTGGATGAATTAAACCAGATGGTGTACCGTGGAAGTATATATGGTGTCGTTAATCAAACATGTAACTCAGTCGGCCCTATGGACCGAACTGGTGCGAATTCAGATCAATTTCCCCGCCCATGTAACTCAGTTTCGATATTGATTGCAACTGTTCGTATATCCAACGTGGCGATCACACTCAACACGACGAACACACCACCTCAAGCCCAGACATAAGCGGAAATAGACACAATTATGAAGCAGATTTCCACAGGCCTGTTACTCATACATTAGATATACCTATCATATTTAAATGCTGACCCTGTTTCCTCGAAAGTTTCCTGGTGACCTTGAGTGGATTTCTCACGTTCATTATACTTTCCTAAAAGATAACGCAAGACTGCCGTCTTTAACACGCCGCAGTGCAAGTCTACTGTTTAAAGCCGATTTCATAAATTATTTGAATAACGTATACATCGGTTGCCTGAATAGAAATCACAACCATCGCATTGGTGAGAGGCACATGCACTAGCCGGCTGCCCCGCAGTAAACCATATTAATAAACAGTGTTAACTCGTCACAACCATTGCTTTCCTGTTCCGATATATAGGTGAAGATTTTAAACCAGTGATAAGCGGCCCAAATTTGGGACATAAATTAAGGTTAAACAATTATTAAATCTCATTTATCATTTTCCAGATCATTTGTTATATTTATTTATTTGATTGGTGCTTTAAACCGTACTCAAGAATATTTCATTTACACGATGGCGGCCAGCAATTTGATGGGGAGGATAGCGGGTAGAGCCAGGGGGTAACTCAGGGCCATCCGCGGACCTTCACGCGTGCGACCGGAGAGGAAAGCCCGCGGGAACTGAGCTTGAACCCACAGCGATCGCATTGTCGAGAGGAATTTGGGTCATTATGCTGCACTAGAGGGCTAACCATCGGTGAACGATATTAATAAATAGAGTTAACACGCTACGACCTCTGACTGCCTGTTCCTGTTTATTTATTTATTTATTTGATTGGTGTTTTACGCCGTTCTCACTTATACGACGGCGGCCAGCATTGTGGTGGAAGGAAACCGGGCAGAGCCATACAGGAATTACCATTGATAGAACGTCTCCATGTTCAATGAGTTACTTTGATTTGTCACTAGTAACACATTGGTGAAGTTTGGGAAATCCAAGTTTGTTTTGATTAATTATAACTTCTAAACTATAGAGTGATACATGTTTTAGATGTCGACTGAATTCAACACTAGCGTCATTCCATCTTGGTTGAAACCTGTTGCTGCCACCAAACAAGATTGCCGTTTTTAGTGCACCACAGTGCCAGTCTTTATAGCGTTATAAACACCATATATATATAAAGCAGTATTATTTGAAGAAATCTATGCAGAGGCCTAAATGATCTCATGTAGTAAGGGCTATGTATGTATGCTGTGTATAGACACTCCCAATCCAAAGAAACGTTATTCAAATTCGGTTACACTTTGATGCGTCTCGCATACTTGTGTTGAATGGCTTGGTAATGGTATACCTAAACACATAGATCCTTTTTGGGGGGGGGGGGTCATGGATTCTGGGAATATTTAGTTGTTGGTCATGAAGTGTCTGCGTATGTATGTATGTATGTATGCTTGAGTGTTATGTCGTACTTAACACTTTTATAGTCATATGACGACGAGGTGTCATAAGAATGTCTATATACTGTTTTTTCTTATGGCAAAGCAAGACATAGCCGCCAAAGTGCTGCCGCCACTGAAACATCATGCAGAAGACATCAGGCATGACATCTCATCCAATCACATGATATTGACACCGGGCCGATCAGCTTTGTTTCCATTCTCTAACCTCTATGTGCCGAGCGCCAAGTTTGGCAGCAACAATTGCCATTTTTAAACTCTTTGACCCGGTGTGACATGGACCGCGATTGATCCAGACAGTATAGAGAATGAGTGTTCAACCTGTAATATATATATTACCCGAATGCTGCGAACCAATCAAGCAGAATTATTAACCACTGCAGGTGATGATATAATTTGTGAAGTGCATGAAATGGTCCAATAATTGACCAAAAGTTTCCATTAGTCATAACCCTGATCTCTTCAGGTTCAATTTGCAATGGTTGGAGATGTTCATGGATAGACAAGACCACGTGACTACCGCCTACATGTCAAAATGTTATTTTGTGCAAAACTATGTATTATTTTATTTCATTGGTGTGTTAGGACGAACTAAACAATACCTCACCTGTACGACGGTGACCAGCATTATGGTGGGAGGAAAGCGGACAGAGCTAGGAGGAAACCGACGGCGACCTGCAGGTTGCCCTGGTAAATGCAGTGGAATTCCGAGTTTCTGCTGAATTGTGTATAAAGCTACGTAAAAATTTGAAATATTATGATCCGAGCACATTGGTTGTTACATGAATGATTGTAGAAGCATTTGAAAAGTCACAGACATGTGTGCAAATGCAGCTGTCTCTCTCTCTCATGTATTAATGGCTGGCGATTGAATATGAAAGGCAGCAAGATAGAAGTAATAGCCGAGCAACGAGGACAGTGTGGTGTTTGGCAACAACAAGAACAAGAACAGGAACAAGAACGAGAACAACAACAACAACAACAATAATATTAATAAGAATAATAGTAATATCAATAATATTAAAAAGAATAATAAATGATACTGATTTTGTCCTTCTCTTTATACTTACTGCGTGAACACAGGCGTGCTAGTACGCATTCTTATTCTGGCCAATCCAACATACTGATCATGTGACTCACCTCTACATGAGATAAGCCAATAATAATCCTAATTGCCGTAATCAGTTGTGGGTCAAATACATTGTTTATATCTGTCTGATTAGCCCATCTGTTCGTTATCCATAACTTCCAACAGCGACTTTTGTAAAGGTCAAAGTGTATAAGAGATGATTTCTTTAGAAACCTCCGCTCCCGAAAAACCTTGTTCAAACTAGACTTGTAGATCGCAGACGGAGAAAAAATTCTCACTATATTATACCTAACTTTTCAGGGAAACAGGTGTGTTGATGATTGGCTGTCAGAGGTAATAGGGAATCCTAGACTGAATGATCCCACTTGGTCATTGCATATGCAGTTAACTAAGGACTCCTTGCCACGACATGGGAAACCCTCCTCTCGCTCGGGCCGACTACCAATTTTTTTTCAGGGTGAAATGTATTCTGGGGAATTTGCGCGAAAGCTTTACCCAAGCTGTTATATAACAGGTCAAGCCGATGAAGTTGGCGGCCTTAAAGTTTTCGTTACCGTATCAACCACGAGCCGTTATATACTTAATATATACTAAATTCTTAAAAAAAAATAGATCGGTTAATATCTTTTGTAGATAGAGCTATGAAAAGTTAGAATTTAAATAAGTTCGGTCTTACTAATTAATTGTATCAGATGGATATGACTGGGTCTTTGGGTAATCTTTACGAGACTCCTAACTCGTCGAATACATCTGACATGGTAGGGACACAACCTACATATTTTTGGCTGTATTGTGCTTTCTTTGGAAGCATATGTTCATGCATATTTATTCTGCAAATTTCTCTAATGTGTAGGTTTGAAAAATATAAATAAATAAGACGTCTTTCCTACCAGATTTAGTCATTTTCTCCGTAAGTTATGTCATTTTAAAAAAACATGTCCAGCCAATGACAGGATTTCCTCTCCTAAATGCTTTTTGCCAACTGTATTTGTCAACCGAGTGAGTTACCACTGGGTCATAGGGAACAACAGTTCATAAACCACCAATTATTGAAGTGAATGGAGTTTCTTTTTTTTTTTAATTGATTAGCAAAAATATGATTGCTCGAACTAACATGATACCTTGCAATATCTTACAGCTGTTGAACTAGATATCAAATGGACGTAAATAATTTTGGCCCACGTAGTCATATTTTTATCATTTATGATGAGAATTCCTCCGACGAAACCTCTTAACATAGCTAGATCAACATTCATCTCTCCTAAAGCACCGCTGTGGGACGATGTGGCTAACACAAATTCCCATGTATGATGTACAAGCAATTTCCAAATATGGAAACATGTGGGAAAGTTCTTTAGCAAGTTGGCAAAGGTTGATGGTTTATCCTGGAATTCCAGCTTCCCCGCCCATGCAAACAACGATCACATCAACGATAGAGAAATAAACAAATAAATAAATAAATATGTGATTCTAATTCAAGACAGTAGAAAACTTTGTCCAGAAATACGTTTTCTAATTTGGGTTTTTGACAACATATTTTCGGGCAGTGGCTTTTCACATTGTTTTGAGTGCTTGAAAAGCCATTAAAACTGATTACAGTGATTCTAAAGAAGTTATATCAGTGACATTAACAAGTTTGGAAATGCTCCGTTGATAAACAAGGGATGTTATTTTATAGACAGTAGAAGAGACTTAGATGACATCACTTAAATGCGGTGCCAGAAGCCCACAGCATTGTACCCGCTTTTATACACATTTATTGTATGTTTTCTTTTTTAAGAACTGGAAATAGTTTTAGGGAAAGGTTTACCACGTACTTCGACTGATAATTATTTTGCTTCATCATTAATGTTTTCTTTATGCCCCTGCCCCTGTCCCTCCTCCCCACCTCCTCACCCACAAAAGATAAGCCAAGAGATAATGCTGATTAAATATAATCACCTTGTTTACATGGTCAGTCTTATTAACCTATATGTTCGCTATCGATATCTCTTAACAGCAGTGAATTTTGTAAAGGTCAACAGGCGATTAAGGATTGAGGAGGAAAGTATATAAGAGAGGATTTGTCTAGAAATCTCCATTCCCGAAATCTCTTGTCGAAATCCAGACTCGGTGACCGCTGACCGACAAGCAATCATCAGCATGGTAAGTACTATGTTAAACACAACTTTCAGGTAAAAAGGCTTAGCGATGAGTAGCTATCAGAGGTAAAATGTGATTGCAGGTTGAATATGCTCTTTTATTGTGACTCTCCACCACACAATTGACTTATATATACATCTTGCACAAGTTAATAATTCAAACTAGCATAAATTCGTGTACCTTTCAGCTGTTGATCAGACTCTGTTTGTCTTGGTAACAATAAGCTCTCGATGAGGCTCGTGTATCAGTTCAGCGTTCGTTTCAGACGCGGGAATTTTCCACACTGACCTGCCAAAGGTCAGTGGATTTCCCATGGGCACTCCAGTTTCCTTCACTTATAAAAACTTATAAGTTATACATGTATGCCTATTGTTAGAATTTCCCCATGTGTCACGCACAGTTACATAGAAGACAGCACAAACCAGCACATTGTCACTAAAAAACTGTGCCTGCTGCCCTCCCACCATAACGCTGGCAGCCGTCGTGTAAAACACCAATGAAATGAAGAAGCAAATGACGGGAAAATTAATTGGCTGTGTCAAGACAGAACGTGCCACTGATTTTGTTTCTGGACAAACTTCATCTGTCCACTATATCTGTCCAGCATATGACGAGACGATTTAATATTTATACTTTTAATTATACAAATGTTCAATTCCTCTTGGCATATGTGAAACAAAGTTAAAATTTATTGATCATATATACAATTGTTATATATACATGCATATAATACATGTAATGGTTTGGTAGGCCCACATATGTGGAATTGTTTTGAAATTTCTATGTAGTTAAGAGCTACAAATTTATTTTGCAAGTGATGCACAAACGATTTCCACTCATGCACAAATGTTTAGAGACTTTCAGAACAAAAGTTGAAGAGAAATGTGAATTCTTTTATGATTTTTACGCTACTAATATATGTCCTAGAGTTAGAAGAATTCAGATACGTTCTTATATTTGGAGGTCTGTACACTAAGAAACTGGGCATAGAATTATCAAAAACGCCTCTAAAGTTCTTTTTGAACTTGTGTCTGTAATTTTGAGATAAATACCGAAACTGTTTGCTCTAGTCAAGTGGTCACCGAATTAAACAAAGACTCCTATTTAATGGTATTTTTTTTATTTACACTTTACTATCAACGTTGTGTACATTTCAGAAATTGCACATTTTTCTCGTCGTTGTCGTTGTTGCGCTCCTCCTCACTGATTCCACGGAGGCCGGATGTAAATGTAACAAGAAGCGCAGGCGTTGTAACGATGGATGTGACGACCTCCCGGAGGGTTTGAAACAGTCATGTAGAGCTGTTTGTACCACAAACTACATTCAGTGTAAGGCCATACCGTGCCTAGGATGAAACCTTTGGGAATCTTTAGGTATACGAGTCAAACTAGCTGAATGATTAACGGCAAACCGGATCCGGAACATGTGCAATACCTCAATGCGCATGGAAACGAAGGTTGACTCAATGGAGAAACAGCAAGGTTGAGCCAACCATCTTTTACCCTTTATTATGTCTGCAACTTTCTATATAATTTTACAAACAGTTCAAAGAGGAGCTGTATAATTTCAGACAAATGTTTGCACAATTTCATTATCTGAGTGAACAGTGACATTGTTATTATTATCGGTATATGTAGGCTACCGCATTTTCAAGTTATGTTTATCAAATAAATTTCTGGATGCAATGAAATGCCGGTGTGTTTAGATTTGTCTTCTAATAAGCAAGATCGCCACGGTTGCCTGATGGTTAGAACGTCCGCCTCGAGGTCGGGAGGTCCGGAATCAATTCCGCGTCGCGCCATGTCAAAGATTTTAAAAAATACTACTTGTTGCTGCCTCGCTTGGCGCTTGGCATTGAGAGGTTAGAGCAGGGAAACAGGACTGGTTGGCCTAGTGATAATGTGACTGGGTGGGGTGTCATGTCTGGTGTCTTTATGATGATGTTCCAGTGGGGGCAACACTTCGTCGGTATGGACTCGTTCTGCCACGAGGAGACACAGCACATATATATATATATATATGTGTGAAAAACATTCTAAGCTTTCCTTGTCGTCATATGACTGAAAAATTGTTTAGTACCACGTAAAACCCAAGCATGCATACATTCTAATAAGCAATATACACATTGAACTCATATGCCCACGGACCACTAAAGGCTTTCATTAAGTCAGTTTGAGAATACCTTTTATATTGCGACCAGTATTATTTATCATGTCAGCTCTAGAATATTTCTCCTGTAAGCTATCGCTAGGAGGTTTAAACGAGAGTGAAACCGCCACAGATTGTCAGGTCCCTGACAAACCTCCCGACTAAAAGGAAAACGCATATAGCCTAATCAGCGAATCGACAGGGTTCGAAACCCCGATGACCTAAATGTACACCATAGGCCAAAAACCTGCTGACCTGTCATGTCGCCTTTCGAGAGAAACTCATCCTAGCTAAAGGTACCAACAAGGCCTCCTTACATGTATGAAAGGTTGTATAAAAATTTGGTTGCAGTTTTACGCCGCTCATGTATATTTCACTTCTACGACGACGGCCAGCGTTATGGTGGGAGGAAATCGGACATACAGAACCCGGGGGAAACCCACCATCATCCACAGGTTAAAGGATAAAGGTTACTATGAAACCTGAAATTGAAAGTGATCATGCTCCTTGTAACTGGACCTTGATCAGGTATTTCCTGGGTGGGACTGTCAAGATAAGAATCAAAGCGATTCTTTGATTACTATTAAAATCAGACATTTTAAACAATTCAGTAATTAAATGAATGTTCTAGGTGGATGAATTAAACCAGATGGTGTACCGTGGAAGTATATAGGGTGTCGTTAATCAAACATGTAACTCAGTCGGCCCTATGGACCGGACTGGCGCGAATTCAGATCAATTTCCCCGCCCATGTAACTCAGTTTCGATATTGATTGCAACTGTTCGTATATCCAACGTGGCGATCACACTCAACACGACGAACACACCACCTCAAGCCCAGACATAAGCGGAAATAGACACAATTATGAAGCAGATTTCCACAGGCCTGTTACTCATACATTAGATATACCTATCATATTTAAATGCTGACCCTGTTTCCTCGAAAGTTTCCTGGTGACCTTGAGTGGATTTCTCACGTTCATTATACTTTCCTAAAAGATAACACAAGACTGCCGTCTTTAACACGCCTCAGTGCACGTCTACTGTATAAAGGCCGATTTCATAAATTATTTGAATAACGTATACATCGGTTGCCTGAATAGAAATCACAACCATCGCATTGGTGAGAGGCACCTGCACTAGCCGGCTGACCCGCAGTAAACTATATTTATAAACAGTGTTAACTCGTCACAAACATTGCTTTCCTGTTCCGATATATAGATGAAGATTTTAAGTCAGTGTTAAGCGGCCCAAATTTGTGACATAAATTAAGGCTAAACAATTATTAAATATCATTTATCATTTTCCAGATCATTTGTTATATTTATTTATTTGATTGGTGCTTTAAACCGTACTCAAGAATATTTCATTTACACGATTGCAGCCAGCAATTTGATGGGGAGGATATCGGGCAAAGCCAGGGGGAAACTCAGGGCCATCCGCGGACCTTAACGGGTGCGACCGGAGAGGAAAGCCCGCGGGAGCTGAGCTTGAACCCACAGCGATCGCATTGTCCAGAGGAATTTGGGTCATTACGCTACGCTAGAGGGCTAACCATCGGTGAACGATATTAATAAATAGAGTTAACAGGCTACGACCTCTGATTGCCTGTTCCTGTTTATTTATTTATTTATTTGATTGGTGTTTTACGCCGTTCTCACTTATACGACGGCGGCCAGCATTGTGGTGGGAGGAAATCGGGCAGAGCCATACAGGAATTACCATTGATAGAACGTCTCCATGTTCAATGAGTTACTTTGATTTGTCACTAGTAACACATTGGTGAAGTTTTGGAAATCCAAGTTTGTTTTGATTAATTATAACTTCTAAACTATAGAGTGATACATGTTTTAGATGTCGACTGAATTCAACACTAGCGTCATTCCGTCTTGGTTGAAACCTGTTGGTGCCATCAAACAAGATTGCCGTCTTTAGTGCACCACAGTGCCAGTCTTTATAGCGCGTTATAAACACCATATATATATCAAGCAGTATTATTCGAAGAAATCTAAGGCAGAGGCCTAAATGATATCATGTAGTAAGGGCTATGTATGTATACTGTGTATAGACACTCCCAATCCAAAGAAACGTTATTCAAATTCGGTTACACTTTGATGCGTCGCGCATACTTGTGTTGAATGGCTTGGTAATGGTATACCTACACATAGATCCTTTTTGGGGGGGTCATGGATTCTGGGAATATTTAGTTGTTCGTCATGAAGTGTCTACATATGAATGTATGTATGTATGCTTGGGTGTTACGTCGTACTTAACACTTTTATAGTCATATGACGACGAGGTGTCATAAGAATGCATATATACTGTTCTTTCTTATGGCAAAGCAAGACATAACCGCCAAAGTGCTGCCGCCACTGAAACATCATGCAGAAGACATCAGGCATGACATCTCATCCAATCACATGATATTGACACCGGGCCGATCAGCTCTGTTTCCATTCTCTACCCTCTATGTGCTAAGCGAAAAGTTAGGCAGCAACAATTGCCATTTTTAAACTCTTTGACCCGGTATGACCCGGCCCTCGATTGATCCAGGCAGTATAGAAAATGAGTGTTCAACATGTAATATATATATTACCCGAATGCTGCGAACCAATCAAGCAGAATTATTCACCACTGCAGGTGATGATATAATTTGTGAAGTGTGAAGAGTTCAGTTTGCAATGGTTGGAGATGTTGATGGATAGACAAGACCACTGACTACCGCCTACATGTCAAAATCTTATTTCGTGCAAAACTATGTATTATTTTATTTCACTGGTGTGTTAGGACGAACTAAACAATACCTCACCTGTTCGACGGTGACCAGCATTATGGTGGGAGGAAAGCGGACAGAGCTAGGAGGAAACCGACGGTGACTTGCAGGTTGCCCTGGTAAATGCAGTGGAAGTCTGAGTTTCTGCTGAATTGTGTATAAAGCTGCATCAAAATTTGAAATATTATGATCCGAGCACATTAGTTGTTACATGAATGATTTTAGAAGCATTTGAAAAGTCAAACACAGGTGTTCAAATGCAGCTGTCTCTCTCTCATGTATTAATGGCTGGCGATTGAATATGAAAGACTGCAGGATAGATGTAAAACCCGAGCAACGAGGACAGTGTGGTATTTGGCAACAACAAGAACAAGAACAGGAACAATAATAACAACAATAATAATAATAATAGTAATAGTAATATCAATAATATTAAAAAGAATAATAAATGATACTGATTTTGTCCTTCTCTTTATACTTACTGCGTGAACACAGCTGTGCTAGCACGTATTCTTATTCTGGCCAATCCAACATACTGATGATGTGACTCACCTCTACATGAGATAAGTCAATAATAATCCTAATTGCCGTAATCGGTTGTGGGTCAAATACATTGTTTATATTCTGTCTGATTAGCCCATCTGTTCGTTATCCATAACTTCTAACAGCGACTTTTGGAAAGGTCAAAGTGTATAAGAGATGATTTCTTTAGAAACCTCCGCTCCCGAAAAACCTTGTTGAAACTAGACTTGTAGATCGCAGACGGAGAAAAAATTCTCACTATATTATACCTAACTTTTGAGGGAAACAGGTGTGTTGATGATTGGCTGTCAGAGGTAATAGGGAATCCTAGACTGAATGATCCCACTTGGTCATTGCATATGCAGTTGAGTAGGGACTCCCTGTCTCGAGATGGGAAACCCTCCTCTCACTCAGGCCGACTACCAATTTTTTCAGGGTGATATGTACCGAAGTTGTTATATATATAACAGGTCAAGCCGATGAGATTGGCGACCTGAAAGTTTTCGTTACTGTATTAACCACGAGGCGTTATTTGATTAATATATTTTAATATATTTTTTATTAATATATACTATATTCTTGAAAAACAAATACATCGGTTAATATCTTTTATGGATAGAGCTATGAAAAGTTAGAATTTAAATAAGTTCGGTCTTACGAATTAATTGTATCAGATGTATATGACTGGGTCTTTGGGTAATCTTTACGAGACTCCTAACGCGTCGAATACATCTAACATGGGAGGGACACAACCGACACACTTTTGACTGTATTGTGCTTTCTTTGGAAGCATATGCCCATGCATATTTATTCTGCAAATTTCTCTAATGTGTAGGTTTGAAAAATATAAATAAACAAGACGTCTTTCCTACCAGATTTAGTGGTTTTCTCCGTAAGTTATGTTATTTAAAAAAACATGTCCAGCCAATGACAGGATTTCAGCTCCTAAATGGTTTTTGCCAACTGCATTTTTAAACCGAGTGAGTTACCACTGGGTCATAGGGAACAACAGTTCATAAACCACCAAATATTGAAGTGAATGCAGTTTCATTTGTTTGTTTTTTTAATTGATTTGCAAAAGTATGATTGCTCGAACTAACATGATACCTTGCATTATCTTACAGCTGTTGAACTAGATATGAAATGGACGTAAATAATTTTGGCCCACGTAGTCATATTTTTTATCATTTATGATGGGAATTCCTCCATCAAAACCTCTTAACGTAGCTAGATCAACTTTTGAAACAACTTTTTGTCTTCTTTATAAAACAAAAATGTGAGAATCACATCACTCTAGTTTTTGAATAAAATTCATCTCCCTAAAGCACCGCTGTGGGACGGCTAACACATATTCCCATGTATGATGTACAAGCAATTTCCAAATATGGAAACTTTTGGGAAAGTTCTTTAGCAGGTTGGCAGAGGTTGATGGTTTATTCCGGAATTCCAGCTTCCCCGCCCATGCAAACAACGATCACATCAACGATAGAGAAATAAACAAATAAATAAATAAATATGTGATTCTAATCACAGACAGTAGAAAACTTTGTCCAGAAATACGTTTTCTTATTTGGGTTTTTGACAACATATTTTCGGGCAGTGGCTTTTCACATTGTTTTGAGTGCTTGAAAAGCCATTAAAACTGATTACAGTGATTCTAAAGAAGTTATATCAGTGACATTAACAAGTTTGGAAATGCTCCGTTGATAAATGAGGGATGTTATTTTAAAGAAAGTAGAAGAGACTTAGATGACATCACTTAAATGCGGTGGCAGAAGCCCACAACATTGTACCCGGCTTTATACACATTTATTGTATGTTTTCTTTTTTAAGAACTGGAAATAGTTTTGGGGAAAGGTTTACCACGTATTTCGACTGATAATTATTTTGCTTTATCATTAATGTTTTCTTTATAATAAGCTGGGTAGATATGACAGCACAGCACGATTGTCATATAGGACTGGCCTTGCTTGTTTACCGTAAGAACTGCCCCCGCCCCTCCTCCCCACCTCCTCACCCACAAAAGATAAGCCAAGGGATAATGCTGATTAAATATAATCACCTTGTTTACATGGTCAGTCTTATTAACCTATATGTTCGCTATCGATATCTCTTAACAGCAGTGAATTTTGTAAAGGTCAACAGGCGATTAAGGATTGAGGAGAAAGTATATAACAGAGGATTTGTCTAGAAAACTTCATTCCCGAAATCTCTTGTCGAAATCCAGACTCGGTGACCGCTGACCGACAAGCAATCATCAGCATGGTAAGTACTATGTTAAACATAACTTTCAGGTAAAAGGGCTTAGCGATGAGTAACTATCAGAGGTAAAATGTGATTGCAGGTTGAATATGCTCTTTTATTGTGACTCTCCACCACACAATTGACTTATATATACATCTTGCACAAGTTAATAATTCAAACTAGCATAAATTCGTGTACCTTTCAGCTGTTGATCAGACTCTGTTTGTCTTGGTAACAATAAGCGCTCGATGAGGCTCACATATGTGGAATTGTTTTGAAATTTCTATGTAGTTAAGAGCTACAAATTTATTTTGCAAGTGATGCACAAACGATTTCCACTCATGCACAAATGTTTAGAGACTTTCAGAACAAAAGTTGAAGAGAAATGTGAATTCTTTTATGATTTTTACGCTACTAATATATGTCCTAAAGTTAGAAGAATTCAGATACGTTCTTATATTTGGAGGCCTGTACACTAAGAAACTGGGCATAGAATTATCAAAAACGCCTCTAAATTTCTTTTTGAACTTATGTCTGTAATTTTGAGATTAAATACCGAAACTGTTTGCTCTAGTCAAGTGGTCACCGAATTAAACAAAGACTCCTATTTAATGGTATTTTTTTTATTTACACTTTGCTTTCAACGTTGTGTACATTTCAGAAATTGCACATTTTCCTCGTCGTTGTCGTTGTTGCGCTCCTCCTCACTGATTCCACGGAGGCCGGATGTAAATGTAACAAGAAGCGAAGGCGTTGTAACGATGGATGTGACGACCTCCCGGAGGGTTTGGAACAGTCATGTAGAGCTGTTTGTACCACAAACTACATTCAGTGTAAGGCCATACCGTGCCTAGGATGAAACCTTTGGGAATCTTTAGGTATACGAGTCAAACCAGCTGAATGATTAACGGCAAACCGGATCCGGAACATGTGCAATACCTCATTGCGCATGGAAACGAAGGTTGACTCCATGGAGAAGCAGAAAGGTTGAGCCAACCATCTTTTAGCCTTTATTATGTCTGGAATTTTCTATATAATTTTACAAACAGTTCAAACAGGAGTTGTATAATTTCAGACAAATGATTGCACAATTTCATTATCTGACTGAACAGTGACATTATTATTATCGGTATATGTAGGCTACCGCATTTTCAAGTTATGTTTATCAAATAAATTTCTGGATGCAATGAAATGCCGGTGTGTTTAGATTTGTCTTCTAATAAGCAAGACCGCCACGGTTGCCTGGTGGTTAGAACGTCCGCCTGGAGGTCGGGAGGTCCGGAATCAATTCCGGGTCGGGCCATGTCAAAGATTTTAAAAATACTACTTGTTGCTGCCTCGCTTGGCCCTTGGCATTGAGATTTTAGAGCAGGGAAACAGGACTGGTTGGCCTGGTGCTAATGCGACTGGGTGGGGTGTCATGTCTGGCGTCTTCGGGATGATGTTCCAGTGGCGGCAAGACTTTGTCGGTATGGACTCGTACTGCCACAAGGAGACACAGCATATGTATATATATATATATACATATATATATATATATATATATATATAAGTTACTATGAAACCTGAAGTTGAAAGTGGTGATGACCGTTGTAATTGGAACTTTATCAGGCATTTCCTGCGTGCGTCTGTCAATATAAGAATCAAAGTGATTCTTTGATTACTATTAGAAACAGACATTTTAAACAATTCAATAATTGAATGAATGTTCTTGGTGAATGAATTAAATCAGTATCCAGATCGTGTACCGTGGAAGTATATATGGTGTCGTTAATCAAACATGTGACTCAGTCGGCCCTATGGACCGAACTGGCGCGAATTCAGATCAATTGACCGGCCCATGTAACTCAATTTCGATACTGATTGCAACTGTTCGTATATCCAACGTGGCGATCACACTCAACATGACGAACACACCACATCAAGCCCAGACATAAGAGGAAATAGACACAATTATGAAGCAGATTTCCACAGGCCTGTTTCTCATACGTTATATATTCCTATCATATTTAAACTCTGACCCTGTTTCCTCGAAAGTTTCCTGGTGACCTTGAGTGGATTTCTCACGTTCATTATACTTTCCTAAAAGATAACACAAGACTGCCGTCTTTAACACGCCTCAGTGCACGTCTACTGTATAAACGCCAATTTCATAACTTATTTGAATAACGTATACATTGGTTGCCTGAATAGAAATCACAACCATCGCATTGGTGAGAGGCACCTGCACTAGTCGGCTGACCCGCAGTAAACCATATTAATAAAAAGTATTAACACGGCACAACCATTGCTTTCCTGTTCCGATATATAGATGAAGTTTTCAAGCCATGTTTTGGGACATAAATTAAGGTTAAACACTTATTAAATCTCACTTATCATTTTCCAGATCATTTGTTATATTTATTTATTTGATTGGTGCTTTAAACCGTACTCAAGAATATTTCATTTACACGATGGCGGCCAGCAATCTGATGGTGAGGATAGCGGGCAGAGCCAGGGAGTAACTCAGGGCCATCCGCGGACCTTCCCGCGTGCGACCGGAGAGGAAAGCCACGGCGATCGGACTGTCGAGAGGAATTTGGGTCATTATGCTGCGCTAGAGGGCTAACCATCGGTAAACGATATTAATAAATAGAGTTAACACGCTACGACCTCTGATTGCCTGTTAACATTTATTTATTTATTTATTTGATTGGTGTTTTACGCCGTACTCAAGAATATTTCACTTATACGACGGCGACCAGCATTGTGGTGAGAGGAAAACGGGCAGAGCCCGGTACTGAAATACAGTCTAGCAGACGAAAGAGTTGTCAGAGTCATATTTCTGTGTTTTATTACGACTTCAAATACACGAAGAAAAGCCTCAATCAGGTAGTCTCCATACAGGAGTTACAATTGATAGAACGTCTCCATGTTCAGTGAGTTACTTTGATTTGTCACTAGTGACGTCTTGGTGAAGTTTGGGAAATCCAAGTTTGTTTGGATTAATTATAACTTCTAAACTATAGAGTGGTACATGTTTTAGATGTCGATTTACTTCAGCATTGGCGTCATTCCGTCTTGGTTGAAACCTGTTGCTGCCATCAAACAAGATTGCCGTCTTTAGCGCACCACAGTGCCAGTCTTTATAGCGCGTTATAAACACCATATATATAAAGCAGTATTATTCGAAGAAATCTAAGGCAGAGGCCTAAATGATCTCATGTAGAAAGGGCTATGTATGTATACTGTGTATAGACACTCCCAATCCAAAGAAACGTTATTCAAATTCGGTTACACTTTGATGCGTCGCGCATACTTGTGTTGAATGGCTTGGTAATGGTATACCTAAACACATAGATCCTTTTTGGGGGGGGGGTTCATGGATTCTGGGAATATTTAGTTGTTGGTCATGAAGTGTCTACATATGAATGCATGTATGTATGCTTGAGTGTTATGTCGTACTTGGCACTTTTATAGTCATATGACGACGAGGTGTCATAAGAATGTATATATACTGCTCCTTTTCGTGGCAAAGCAAGACATAGCCGCCAAAGCGCTGCCGCCACTGAAACATCATGCAGAAGACATCAGGCATGACATCTCATCCAATCACATGATATTGACACCGGGCCGATCAGCTCTGTTTCCATTCTCTACCCTCTATGTGCTAAGCGAAAAGTTAGGCAGCAACAACTGCCATTTTTAAACTCTTTGACCCGGTATGACCCAGCTCGCGATTGATCCAGGCAGTATAGAAAATGAGTGTTCAACCTGTAATATATATATTACCCGAATGCTGCGAACCAGTCAAGCAGAATTATTAACCACTGCAGGTGATGATATAATTTTTGAAGTGCATGAAATGTCCAATAATTGACCAAAAGTTTCCATTAGTCATAACCCTGATCTCTTCAGGTTCAATTTGCAATGGTTGGAGATGTTCATGGATAGACAAGACCACGTGACTACCGCCTACATGTCAAAATGTTATTTTGTGCAAAACTATGTATTATTTTATTTCATTGGTGTGTTAGGACGAACTAAACAATACCTCACCTGTACGACGGTGGCCAGCATTATGGTGGGAGGAAAGCGGACATAGCTAGGAGGAAACCGACGGCCACCTGCAGGTTGCCCTGGTAAATGCAGTGGAATTCTGAGTTTCTGCTGAATTGTGTATAAATCTACATCAAAATTTGAAATATTATGATCCGAGCACAATGGTTGTTACATGAATGATTTTAGAAGCATTTGAAAAGTCACACACAAGTGTGCAAATGCAGCTCTCTCTCTCTCTCATGTATTAATGGCTGGCGATTGAATATGAAAGGCAGCAAGATAGAAGTAAAACCCGAGCAATGAGGACAGTGTGGTGTTTGGCAACAACAAGAACAAGAACAGGAACAAGAACGAGAACAACAACAACAACAACAACAACAACAATAATAATAAGAATAATAGTAATATCAATAATATTAAAAAGAATAATAAATGATACTGATTTTGTCCTTCTCTTTATACTTACTGCGTGAACACAGCCGTGCTAGTACGCATTCTTATTCTGGCCAATCCAACATACTGATCGTGTGACTCACTTCTACATGAGATAAGCCAATAACAATCCTAATTGCCGTAATCAGTTGTGGGTCAAATACATTGTTTATATCTGTCTGATTAGCCCATCTGTTCGTTATCCATAACTTCCAACAGCGACTTTTGTAAAGGTCAAAGTGGATAAGAGATGATTTCTTTAGAAACCTCCGCTCTCGAAAAATCTTGTTGAAACTAGACATGTAGATCGCAGACGGAGAAAAAATTCTCAATACATTATACCTAACTTTTGAGGGAAACAGGTTTGTTGATGATTGGCTGTCAGAGGTAATAGGGAATCCTAGATTGAATGATCACACTTGGTCATTGCATATGCAGTTGAGTAGGGACTCCCTGACACGAGATGGGAAACCCTCCTCTCACTCAGGCCGACTACCAATTTTTTCAGGGTGATATGTACCGAAGCTGTTATAGATATAACAGGTCAAGCCGATGAAATTGGCGACCTGAAAGTTTTCGTTACTGTATCGACCACGAGGCGTTATTTGATTAATATATACTATATTCTTGAAAAACAAATACATCGGTTAATATCTTTTATGGATAGAGCTAAGAAAAGTTAGAATTTAAATAAGTTCGGTCTTACGAATTAATTGTATCAGATGTATATGACTGGGTCTTTGGGTAATCTTTACGAGACTCCTAACGCGTCGAATACATCTAACATGGGAGGGACACAACCGACACACTTTTGGCTGTATTGTGCTTTCTTTGGAAGCATATGCCCATGCATATTTATTCTGCAAATTTCTCTAATGTGTAGGTTTGAAAAATATAAATAAATAAGACGTCTTTCCCACCAAATTTAGTGATTTTCTCCGTAAGTTATGTTATTTAAAAAAACATGTCCAGCCAATGACAGGATTTCCGCTCCTAAATGGTTTTTGCCAACTGCATTTTTAAACCGAGTGAGTTACCACTGGGTCATAGGGAACAACAGTTCATAAACCACCAAATATTGAAGTGAATGCAGTTTCATTTGTTTGTTTTTTTAATTGATTTGCAAAAATATGATTGCTCGAACTAACATGATACCTTGCAATATCTTACAGCTGTTGAACTAGATATGAAATGGACGTAAATAAGTTTGGCCCACGTAGTCATATTTTTTATCATTTATGATGGGAATTCCTCCATCAAAACCTCTTAACGTAGCTAGATCAACTTTTGACACAACTTTTTGTCTTCTTTATAAAACAAAAATGTGAGAATCACATCACTCTAGTTTTTTAATAACATTCATCTCCCTAAAGCACCGCTGTGGAACGGCTAACACATATTCCCATGTATGATGTACAAGCAATTTCCAAATATGGAAACTTTTGGGAAAGTTCTTTAGCAGGTTGACAGAGGTTGATGGTTTATTCCGGAATTCCAGCTTCCCCGCCCATGCAAACAACGATCACATCAACGATAGAGAAATAAACAAATAAATAAATAAATATGTGATTCTAATTCAAGACAGTAGAAAACTTTGTCCAGAAATACGTTTTCTTATTTGGGTTTTTGACAACATATTTTCGGGCAGTGGCTTTTCACATTGTTTTGAGTGCTTGAAAAGCCATTAAAACTGATTACAGTGATTCTAAAGAAGTTATATCAGTGACATTAACAAGTTTGGAAATGCTCCGTTGATAAATAAGGGATGTTATTTTAAAGAAAGTAGAAGAGACTTAGATGACATCACTTAAATGCGGTGGCAGAAGCCCACAACATTGTACCCGGTTTTATACACATTTATTGTATGTTTTCTTTTTTAAGAACTGGAAATAGTTTTGGGGAAAGGTTTACCACGTACTTCGACTGATAATTATTTTGCTTCATCACTAATGTTTTCTTTATGTCCCTGCCCCTCCTCCCCACCTCCTCACCCACAAAAGATAAGCCAAGAGATAATGCTGATTAAATATAATCACATTGTTTACATGGTCAGTCTTATTAACCTATATGTTCGCTATCGATATCTCTTAACAGCAGTGAATTTTGTAAAGGTCAACAGGCGATTAAGGATTGAGGAGAAAGTATATAACAGAGGATTTGTCTAGAAAACTTCATTCCCGAAATCTCTTGTCGAAATCCAGACTCGGTGACCGCTGACCGACAAGCAATCATCAGCATGGTAAGTACTATGTTAAACATAACTTTCAGGTAAAAGGGCTTAGCGATGAGTAGCTATCAGAGGTAAAATGTGATTGCAGGTTGAATATGCTCTTTTATTGTGACTCTCCACCACACAATTGACTTATATATACATCTTGCACAAGTTAATAATTCAAACTAGCATAAATTCGTGTACCTTTCAGCTGTTGATCAGACTCTGTTTGTCTTGGTAACAATAAGCTCTCGATGAGGCTCGTGTATCAGTTCAGCGTTCGTTTTAGACGCGGGAATTTTCCACACTGACTTGCCAAAGGTCAGTGGATTTCCCATGGGCACTCCAGTTCCCTTCACTTAAAAAAAATATAAGTTATACATGTAGGCCTATTGTTAGAATTTCCCCATGTGTCACGCACAGTTACATAGAAGACAGCACAAACCAGCACATTGTCACTAAAAAACTGTGCCTGCTGCCCTCCCACCATAACGCTGGCAGCCGTCGTGTAAAACACCAATGAAATGAAGAAGCAATTGACGGGAAAATTAATTGGCTGTGTCAAGACAGAACGTGCCACTGATTTTGTTTCTGGACAAACTTCATCTGGCCACTACATCTGTCCAGCATATGACGAGACGATTTAATATATATACTTTTAATTATACAAATGTCCAATTCCTCTTGGCATAAGTGAAACAAAGTTAAAATTTATTGATCATATATACAATTGTTATATATACATGCATACAGTACATGTAATGGTTTGGTAGGCCCACATATGTGGAATTGCTTTGAAATTTCTATGTAGTTAAGAGCTACAAATTTATTTTGCAAGTGATGCACAAACGATTTCCACTCATGCACAAATGTTTAGAGACTTTCAGAACAAAAGTTGAAGAGAAATGTGAATTCTTTTATGATTTTTACGCTACTAATATATGTCCTAAAGATAGAAGAATTCAGATACGTTCTTATATTTGGAGGTCTGTACACTAAGAAACTGGGCATAGAATTATCAAAAACGCCTCTAAAGTTCTTTTTGAACTTATGTCTGTAATTTTGAGATAAATACCGAAACTGTTTGCTCTAGTCAAGTGGTCACCGAATTAAACAAAGACTCCTATTTAATGGTATTTTTTTTATTTACACTTTGCTATCAACGTTGTGTACATTTCAGAAATTGCACATTTTCCTCGTCGTTGTCGTTGTTGCTCTCCTCCTCACTGATTCCACGGAGGCCGGATGTAAATGTAACAAGAAGCGCAGGCGTTGTAACGATGGATGTGACGACCTCCCGGAGGGTTTGAAACAGTCATGTAGAGCTGTTTGTACCACAAACTACATTCAGTGTAAGGCCATACCGTGCCTAGGATGAAACCTTTGGGAATCTTCAGGTATACGAGTCAAACTAGCTGAATGATTAACGGCAAACCGGATCCGGAACATGTGCAATACCTCATTGCGCATGGAAACGAAGGTTGACTCCATGGAGATGCAGCAAGGTTGAGCCAACCATCTTTTACCCTTTATTATGTCTGCAACTTTCTATATAATTTTACAAACAGTTCAAACAGGAGTTGTATAATTTCAGACAAATGTTTGCACAATTTCATTATCTGACTGAACAGTGACATTATTATTATTATCGGTATATGTAGGCTACCGCATTTTCAAGTTATGTTTATCAAATAAATTTCTGGATGCAATGAAATGCCGGTGTTTTTAGTTTTATCTTCTAATAAGCAAGACCGCCACGGTGGCCTGGTGGTTAGAACGTCCGCCTGGAGGTCGGGAGGTCCGGAATCAATTCCGGGTCGGGCCATGTCAAAGATTTTAAAAAATACTACTTGTTGCTGCCTCGCTTGGCGCTTGGCATTGAGAGGTTAGGGCAGAGAAAAAGGACTGGTTGGCCTGGTGCTAATGTGACTGGGTGGGGTATCATGTCTGGCGTCTTCGGGATGATGTTCCAGTGGCGCAACACTTTGTCGGTATGGACTTGTTGTGCCACAAGGAGACACAGCACATATATATGAAAAACATTCTCAGGATTTTTCATATGACTGAAAAATTGTTTAGGACCACGTAAAACCCAAGCATTACATGCATACATACATTCTAGTAGGCAATATATACATCGAACTCATAGACTCATCGACCGCTTGCGGCTTTCATTAAGTCAGTCTGAGAATACCTTCCTTTATTGCGACCAGTTTTATTTATCATATCAGTTCTAGATTTTTTCGCCCGTAAGCTATCACTAGGAGGTTTATATGGGAGTGAGACCGGCACACATCGTCAGGTCCCTGACAAACCTCCCGGCTAAAGGGAAAACGCATATAGTCTAATCAGCGAATCGACAGGGTTCGAAGCCCCCGTGACCTAAATGTACATCTTAGGCCAAAAACCTATCGACTTGTCATGTCGGCTTTCGAGAGAAACTCATCCTACCTAAAGGCACCAACAAGGCCTTCTTACATGTATTAAAGGCTCCTAGGGTTTAATTATTTATGTATTTGATTGCAGTTTTATGTCGCTCATGAATAATTCACTTATACGACGGCCGCCAGCGTTATGGTGGGAGGAAATCGGGCATACAGAGCCCGGGGGAAACCCACCATCATCCGCAGGTTAAAGGATAAAGGTTACTACGAAACCTGAAGTTCAAAGTGGTCATGTTCCTTGTGATTGGACCTTGATCAGGTATTTCCTGGGTGCGTCTGTCAAGATATAATCAAAGTGATTCTTGAATCACTATTAGAAACAGACATTTTAAACAATTCAATAAATGAATAATTGTTCTAGGAGGATGAATTAAATCAGTATCCAGATCGTGTACTGTGGAAGTATATACGGTGTCGTTAATCAAACATGTGACTCAGTCGGTCCTATGGACCGGACTGGCGCGAATTCAGATCAATTCCCCCTCCCATGTAACTCAGTTTCGATATTGCTTGCAACTGTTCGTATATCCAACGTGGCGATCACACTCAACACGACGAACACACCACCTCAAGCCCAGACATAAGCGGAAATAGACACAATTATGAAGCAGATTTCCACAGGCCTGTTACTGATACAACGTTATATTTACGTATCATATTTAAATGCTGACCCTGTTTCCTCGAAAATTTCTTTGTGACCTTGAGTGGATTTCTCACTTTCATTGCATTTTTCTCCAAGATCAAAGAAGATTGCCGTCTTTAACACGCCTCAGTGCACTCAGTGCACGGTATAAACGCCGATTTCGTCACAACCGTTGCTTTCCTGTTCCGATATATAGGTGAAGTTTTTGAGCCAGTGATAAGCGACCCAAATTTGGGACAAAAATTAAGGTTAAGCAATTATTAAATATCATTTATCATTTTCCAGATCATTTGTTATATTTATTTATTTGATTGGTGCTTTAAACCGTACTCAAGAATATTTCACTTCCACGACGGCGCCCGGCAATATGATGCGAGGATAGCGGGTAGAGCCAGGGGGAAACTCAGGGCCATCCGCGGACCTTCCCACGTGCGATCGGAAAGGAAGCCCGCGGGAACTGAGCTTGAACCCACAGCGATCGCATTGTCGAGAATAACTTGGGTCATTACGCTACGCTAGAGGGCTAACCATCGGTAAACGATATTAATAAATAGAGTTAACAGGCCACGACCTCTGATTGCCTGTTCCGATAGATGAAGTTTTATAAGCTAGTGACACGTGACCCTATTTACGGACCCAAATGTTAAACAAATGTTATCTCACATTTATCATTTCTTCCGATCAGTAAATATATGAAGAATCAAGACATGATGACATGTAGCACTCCCGTACTGAAATACAGTTTAGTAGACGAACGAGTTGTCCGAGTCATATTTCTGTGTTTCATTACGGCTTCAAAGGCACGAAGTAAAGCCTCAATCGGCTCCTCTCCATACAGGAGTTACCATTGTTAAGAGGTCTTCCTGTTCAATGAGTTACTCTGATTTGTCTCTAGTGACGTCTTGGTGAAGTTTGGGAAATCCAAGTTTGTTTTGATTAATTATAACTTCTAAACTATAGAGTGCTACATGTTTTAGATGTCGATTTACTTCAGCATTGGCGTCATTCCGTCATGGTTGAACCTGTTTGTGCCATCAAACAAGATTGCCGTCTTTAGCGCACCACAGTGCCAGTCTTTATAGCGCGTTATAAACACCATATATATATAAAGCAGTATCATTCGAAGAAATCTAAGGCAGAGGCCTAAATGATCTCATGTAGTAAGGGCTATGTATGTATACTGTGTATAGACACTCCCAATCCAAAGAAATGTTATTCAAATTCGGTTACACTTTCATGCGTCGCGCATACTTCTGTTGAATGGCTTGGTAATGGTATACCTAAACACATAGATCCTTTTTGGGGGGGGGTCATGGATTCTGGGAATATTTAGTTGTTCGTCATGAAGTGTCTGCGTATGAATGTATGTATGTATGCTTGGGTGTTACGTCGTACTTAACACTTTTATAGTCATATGACGACGAGGTGTCCTTAGAATGTATATATACTGCTCCTTTTCGTGGCAAAGCAAGACAGCCGCCAAAGTGCTGCCGCCACTGAAACATCATGCAATAGACATCAGGCATGACATCTCATCCAATCACATGATATTGACATGGTCCAATAATTGACGAAAATTTTCCATTAGGCATAACCCTGATCTCTTCAGGTTCAGTTTGCAATTGTCGGACATGTTCATGGATAGACAAGACCACGTGACTACCGCCTACATGTCAAAGTGTTATTTTATGTAAAATTATGTATTTTTTATGTCATTGGTGATTTACGACGTACTAAACAATACCTCACCTGTACGACGGTGACCAGCGTTATGGTGGGAGGACACCGGATAGAGCCAGGAGGAAACCCACGGCCACCTGCATGTTGCCCTGGTAAATGCAGTGGAATACGTTCTCATTTATCTTAAGGTTATAAGAATTGAAAGTCCAATGTCCATTCTTTGTCAATCAATGTAGGCCACACGAGTTTGTTGCTCTTTAAATACTAATTAACCTATGATAATACAACATTCTCGAACGTTCTCTAATACCCATAGAATGATTCGTGTGAAATACCACAGCCTTAATGTAACCAGATGTGTGTTCGTTGCATACGACGCTTTAAAACAGGTAGTTACGGTCCTGCCGTTCGTTTCTTTTGGTGTTGTAAATTTATATGATTTTATATACAACCGGCATCTGGTGACATGACCAGATGGCATCCATGTTTGGGAGCGAGGGAAACACGAAATAGAACGATACGAAAAAAAACTTGGTGAAGATTCAATTTTTATACAACATCATGGCATAAGATTTGTATAATATAACTGCAACATGGTTATAGTGTCCAGTTGTTTACAAGTATACCGCGAAGCTGCTGTGATTTTTGAACATGTGGAGTTCTATGACGGACCGCGTGATCTTACCCGTTAGTTATGAAATTTGGAGGAGTGAGCCTTTGTACAACTTAAGCAATATAAGGGCTGGCGATCATGCAGATAGGCTGTGGTGTGTTGATATCATGCTCTGTTAGAGTTTTGTACATATCGTGTGAAATTAATGTTGCTGTGTAGGTGGGGATTTTTATTTTTTTACTCTGCAGTCATAGGCCCTCGAATACTGACATGTCAACACGTAGTCCGATGCTGTCGTCTGGTTACAATGGCTGCTGCTGTATTATGTTAGGAGTAAGTGACACATGTATAGAGTAATGATACCGCTAGTTTAGACGTTCTAGTTTATACGATTGCCTAATATTTTACACAGTTACAAATTCACGTAGGTACGTTATGAAGTAGTGTAACAAGTGCGTTAGGGTGAATGTGTGTTAATTCTATTGGTTATTGGATTTTTTATGCAAGTGATCAAAGTTTATTCCAAGTGTCGTGTTCTAAGACGCGTGGGGACGTCAGATAGCGTTGCTGCGTTGTAATAGCCAGAAGTAATAATTTCTATATTTTTCAAGCACCGTTTGGTTTCGAACGTTTCAGGTATTAGTTTCTTTTGACGTTGTTGATTCTACAGTTATTCTGCTGTTCTCTGCATGTACTTGTTATATGTAAAAAGGTTTGGGTAGGTTGTTAGGAGCGGCCGCACCCTGTCGCAATGAGGACACTTGAATGTGGAATTCCGCCCCAGTTATCATAGTATATGTATGGAACTGTGGATGTAGATGTGAATGGAATTGTAGTTTGCGTAAACCGCTCACATCAATATAATTGTCTTGTGGTATACATATAACTAACTGTAATCTGGTCATCCTGTTTGTTCCATTCAGGGTTGGTTTCGGCGACTATCACGCATGCTGAAATAAACATCTGTCGTATATCATCACGAGCTGGTGTTCTGGTTCCTGCTTTACATTAAGTTTGGAATTTCGTGAATAATTGTGGATTTAACAAGGTTACCCTTTCCTTTTCGGGTCCACCAGCTATATCTGTAACTTCGTTCCTTCTGTGCATAAGAAATGTGAATAATATCAAAGAATACAGAGTTTTTGATTTGGAGTTTCTGCTGATTTGTATATAATGCTATATAAAAATTCAAGGTATTATGATTCTAGCACATTGGCTGTTACATGAATGATTTTAGAAGCATTTGAAAAGTCACACACAGGTGTGCAAATGCAGCTCTCTCTCTCTCTCATGTATTAATGGCTGGCGATTGAATATGAAAGACTGCAGGATAGAAGTAAAACCCGAGCAACGAGGACAGTGTGGTATTTGGCAAATGGTCACACGTATCCCTGCCTCGTTTCAGTTAACGTCAGGTAGGGTTTTATCCCAATCGTTCAGTTTAATGCTTAAAGGGAAACATCTTGTAAAAATGAACTTAGGGTGAGTGAAATGACCATTAAAAACTGTATCTGAAAATAACTTCACTGAATTTTTTACACTTTTCTCTACCAACATAAACGCAGTCAAATATTTTGATATTATGGTCGGTTTTATGGGCCATATTGTTAATTTGGTTTACCAGTGACGTCATACAACTTTTGTGCACCTTAATGTTCAACTCTGAATATTGTTCATGTAAAGAGTACTTCTGTGATGTTTGCCTGTGTATGGAAACGCTAATATGACATTAGATTTCTGCTTTAAGGCCATAGCAAAGTCGGTGTGACGTCACTGGTCAATATGGCCCATAAAATCCACAATACAATCCAAACATTTGACTGCGTTTATTTCGGTGAAAAAAATCTAAAATATTCAGTGAAGGTATTTTCAGAAACAGTTTTTAATGGTCTTTTCACTCACCCTAAGTTAATTTTTAAGAGGTCTTTCCCTTCAAATAGTAGCAATTTATACACTCCCTAGCGTTAAGCAGAGATAAGGGGAAAATGTGGGAAGATGTTAAATAGGTAAGTAAGTAAATAAATAAAAATAAAAACTGCAGCTTGGCAAAAAAATGTTTCAACATATGTTAAGTAAATATATTAAGTGTCACAGTAAAATCACATGCACGTGAGAAAAAGGTACATAAAAATATTATAGACGAACATTTGAACGCAGTTGTCATTGTGAATAGGTCGTGCATACTCACTCCTCAGGTTCATTCGACACAAGATAAGGCCAAGGACAGTCTTAATTATAATAATCAATTATAGGTAATCAAATATAATTATATTATTTACATTGTCAGTGTAATTAACCCATATACATCTGTTATCTCTGAACAGTTACTTTGCTAAAGGTCAAAGGAGACAATTCAGACTGTTTTAGGAAAGTATATAAGAGAGAATTTCTGTAGCAATTTCTGTTCGAGTAATCTCTCTTGCTGAACCCAAACATCGTGACTTCTGACTGGGAAGGCTTCAACAACAACACATAGAGAATTTTGAATTGAGCTGACGTGGTTTTTTTCTCTTCATCTTTATATGAGATAGTGGCGCTTTTTAAAACAATACTGAGCATAATAGTTTTCAGGAAAACACATTTTACAACTACTGACTGTCAATGTAAATAGAGGATTCAGTGTTAAGTATATGGGGGTTAGGGGTCGTATATTCATCGTGATGACGTATGATCGCTACTTTGCACATTTGAACAGTCGTGATCAAAGTGAAACTGACATACACATTTTGACTGACGCCAACTGGCATGGGTCCATGTTTGAATACTGATTTAATTCCCTTGCCTAGGCATTACGGACGGCTTCTCTTGCACGAATCAGTCATAATTTTTTTACTTTATCCAGGCCCTACTTAGTTCTTTGATGGTTTGTGCTGAGTGTTGTTTTGGAAACTGATCTCCCGATTATCGACCCTGAACGTCTGTTTCGGTTGGAAGCTGGTATACGAATGTCGGTTTGGATGCCTAGGTCCATGGGTACTTGCGTTGCACGTGACCTTTAAGTAAAACTTTGCACTTCGCCAGATACCTGGATGACCGTGTGACAAATCTCATGGCCTGACGTACGACTCAACCGACTCATACAAACGGGCCTCGCTGACTGCGATGGTTAAACCGCCGTGTCTCGTCTTGGGACAGCTCATCCATGATCAATGGGATCTCGTGTTCGAATCCAGCTCTCTCTCTATCGACGGCGACTTCAGTCTTTAGTCTTAGTTTTAGTTTTGTTAGGTACCTGATGGTTTACTTCTGCCAGTGCTTCCCTCTAGCTTTAAATTTAAAGTTCTTGAGCCAATCAATCAATCAATCAGTGTGTTACTGACAAAATAAACAACTCTGGACACCAGTTAATCATTAAAGTCCACCATCGCTAACATAGTGTCAGATAGGGAAGTAAAGAGTACACACATTATATATTTCAGTCATTTTTCTGTGACGTATCCGCAGACTTGATAGTGTTGTATCAGTGGATAGCCTACCAAACAGGCCCGGCTTCCGGTATACGTGGTGTTCCAGGTCTTGGTTTCCGGTCCAACGCCCACCAGAGCCCGAGCCATAGAGACGCTATTACACTGAATTCATAGATTGTATAAAAATACATCACAACGAGAACATGATCATGCGAGTGTTGAAGACTGGTGATCGACACAGTACGCGAGTGATATTCCACTAGAGCAGTATCCATGGGAAGTACTCGTCATTCGTATTTCACTGTTTTAGTGTCTCTGTCCTCTCGATCACTTTACCGAGGGCACTGGGGGCATTGCCCGTTGAAAAGATTTGTGAGGTCATCACTGCCTAATTTGCATACGCAGTTTTTCCACACTCGACACTTGGGTCCTCAGCAATTCACCCGACAAGCATGCAGTCGGCTGGGTGGACTGAGGTTGAGAAAATCGAGGGACAGATATACTCTACAGACAGGGATACTTCCGTTAATAGTTGGATAATGCAGTGTTCGTTGGAAAATTTCATTCCTTATGATGTACATATCAGAAACTGTTTTACAGTCAGTAAATCCTTTTATGTAATTAAAATGTAATGTAAACCTTGTATTATAGGCCTACGTTCCCTTTGCTCTTTTAGAGACCTGATGCTTGTAGGTTTGTTTATTTGTTTATTTTTACGGTCTTACGCCGTACTGAGGAACATTTCACTTATACGACGGCGGCCAGCACTGTGGTGGGTGGAAATGGTAGGTTTTTGAGGAAACCACAAGGAAAACATTTGTTACGTCACCATTGCCCGCTCATTCTTAAGATACTCCGCACTGCACTTCCTTGTGTTCTCATCAAATATGAAGTCGACCAGTTGAATGGTTGTACGCAAAATCGAAAGACACATACATGAATGCATATATGCAGAGATTCCTTCTTTTATCCAGTTATAGAAGTTAACGTTTGGCACTACATGTGCCTACATGAGCAAGCTCCATACGATCACAAGACGCAGAAAAAGAATCCAAAGAAGTGGAAGAACATGCAACTAAAAATTATATGGATTACACTCCTCATCATCAAGCGGAAGTATTAGATGTACACAACCCGGTTTCAGCCACGGGCGTCCATAGAAACTAGGCGTCGAAACCGACAAAAATAGGACGGATTCACGCAAAGGGAAGCAGTCAACACTTTTTAACGACGACGAAAGACGCAATGAATGTTCTACACGGATGAATAAAATCAGTTTCCAAATCGGGTACCAATGCGGTCGCTGTGAGTTCAAGCCCAGCTCATGCTGGCTTCCTCTCCGACCGTATGTGGGAAGGTCTGCCAGCAACCTGCGGATGGTCGTGCTTTTCCGCCGGGCTCTGCCCGGTTTCCTCTAACAATAAAGCTGGGCGCCGTCGTATAAGTGAAATATTCTTGAGTACGGCGTAAAACATCAATCAAATAAATCAAAGAAATCAAATCATTTTAGTAATATATGGTGTTGTCAATCAACTATGTTTATCTCATCTGCGCTTTGATTGCAACTGGGGCCTCCGTGGCTCAGTTGATTAGCGCGCTAGCGCAGCATAATGGCCTAGAAGCACCCCACCAATGCGGTCGCTGTGAGTTCAAGTCCATCTATGCTGGCTTCCTATGTGTCCGTACGTGGGAAGGCCTGCCAGCAACCTGCGGATGGTCGTGGAATTTCCACTGTCTATGCCAGGTATAAATGAAATATTCTTGAGTATGGCATAAAACACCAATCAAGTAAATCAAGTTGATTGCACCTGTGCATACTCAACACGATGAACGCATGGCCCCTAGCCCCGGATAGACACTCAGGATTACGAGAACTCGTAAAACACAAAACTTTGAATCGGACTGGTCCTAGAACTTCCTCTTAACCAGCTACCGACGCGCGTTACCTAACGTCCCATACACAGTCCTGTTGTCTCGTAGGACTCCTTTTGTGTAGCCCGTCAGAGTTCCCCTTGTTTAATGAATTTAAAATACAGGATAAGGCCTCAAGATGATTGCATCACTGGTAGGTAAAATCCCAAAAATACTTTTTTATGTGGCGTCTTCTCAGTCTGCACTTATGCTAAAACATACCAGGCATATTTCTTTCCCCACAATATTCATGAAATATATACATGATGTAATTTCTTATTAGATATTCCCAGTTGCCCGTTTCGCATTATCATCATCGTTTTAATTAACCATATTTCTGTGCCTTGTATCACGGTCTTTGGGTTATAGAGGTTGATTGATTGAGTGGGTTACAATCAATCAGTTTTGATGGCTCGACAGGAAAACCGAGAGCTGGATGCGAACACGCGACCTCACTGGTCCAGAGGTCCGATGGTCTCAGCCAATCAGCGCTTCAAGTATGTCAGCCAGCGAGAGACTTCTACCAATGTGAATACAACCCGCCTGTACTGCATGTGCTGGACGGCTAAGTCTATTTATTTATTTGGCTGGAGTTTTGGGAATATTTCACTTATATGTTACGGCGGCCTGCATTATCATGGGTGGTTGGAAACAGAACAGATCCCGATGGAGGGAAACCCATAACCATCCACAGTTGACGTCTAAGAGCTATAAATGTAGTTCGTGCAAGTTGCCCTGAACCTAGGCGTCGAAACCGACATTCGTATATCAGCCTTCAACAAATATGGGCGTGGCAGGTCAGTAATCGCAAGACCAGTTTCCAAAAACAACAAATAACACAAACTATCAAAGAACTAAGAAAATATACTTAACATAAAAAATTAGGAACGATTCATGCAAAAAGAAGCTGTCAACAGTTTTCAAAGATGACTAAAAGACGTAATAAATGCTCAGGCGGATGAATGAAATCAGCGTCCAAATCGTGTACCATTTTAGTATATATAAGGCAGATAATTCAAAATATATCTCAGTCAACATATATGACACTATATGACGATGAACACACGGCCCGTAGAGCCCCTTAAAGCAGAGTTCAGAGATTCTGAACACTCCGTCCGTATTTACCTTTACTGGGTACATTACACAGTGGCCTTCTTCACCCTCCTTATTCTCTGTTCTATATAGTAGTGTTCCCTGTATATCCCGCGTTCCCTTACATGCTAATACCTCCTAATATCTGCCTAGCAGATAAACCGCAATTAGACGTAAAGGACGACATCATTCAGACATGGCATTAGAACATAACGAACGCAAGCAAGACAAACACAGCTCCGCAATCGGGACAAACATAGAAGCTGGGTAAAGTGGCCAAGAAGCCCATGAATAATTCATCGCACAGCCGGTGGTTGTCTGTCCTGGGTACAGATACACTGCATGCAGCGCGAAATGCCCTGTGTTTTTTTTTCCGCTCGAGACATACGCAGTGGTAAGGAAAAAGCGCGTGCATAAATAATTCAGGTGGTTGCACATTTACCGATGCATGTATATAATAAGAAATGTAGGGAAAAAAAGCCAAGAGACTGATGAGAAAAAAATCCCGCATTTTTCCGTACAATATTCCCTGCTATCCTCCCAACGCAAATGTTGTCCATTTTGTACCCCTTGACCTTTAGAACCCCATCTAGTTGATCGACTTCTGTATCTGGCTATTGCCCAGGTAACGGGTAAAATTCAACTCTCTAGTGAAAGGACCCCTTGCAAATCGTTCACCAGTGGTGGAGGAGTGAGGTGTTATTTTGTTCGTGCAGAAAAAAAGAGAAAAAATTTGCTCGGATCTGTAGTACCATTACTATGCAACATATCTGTGAAAATCTGGAGTAATGTGATTCGAACGTTTTCTTTTCTTAGAAGTAAGCAAAAGTAAGGTCATAATCAGATTTCGCTATTTTAGAACGTTTTGTTGAGGGATTTCCCATCAACATAAATATATGATTAGGTGAACCAAAATCATTTGTGCGTGAAGGGACCTCCTTGTTAGCGCGCTAGCTACAGGGCACGATAATGCTGGCCGCCGTCGTATAAGTGAAATAGTCGAGTACGGCGCAAAACAGCAACCAAATAAATAAATAAATTGGTGCGTCACTCTTTCTTGTCAAGGTGGAGAGTTCTAATCTGTTGCGAAGTATCATGTTGCTTCATGCAATCATATTTTTATATATCGAAAAAGACAGGGAATATTTATATTAGGCTTCTGGAGTTCGATCCCTATCGGTGTGTGCATTTTTTTTTTTAGTAACATGAGTTTCGGAGAAAATGATTAAGCCAGAGCAAGAGACAAGTCTTATTTGTTTACATTTTGCAAAGCTACATATTAGATATGTTTCCCACTGTAATGAATATGTATAGATGATATAGGGTACATACATCCCATAAAAGCTCAATGCTGCCAAAAATATGTAAGTGGTGTCCACGTTATCTGTCCGGTTCAACGCGCAACGCGTTAGGTGTAAACATATCGAATAGCTACATGCGGAGAAAAGCAAGTAAGTGTGTTTATCACCTTAATTCACGTCAATAAAAAATCCGACAGAGACCAAATTTGTCTTAAATCCAACTTCTTATAGATCTGACTGGAAAAGATTTTAACCGACAAATAACCCAAAACAGACAGGGTGGACGCTCATGGTTAGTAGGGAATATTTTTTTCATTGTTGGCATATTGCATCGGCTAGACCTGTTATATAACAACTTCAACTGCATATAAGCGGATCCCTTGTGTCATTTTGCAGAAGATCTGTCACTGTGAGCAGGTTAGCAGACGGCATGAGCGACAGGGCGACGATTTCTCATCTAGCTGCAAGTTGACCCTTTGCTTGTACAGATTTAAACACCATTAAAGACATTCTTCAAAAAGACAATGCAGAACTTTTTTATTTGAAAAAAAAACCAAACTTGTGTACTATTATTTTTTTGCACTTTTATTAATTAGGCTATGGGTGGCATTCAATCAAATCAGCTTCATTCTGTTTCAGCTATTAATCTAGGGAAGGTGTAAGCTGCTACTATTTAGGGGCAGGACCACGCAAAATTATATGGTGAGAGAAAAGACCCTGAAAAACTGTATCTGAAGATACCTTCACTCATTTTTTAAGATTTTTTTCATCAAATTAAACGCAGTCAAATATTTTCATTGTATGGTCGGTTTTATGGATCATATTGATAATGTGGTTCACCAGTGACGTCACACAACCTTTTGTACAGCTTTATGTTTAGTTCTGAATAAAGTTCTTGTGAAGAGTACCTCTGTAATGTTTACCTGTGTATGAAAACGTCAATATTACATTATATTTCTGCTTTAGGGCCATTAAAGAGTCGGCGTGACGTCACTTGTGAACCACATGGTCAATATCGTTCATAAAACCTACTATATAATCCAAACATTTGACTGCGTTTAATTTGGTGAAAATTAAAATCTAAAAAATTCAGTGACGGTAATTTGAGATACAGTTTTTCATGGCCTTTTAACTCAACATAGCCTCATTTTTGTGTAATCTTTCCCATTAAACATTTACGTGAACATGGGGTATATAACGCGAACTGCGGTAAATTGACAAGATTCCCTATTTCACCAGCTATGTGTCATTATATTTGACCACTGTCTGTTGTTGCTGCTTTGGCTTTGGTCTTTTTGTACCGTATGTCATGATGTACTGAGAACAAACCGAAGAAAGCCACAATACTAGCGCTATATACATGGCCTCGGGCTTTTCATGTCACTACATTGGAGATGCGGGGCAAGTTTTCACAAAAAAATTCTGGGAAATATCAAAGCGCCTTGCCAAGGGACGTAATAAGTTTTCCCAGTTATATAGAGAGCTACATGCCATTACAGTCACAGATGCGTTTTTAACACACTTAAGCTTACATTTTCTGAGTAGTGTGGCATCAAGTGTCAGGGATAATAAAACTACAACACTGAAATTTCATGACAAAACTGCTCTACATGTTAACGGTCTCCGACGAGAGGAAGTCAATGAAGTAACAGCCCAAAATGCACATGGCCACAATTAACGTCTCTTTCGTCTTCATCAAAGGCTTTTGAGCCTTCTGCTTTACATGAATCCATCCATTGGTGGTTTGAGCTGAATCTTGTTTTGGAAATTTTCTTTAATATTGTACGCATGCAATATGATTGCCACGTTGGATATGTGAACAGTTGCAATCAAAGCTCAGCGGAGATGCATATTTGATTGACGATACCATACACACTGAAATGGTACAGGATTTGGATGCTGATTTTATATATACGCCTAGAACATTCATTGCGTCACCACTGAAAAATGTTGATCTCATGCTTCTCTTTCTTGTGTTTGACATACCTTCTTAGTTCTTTGGTGGTTTGTGTTATTTGTCGTTTTTTATTGACCTGAAACGGTCATTTTGGTTGACGACTGGTATACGAATGTCGGTTTCGTCGCCTAGGCACATATATATATATAAACCGGAATACTTCTGGTATACTGTTGGTCCTATATGTCCCTGAGGTCCTGTCCCTTTGCAATGTTTTCATGTAAATGTAATATTAAATGTAATGACAACAAATCGTTGTGAGTAATTCCAAACCGGTGACGTCAAAGACACTGTACTGCTTTTGCCTAATTTTGCTAAAACGGTGAAGGAGGTGTAAGGTGGTACTGACATATACATTCAGTTAGAATAAAACCCTAGCGAAGGTAAGATCACAAGAGGCCACGCATACTTTACTGGTTACATATGATGATTTGCCAACTATCACACAGTCGTGGCTTCTCTGGTTTTGCTCTCTATGCTCCAGTCTTATATGAGGGAGGTATTGACCCGTGACGTCCGTCAGGGTTCTGGTGTCTGTTTCGACTGCAGATCCCTATAGCGAGCGTCAGTTGGTGAGGGTACATGCAGTAGAATCGATTTACCGTACTTTTCTCCCTAAGGCCACCGAGCTCGCTCTCGCCCAAGAGTTTTGCGTGTCGCGGCTTTGCATTGGGTTAACATCCCATCTGAGAGATTTCCACATTAATTCTGAGAACACGAATACGTAAATGAATAAGTAAAACATAAATAAAGCAAAGCCGGATTTTGCCAGATGAATTTACGCTATGTTTTAGATGACAACGACTAGCTCTTAATCAGTGTGGTGTACATTTAAAGTTTCACAAGTTCGGAGAAAACACAATAAATAAACAAGTCAATAAATAAATAAAACAGATGAATGAATAAGTAAATACACATGCATACGTAAACCCATTCCGTTAAAACTGCGACTTCTTTGCCGAAGCTGACGTTTTCTAACCCTCACTCGTTCACGACTGCTTGTACAGAGGTTGTATGCTGGGTTCCAGTGACTGAACCCGCCATTTTGAAACCATTAGTAAAATTAAACACACTAGTATTCGGCACGACGACTAGCATGGAGAGATCGTTTACGATGCGAGGCTGTGTAAATAATAAATAAACTGACTGTGCTCTGAGATGACAGAGCTCTGGTTCCCACAGTACAGCTTAACGCTGACCATACTCGGGGAGGGGCCTGAGAAAACAACCGTGGCCTGGTATAGTCTGCTATAGGTATACCCCGTCCCTAGGGACGAGGTTCGGAGACAGGGGGCTTGCGTGGCTTGTATACGAGATTCGGCGAGAAGTTCGTGCGGTGCCTTTCTTTTGACTTGTCTTGGGTCTATCGCAGGATAGCAACATTTTTCAACATGTTAAGACAGCCCCAATCTATACCAATGCTCAATGTATAAATATAAAAAGACTACGGCATAGAGAGTAAAACCAAAGTAATTACGGCAGAGTGATAGCTGGCAAATGGTCACACGTTACCGGTGAAACCTTGTCAATTTAGTTTAGTTGGGGTTTTATTCTTACTGCTCATGTAAGTGTTTAAAAAGTAACAATTAGCACCGTAATTTAAGCACAACCAGACAAAGACACCAGATCTCCATTGTAATACAACTATTGCAGCGCTGCCATATGTGTCGAAGACACCTGACATCAACCCTTGAAACTGTCACTTAAACTTAGACAGAGCCGACCAGTCCCTTTTTTGTTTATTTCCATGTAGCTTCACGCAATACTAAAGAATTATTAACTATATATGTAATATGATGGCAGTGAGGTTAAGAGGGGCAGCAACATGAGAAGTTACGGTGAACCACCGACCTATGGGAAGTTCCTGACGAACTTTCCCACATGTGAAGTACATATTTGCACACCATAAAGTAACAGGTAATTCTGTTGTCAAGTATATTGCCTGTCACATCGTACAAAGCCATGGTTCTGGGAATGGGGTGGGATGGGGGAAGTGGGGAAGGTGTAAGTTGTCACTTCTTAAACAACAGTTAGAATAAAAGCCTAACTGAAGTAAACTGAAAGGACGCCGGATTTCACCGGTAGCGTGTGGCCATTTGCCAACCATCTCATGTACTGTCCTCAAGTTTCAGTCAACATTTTAGTTGTTTTGGAAGGGCTGGATTTAGATAGTCCAGGTGAACGTGCCAGATGCTAAGATAACCAAATATTAGGATAATTACAGCGATAGGATTGATCCCATTTTAGAACTGCTCTTCTCTTGAGTTCCCTTTGTTCTTACGCATTCTGCATTTCACATTTATGAAAGAGAACACCACAATCAGGCTGTGGTATATAAGAAATATTCCCCTGTTGACATTTGTATCTTGCATTACAGCTCTTCCGGCCTCTTCATAGATTTGTACCGTGGAAGGAAAAAGTAATGTTGACAACATGGCTGGAAGTGTGGATAAGATATTGTTACCGAAGCAAAAGAGGTACAGAGGAACTCAGGCGGATAGATAATGGTTATAATTTTATCACAGTGAATTAATGAGTGTGATAAAACTTACATGTAACCAAGGGATAGCGTGCATCCTGTTGATAGCCGGATTATGTACTAACATAGTACAATGTTTGGAGCTAACAACTTGACATCTTCACTTGGTCATAAAAGCCAGGTCGGGCCATGCCAAAGACCTTAAAAATTGAACTTACTCTTGTCTTCAGCACTGAGAAGTTAGAGCAAGGAAACATGAATAGTCATCCCAGTGCCCGTATAATTTGACTGGCTGAGTGTCATGCCTGGTGTCTTCAGCATGATGGTCGATCCAGTCGCGGCAGCATGGACACAGTACAATATAGACACTAAAGATTCCTCATATACACACATACATGACACGTTTAATTCACATTCATAAGCTTGAAGGCTAACTGAATAAGTCACGGGCATGGATAACAACGTCATACTGATTCCATACACGACACGTCGATGCCCATACTAGTTACATTATTAAGTGATACAGAGGTATAAAGTAACTTGGTAACGATGCTTGTATCGGCCTTAAAACATCAGGTATATTAAATAAGAAGTTGCTATCCACAGGCAATTAAAACAATATAACAAACAGACCGCATTTAAATACTGTAGGCATCATCTTAAAGGCCATTTCGTGCTGATTGTAAAGACGGTCTCGAAGTATCTCAGTCTTTATTTCCACCTTAATCAGTGTAAAAAAAATGCCCAACGATGACCAAGAACTTATCTGGAATAAGCAGGAAGTGGCCTTGTAGGTCATTCGTACTTTGTTTAAATGCAATCTGTTGTTTTATGCAATTGTCACATTCAGTTACTGATTACATGCATTGATTATATGAACGGACGTCTGTCCTAATTCCTATTTTTCTTACTTTATGTATACTTGCGTGTAGTTCTTTCACGCTAGGTATTGGTCGTTGAAACTCGGGTCTTTCGATTATTTACCTGGAGCAGCCACAATATATGCATGTTTAAATATTATATATCTTTTAAGATGCAAAGAACTATAAATGTGCATTAATTCAGAAATTCTGCTCCTGAAGTCAGCTTGAGTTAGAATGAAACCCCAGCTGAGCTAAATGAACAAGGTGCCGGATTTCACAGGTTACGTGTGACCGTAAGCCAATTTGCACACTGTGGTTTTTGCTCTGGATTTACCGACCTTGAACATCCATTGCAGTTGACGGCTGGTATACGGATGTCAGTTTCGAAGACTAGATTGCATATAAAATTACGTACATGTAATGTTTTTTACATGTGTTTATTTTTATTTTTTTTTAGAGTGCCGTACCTGTTATCTTAGATCTATCGTACATAGTTCTACGTGTTATGTGCATTTCTAAGAACCTAGAGAATGGCCTAGAGAATGGTGGTTTTTTTTTTTCTTATATAGAAAATATTATGTGTAATCATCAACATGTGTTACCTTCATGGAGTTTTGAAGTATTGAATTACTGACCACCGCTGATTGTTTAAACCGGGGAATGATAGTATGAGACAGCCCTGTTGGAATTTATCAAGACATTTAATCGGCTGTCACTGCCTCCATGGAGGCTAAGGGCAAGAAGCGGGACTGTGATGGTTTGGGGTGGGTGTGTGGAGGCCGTATCCAATGGGTGTTTGACTGGTACAAGGTTAACTAGAGTAGGTGAGGTTAGATCAGCCTCACGGATACCAGGCCAGTTAGTTGTGGAGGGTTCACTATCATCGATATTAGGTAACTTGTGGTTATACCCTGTAGTCCCACTGGTCAGCTTAACGGTCCCGAGTACTCGGATGGTGTTAACGGGCAAAAATGCTCACACTACTGAAGTATGTTTGATCTTCTTGGTAGAACAACAATGTTTCATTTGTTTGCCAAAAAACTACAGTTTTCTTAGTTTACTTTGCTCATAATACATGGTCAGCCTTTGCTCAAACTGGCTTTACAGACATACATTTTGTTGCCATCTCCTTACTCTGTTGATAATTGCGAAATAAATACAACGTTAACATGTGCAACTTTATTTGTGGTTCGCACAACATCAGCGGAACTAGGAGAATATTTGACTATTTACTGTAATCAAATCAGTCCATCAATCAATCAGTCAATCAGTCAATCAATAACTCTTCTTCCATTTCGTCCATATATGAGGCAGTATGTTAAACCTATATGCTGTGTCTCTGTAGCGATTACTGTGTGAAACTTGCGAACCCTCGTGCACCCATGCAGCCAGTGTGATACAACCATCGAGTCTGAACTCTGCTTGTACTTTATTTCATTGTATGTGTTTGGGATTTCCCCCGGGTCGTTCGGATGAAACGTATACATGATGGCTTCCTGGTCGCTGAGGTCGCACGTTCGAATGTCCTGCTTTAAGTCAAGACGTTTGCCAGGTACATTCCGAACGGAAGTCATTTACTCTGAATACACCCGTCTTGAACCGACATACACACATCACGGCCGTCGTATGTCGACAAGCAGCATATCTTCTAGATGGTTTTGGAAATTCGTCTTCCGACTATCAACTTGAAATGCCCCTTCGTTGTTTGAAAGTATTGTCTGTCGGACTTACATCGACGCCTATAGCACATATTTCTGCTGAGATAGGAAATACGTCATGCGAAACTGAAATCTTGCTTGTCATCAAAGTGTACAAGCCGTGAACTTTTGTGGGCAATAATTGTAGAAATACCATCCAACATGCACACACGTAACGTTAGATGTAATATGAAAGACAAGAATATGCAGAGTAAAACCCGCGGCCACAACCACACAGTTGAATCACTGGTAAATCATCTATAAAACATGGGAATCGGCTGTGAGCGGGTGTGTACAGAAATGTTCTGATATGTCTTTGTGCGTCTTTCTCTAATTTGCAAAATCAAGACGATCGATTTATCAATTGCTAACTGTTTAATATACTCAAGAATTTTCCTCTTAAATACAATGGTGGCCAGGTCTATAGGCAGGGGAAACTTAAGTACATGGAATTGCACCCCTTTTTGTGGAAGACTTTAAGGCTTGACAGTTGTCGTCGTCGGCGATTTATTGTGACCACAGCCACTCCAAACAGTAAGACCAGGACAATACATTCCCGTACAAAATTCCGGGATTGAACCCGCATCTCTTGTGTGCCATGGTTAGGAGTCGAGCATGTATAATTAATAATCACCGTTGAAGTGAAGTCCTCTGACACACGGTCATACAAGGTTATTCGTACACAAACTACGCTTTGCCATCCCATTAAATCTAATCTTCCTTCCCTTAATTTTAAATGTATTTAAATTAATGTTCTGTTTTGTTGTTCTGTTCCCTTACATAATTCAATTTCAGGTTCACGGCAAGATTACGTTTCTTATTTTCGTCAGGAGAGCTGGCACGAACTACGTGAGATGAACATGTTGGAGCCGTACTGCTATACCTCTCTCGTGTTACAGTAAATCTAACAGGGGTGACAGGCGATTGCTCTTAACACTCCTATGCCAACATTCACTTCGATGTATGGTAATTCGGCTCGGCTGACTTTATTATTTATTCCTGGTGCACAGCACGCCCAATCCTAACTTTGGCAGCAATTAAACGATGGGCAGATTCTGAATACTCAAAATACAACTAATAAGTTTGATTTGATTAAACTGGCAATCACGATTTAGTATACCAGTCAGCTGGAATGCTTTTTTGTAACAATTCATTGGATTTATTTATTTATGTGACCAAGGATTTGACAACGTACACACACAATGATATTCCAGATCAGGTTTAAGGTTAGAGGAAACTGTTCACGATGGCCAAAGATCACGACGTAAGTCGTTGCTGTACTTTGACTTGTTTCTTTGTGTTAAAACTGATATGGTGAATGTGAAGGTCTGTGAACGTCCGCCAACAGGACAGTTCTCCCATTCCCCCGGCTTTCCCTCCTACCTCAAAGGATTAAACAAGTGTCAAGTCATTCAGTAATGATGCATGTGTGTGTGTGTGTTTGTGCAGTGCCACCTTTTCCGATCCGTATCGGAGCTCACAGATGTGACGTGGGAGCTTGGAGATGGGGATAAATCTCATCTTAGCTGGAGTGGGAGGGGCGAAGATTGGGGCGGTGGGGGAAAAGGAGGTGCAGGGGAGCGAGTGGCGGGAAGGAAGACAGAGAGAGAAAAATGACACTAATGACAGCCAGAAAAGTCAGCCGTACCATGGCTAAAAAGTACGATTCAAATGGGCCGATATTTGAGTTCGAGCGGAAGCCGAAGCGTGGTCTACACTATAAAACCGCGACCGAGGCGTCCAAAACAGAGCTGGTTGGACTGGCTGCTATATTGTGTCTCGGACTTATCCGAATGGAACCCTAAGACTCAGGTACAAGACAGTTACGCAACGTTGTGTATGAACAAGGTGTTAATTCCCCCACAAGCCCCCCCCCCCCCCTCCCATGCGACCAGCTGGCTAGGAGTGATAGTAACCCCGGGCTAAGGTGGGAGTGAAGCTGACCGTGCGTTTGGCATGCGCGTCTGAGGCTGCATGGCAGTTTAAGCCCCGCATCCACTTGTGTCTGATTCGGTCTCAAGAACTATACAACAGACTATATCTGGCTATCTGTGTGGAACTTCTCCTTAGTGCGGCAGTCTCTGGCGGGCGGGCGACGCTAGAGGGACTGGTCCGGTTCCTAGGGCCCAGCTGAAGTAAGTTGTCACGCAGTGGACGCTCTCTGCCACAAGCTGAGGAAGTGAGTTTCCGGGGTTACCCGATCTTTGGTCAAGGGGACACCCTTTAGCAGTCTATTAACGCTGAAGCACTGGCGGTGCAGGAACAACCACTGCCAATATATCCTACTGGCAGCTCACCACCGTCGTGCACGTTTGAATACGGGAATGAGTGTCAAAGTTGCGGTTGTTGTTCGTACAAGTGCGAGCATTCGACGTGTTGCTATTGTTCCATCTACCACAGACTAGCTCTGTCGCGCTGATGTAAAGCGCGTTGGACAGGTCTCTGTACGGAAGCCCACGTTTGCAGCTAGCTGTGAAAGAGGAGGTATTTAGGAGGCCGGCATGGCATCCACCGCACATCTGGTTCTTGTTACCCTCGTACTGGTAACACTGATAACGGAGACTCTGACCGGTAAGTAGCTGTTTTAATGCCCACTGCCAAGCCTGTCAAATGCAAGCTATGTGTGACCTACAAGGCTGACTGCCTAATACATACACCACAACCTGTTGCGATACTCTCTTACACAGCTTCCTCACGCAACATGTACATGTACAAGACCCCTTCTAAATAAACACGTTTTTCTTGGCGCTGTTTTGGCGATGGTCTGATAGACTTCATGCACTGGGTTGTTTACGAAAAGTCACTTAATAATTCTCGTCTACGATTATAGTTCTTGTAGTAACTGGCGAGTTCATTGTACCTTAGACGAGCAAATATGCCACGGGGTAACAAGCTCGTGTCAGTACTATAGTGGATCGACACTGCAAATGTCAACTTTGTTAACATCCGCATCTCATCTGCGACACATATATAGACCTTCATTATTATAATGTGTTCAGTCTATATAGAGATATACATAATGCTTTAGCGGTATATTCTGGAAAGGAAGCCTGATCTAGTTTCAGATCTCGGTTAATAAATTAGATGCTTTCAAACAGAAGGTCGTTTAGAACCTGTTCCAGCTGCCAAGTGTTTCATTTGTACGAGATTCTGTGAGAACAAAACTTTCCTCAGCTATGATCGACTTCTGTCCAACTTGCACCTTAACAGTTTCTTATTGCGCACATTCTGCATTGTTTTAATCCGTACTGTGTCAAACTTCATTTACAATATAAAACTCACAAGGGGTAAGATAATGTATTGTTTCTCTGATTGGTGCTTAACGTCATACTCAAGAATTCTTGACTAATTATCATTATGACAGCTTGCTTATGAATGGAGGAAACCCGAGTGTCAGCAGTAAACCACCGCCCTTTGTGGAGTACCTGACAAGCTTTCTGACTTACGCATGATATTCAGTTAACTCTTCGGCATTGAGAGAAATGTGAGTTTATTTCTAAGAAGTACATTCCATCAAGCACGCGCCATCAACGTCGTTTACCTTTTCATTGTGTGTTATACTGAGATACATTTATACTTTTTCTTGCTTTATAGTGGGGTATGGTATACAGCTACAGTATGGCCTCATCAATGCTTAAGATGTTTTAGGCTACGTAATGGGTTTGACGCATCTGGTATAACATACGTATGAAAAGGCTTGGCTGCTTCTTCTTGTACGTTACTTTCTCCATAAAAATTCTATACATTTTAAAAGATTCTGGTGATAATTTTATTAACGAATCTGGTCTTTGGTAATTTAACTTTGGTTATTTGGATTATTCGCTTAATATCTTGCTACATTAACTCACATTAAAAGTGTAGAAAAGATCAAAGTTTCAGCCACCCGCTTTGAATACATATACAGGGCTAAAGCCTACAGAGAACTGATGCATTGCCCACCCTTCACAAAATTTGACGGGGGAGGGGGTAATGCACCGTACTGTATTTCACTTATAGTTGGCTTTTCTTAAAGTGACACATTTAGGTTGATTCTGATTGATTCATCGGACCACTAAGAGGGGTTTTTTTTTTGTAGAGTGGATTAATTGATTATTAGAAAAACTGTTGACATCAAAAGAATCATTTTTTAGGGCCTTCATGGGTAAGTGGGTGCAATTGTACAGGCGAAACTAGGCGACGTACATTATTTAACATAACCGCTAATGGAAGAAAATCAGTTTGCCAGAACAACCTGAGAGTAAGGATTTTGGATTCTTAGTCTGTGTCGGTGAATGCAGAAGAATGAAGTAAAAATGTGCAATGATGTCAACTCCTACGCATTAGACTTCACTGGTCTAGATTTACACAAAATATTCTGACGAGCAAAACAACAAACTAACCAACTAATCGCGCGAAACTTTTATGGTAGATTTTGTGAAGATCTTCACATCAATTGTAGATCATTTGCCAACTTCCCGCAGTCTGAAGAAACGTAAGGTGGAGTGAGTAAAAAGATAAACCTCTAACCGTCGAAACCGACATTCACATAACAGCTGTCAACCAGAATGGACGCTCCGGGTCACTAATCGCACGACCAGTTTCCAAAACGACAAATATTACAAACCGCCAGACAAGAAAGAAATTATATAAAATAACCAATTAGGTAGGATTCATGCAAAGAGAAGCAGTCAACAGTTTTCAGTGATGCCGAAAAGAAAATGAATGTTTCAAGTGGATAAATGAATTCTATGTCCAACTCGTGTACATTTACAACTGTTCATGTGTCCATCGTGGCGATCATACAATGAACATACACCCCCCCAAATCCTTTGCCTAAACATGTTCCTGGAATCCCTTCGCCACACATAGCTGATGAGCCCAGTCGTTGTGACAGACATATCAGTCGTCAATCAGAATGGGTGTTCCATCTCAATTATCGCAGAGGCAATTTCCAAAAGATCATTCAACACAAGAACGATGTCTTGGCTGTTTTTACCGTCGATGGCCACATTAGGAAGCTTTGAAACCTCTCTTATTGTTAATGTACATGTTGACTGGTTTGCTGCGCGGTCCTCGCTGAGAGCAGGCCAGCACAACCACTGACTGACATTTAATGTAACATATGCTGTTGTGGAAAATGTACAAGAGCAGGTTGTATAGACCAGTTTTCGTGGTGTATCGGTGCCAAGGCTAGCGTCTAGTATTACCGGGCTGGGAACGGTGGGAGAATTCAGGGGTTTGTTTGTATGCCAACTCCCGGGAGAATTAATTCAGATGTAAACATCGAATTAAAACCATCTGGTCGTTTAGCAGCCCGTGGTTCCTTTACCCCTGGGGTCATTGCGCATGACAGTTCTATGAAGCTGAATGATGCTATTGGTCTAATTAATCTTATATCGTACATAGGATTACATTGGAGGAGAAGCGTATTATATAGGAACCAGGGACTTTTCCTGCAGAATATGGTTGCTAACACTCCTCCTTTTTTGTAAAACGGTTAACTTTTTCTTTTTTAATACCGGTATATATACATACGTATAAAAAGTCGTTAATTAGGACTCTGTGTGATATGATTCTGTCCGATGCTAACTAGAATTGTTGCTTCCGGTCTGAAGAGTTAGACCTAAACGACCCAGATTTTATCCCCCACTCCTCCTGCCAGCCTGTAATATCCTGCATTGTTCAAGTGCTCTACCATGACTTGCGGCTTATTCTCATCATCAGCACTTCGGAGGGTTTCATCGATCAGTATTCACAAGCTAAGACTTGCAGTCTTGTTTTGAATAAAACCCCTCGCCTTCTTGTTTTGGGGAATAGCAACCAAGTGAATGCTTAAGAATCATATATCAGTATTCACAAGCTAGTCCCTCGTCTTCCTGTTTTGAAAAAATAGCCTTCGCCTTCTTATATTGGTGAATAGCAAGAAAGTGAAAGTTTAGGAATCATACATATGTATTCACAAACTAAGTCCTCGCCTTTTTGTTTTGGGGAATATCAACAAAGTGAATGCTTAGGACTTAGGCGTCGAAACCGACATTTGTATATCAGCCGTCAACCAGTATGGGTGTGCCAGGTCAGTAATCGCAAGGCCAGTTTACATAAACGACAAATAACACAAACCATCAAAGAACTAAGAAAATGTATAAATATAAAAACGAGGACGGATTCATGTAATGAGAAGCAGTCAACAGTTTTCAGTGATGACGAAAACAAGTAATGAATTGCCTAGGCGGATGAATAAAATCAGTATCCAGATCGTGTGTCAAAAAAAGTCCTCGCCTTTTTGTTTTGAACAAAAGCTCTTAATTGTCTTTTTGTTTTACGCATAACAACAACATGGAAGTTTGGTTGTAATACATTAGTATTTACAACCACAGCCCTTGCTGTCACTTTAGGAATTCTTGTAAAGGCAAGGTATACTTCATAGTGAAAATTACTAGGCACAGGATTTTGTCGAGTTGTTGAGGATAACAAAGAAACGAATGTTAAAGAATCACATCTCACTATTCACACGATAGTCCCTTGCTATCATGGTTTAATTTCGGGGATGAGATATAGTTTCTGGTGACAATCAGGTCAGTATTCACATAATGATCCTTTGTCGTCATGTTTTTGTGTTACTGGAAAAAGTAATACGCCTATATAATAGTGCCCGGTATAAATCATACAAAATACATGTTCATGCAGATGTGTTATTGTGAGTCGTTATTTTGTGTTTTAAACATTACCATTCACGTTCATTATATAACACAGTTACTGTAATGCTTTTGCTAGAGAAAGTCAGTGCGTCTTTCAGGATTTTCTGACAGTACGTGCCGAATGTGTCATCCGCCTTCGCGGCGGTCGCTGATGCATCGGAGCTATAAGGGGCCGGAATAAGTGTCACTGGTCCCGGACTTTCTTTGCTAATAACCGTAACATTTTACAGAACGACTTTTCTGTTCTAAAACATGAAGGTTATTGCCTTGAGTAATTAATAAAAAAAAATTTGAAATGCCTTGCATAATTTAAGATGTACTCATCAAACCACTCTTGAGAGATTTTGAATACGTCATCTCTGCATGTAAGTGAAATACCTTAACATTTTCCCCGATGAAGTAGTAAAACCACAAATGTCTTGTGAGTCCCATGTGTTTTCACACATGTGTGAGCTGTATATTCTCCTTATCTTCAGATGATGTCAGAGTGAAGGAATCTAATCTTGTTTTTCTTCTTTATCATGATCTCTTTATAATCGGTACCACATTGCGTAACAGTGTTTCCAACAACAGCAGGTTGTGTTCCGATAATCGCATTTTTTTTACACACTAATGTGTATAGATGTGTGCATCTGAACAGCTGTAGGTGAAGAATATTACTACATGTAGTTCATTGCAAAATAACATTGATTATCCCCTTCCGCGGCCCCCCTGCTCCCCTCATGTCCTTACCAGTTCCGCCTGAAATTTAGCCGCAGGTTTTAATGTGTCATTTTTTTTTCAGATAACGCGATAACGGTTAAAAACCACTACACACCACATACTGGCCGACACCAGTGTTGATGGTTCCGGGACTGACCACACAATGCGAGGTTTTCATTCGTAGACTGTTAAACGACTTTTTCAAGTAGTCTGTCTTGTTTCGTGTGAAAGACGATTTTGACCTTTGCCGACAATCAGTGTACAAACATTCCACGCACGTGATCACGAAAATACAAGGACAAAAATCATGGACGTTTAAGTACAGTTTTGTCCCTAGCAGTTCCATACTACCTCTGCGATATAAGTGCTTAAATATATAGTATTTCATATTATGTTATATTTCACACAGTGGTATAAAATTTATTTTGCGCTTTATGTGAACTTTAGTTATACTTTTTTAAAAAATAAACCCTGGCCAATGCACTGGACGTGACTATTACAAAACTCCTTTTTCACAGTTGTGACTCGTATGTCAACATTTCTTCCAATCGATGAGGCAGTGTTTTAATTTTCATGACTCATTATCATGTTTTATGTATAAGATTTTGATTGTGACGTGCCGCAATGTTTAGGACATGCCGTTGTTAAAGCAGAGGTGTGACGCATTTTGACCTTCACAATAGTAAATCATTATTCTGTTCCAGCTTGTTTTATGACAATGCATGCATTTGTGTTTCCAGTTTGAAGTTGCAAATTCAGGTTGTGTTTATTAAACCGGCTTTTTGAACATGTACTCCTTAGCACTATAGTGTGATTCGTGTGTATTTGAACATGTACTCCTTAGCACTATAGTGTGATTCGTGTGTATTTGAACATGTACTCCTTAGCACTATAGTGTGATTCGTGTGTATTTGAACATGTACTCCTTAGCACTATAGTGTGATTCCTGTGTATTTGAATGTTGAGCCGCGTTGATTCTCCTTTCCTTTCCGTGGACTTTGAATTTAGCCAGTTTCTTCAAACAGAATTGTTTCTAATCGCGACGAGCAAGTCAGTGGAAAAGAAATTAATATAATTGTGTAATCGCCGTTAGCAAGTTTGTCAGAAAACACATACGCAGCAATATATTAATGATTAGTTTAATCCCTGATTTTAATTACCTTTTGGAGTCTCCGTGGCTGAGTTGATTAGCTCGCTAGCGCAGCGCAATGACCGATAAGTCTCTCAAAATTGGGTTCAAGTCCAGCTCATGCTAGATTCCTCTCCGGCCGTATGTGGGAAGCTCTGCCAGCAACCTGCGGATCGTCGTGGATTTCCCCCGGGCTCTGTCCGGTTTCCTCCCACCATAATGCAGACCGAAAGTGAAATATTCTTGACTATGGTGTAAAACACCAATCGAATAAATAAATAAAATTATTACCTTTTTATTCTGATATCCTGTGGCATTTTTTTCGTCACTGAGTGAAAGTTAACAGATTATTTAGTTTGTTACTAAACATCCTCGAGAGTAATGCTTTTCCCAAATGTTCCCCCAAACAAAACCTCACAAATCCTAAAAGAAATGAAAAACCAAGAATTAATTCAAAAGCATGAGACAGTTATGTTGTCATATTGAAGGTTATAAAAATAACAAATTTATTTCATTTTGCAAGAATCAGTCAACGATAGCACACTACAGCAATACACGTCCGTGCATAGTTTACTGCCACCTTTCAAGGCTACGTTATAAACCTAAACTGAACTTCGCAAGTGATAATAAGAGTGTTCTGTACACATACAGTCAGGACTTTACAATAGAATGTCGGAAGATTTCGCCAAGATGTAAAGGAACAAAGGTCAACGGTTCACAATTGTGTCGGAAAATTTCTGAAAGTCACAAAGAAGTTAAAAGTTCAAGATAATGTCCGGAAAAGTTATACAACTGAAAAGGTGGTCAAAAGTTATACAAGGTACAAAGTAGTCAAAACAGTTATGTCTGAAGGGAAAAGATAGTCAAAAGTTGAAAAACATAATAGCGACAATTTTGCGAAAGAGATGAAATATTTATAAATTTGCAGGATATGTATACAAGAGACAAAGTACATTTGCTGGTATATTAGTACAGTTTTAAGGCCTGGGTCTTTCCCAGTTGAACTTAAGTATCCCTTAACGAATCATTTTGTGTAATATCAGTTTAGCCCATGGCACAAGGTACTCTCTGTTTTAGCCTATACACTACTTTTCTGTATATGCTAAACGCAATGTTTCGATGTGTGCTTACACGGCCTTCCACTGTATGCGTACATGTAGTTTTTAGTCCAAATTTACACTACTTTTCGGTCTAAGCTTACACTATTTTCGGCGTAAGCTTACATTACTTTTAGGTGTAGGACTACACTACTTTTCACTATAGGACCAGAATGGTATAGACTGTACGGTAACACCGCTATGGGGTATAGAGGTCTGCACTAACAAGTGGTAGTGTTGGCCAACATGACTTTGTTCGCTGTTGTAGTCAGATACTCTCATCGCTGTCAGAGAGATACAAATCTAGCGTTGAGGCGAAGGTATAAGATACTAATCCACACTCGAAACCTTTAAACTATTTCCATACTTTAGATAAAGGATCTGGTCTTGCTAACAGAGAATGATACATGCATTTTGTCGGTTTCACTTAAATTGATAAATGTTGATGTCAACACTATATCATTCGGCATGATGCGGAGCTCTACACAACCCAACACAACCCCTCGCTTCGCGTTCAGATAAGATACGATAACGAGTTATGTATGTTGCAGATGAACCCGTGGTATATCCGACCACCGTTATCCAAATAGTGTTTCAGACTTTGCACGACAAACAACAACATCAGGAAATCTAGAGGTCTGGCCTTTAATTGGGACGTATATAACTGACAACGTGTTCTTTATGGTTGCACAACCTGTTGGTTTATTGACACAGCGTTTCGATATATATACCAAGATCGTTATCAAGTAAACCAAGATGTTGTATATTCATAAGGAACATCGTGATTGTATGACTCGAAACAGTACTCTATGAAACACTATAGCGTAAAGAGAAAAACTAATATCAGCGTGCAGTGTGATGGATGCCATAAGTCCGCACGTTACCCGGTGAATTCCGGCCTTTTATCAGCTTACCTCAGTGTTAATACAAGGTTTATCGAGTTGAGCTAATAAATATATGTATTTGGTCGAAGTAATAATTCCTATTTGGTAATTTAACGGGCGTCATTTATACCATATGTGTGGAATGAAATGACCCAGAATCAATTATAGGTGAATGTAGTGCTTTCGATGAATCATTTCTTCCAATCTTAAAACCCATCTTTGTTTATGCATCATTATGGCGCCAGTTAGAGCATAAACTGTTAGGTCAAGAATTTTATATATATGTTGCAGTTCAAAATGTGCAATTCGTGGAAGTAGTGACTTACATGAAAGCCTGTTTTTGCCTCTTCGCAACCTGCATGCTAAAATATCAGACAGGGAGATTAGATATTATATATCCACCACATTTTTTGCTGACGGGGTCAGCCGCTACATGTAGCACCGGATGACACATTAGTGTATCTTATGACATCTCCCCTTGCCTTTTAATAACAGCTAATACCATATGAGCCTGGATGGCCATGTAATACGAACGCACGTGTTAAACATCTGTTACACCGGCGTAATTCCGCCAAAACACGAAGCTATCGACGATACGGCTGTATTTACCTCACCTCCTCCGATTATTCGCTCAGCACATCCGGATGTTAATTTATGGGTTTGTTTGTTTATTTACGTATGTTTTCTTTTAAAATCCATCACCAAAGAAAACGATATTTGCGCGACCAAGGAAGTTCATATTAAAATTACTTTCTAAGAATGGTTGGGAAAATTACAGTACCTGAACAAAAGTACGAAAGTTAAATGTTTCCTGTAAATTTGTTGTTAAAGATGTTTTATTAAGGTGTTGTTTACATATCTATTAGCTATATAGCGTGCTATATAGCGTAAGATAAAAAATTACAAAAAAAGAAGTGAATGTGTGGCACGTGGTAAGGATGTGGCCCAGAAAAGCACGTGTTCAATTGCAAGGCGGAGAAAGCTAATACAAAACAAGAAACCTTGTCACGTGACCTGTTTTTTGACGAAGAAATCGGTCAAGTCGTCCCAACTCTTATCTCAACAGACGGCGACCGTCGTATTTTGTCCTATGTCCGTCAGTATCGCAACACGATGGTCATGTGACTGAATGAGGGAAATCCCGCGTGAATCTCGTGTATGGTCGTGACTGCTCTGAACCACTCGAGTGAGTAACCCATCTGCGCATTCAGGATGCGGATATCCGTGTAACTATCGAGTCCGGGTCTTGTTAACCTCAACTCACTCATGTCTCATGATAACGAAGTTTAATGGTGGACGAGGCAAAATTAAACAAAATTGCATTAAATTATTAAGAGAACTATTATAGTTTTTCCACATGCGTAATAGTTTTCTATGTTTTAATAAATTTCTTCCCCTCAGTTTTCCAGGTTTGCTAAAATTCGTCCATTGAGTTTTCCAGGTTTTGCTAACATTCATTCTTTGAGTTTTCCCTGGCTGTGCTAAAATTCGTTCATTGAGTTTTCCAGGTTTTGCTAACATTCATACCCATTCATACCCTGGCTGTGCTAAAATTCATCCAATGAGAGGATATTACTACCACATAGTCTTAATGTAAGATCAAAACAGTTTCAAGCTTAATTGCAGGAGCAAGTGACGGCGCCGCATCCTTTATTTTGCTGTTTTCAGATTTTCATAAAATCAACCCACTGATGTCTCAGATTCGTGACTGAAAACTCCGACACCGCTTTATCATACAGAAAAGTATCAAGTTATTAGTCAGAGACGTCACAATCGTGCGTCTAAGAATTTTTCTCAGATTTTGTATTATATCAGCTCATTCAGGGCTCTTGACAGATTCGAGATTAGAAACAGCACTGAAGTTTTCCAGTGTATACAACATCATTATGAAGATGAATGTATGTGAAACAGATTTGCACTATATTTATACAACATATTAAGTATACTTTCGCCACATGCCTGTAATAATAGTTGACACGGAGTGCGACATAGTGTATGACTGGGAAATTACAAACATATGTAAAGTAAAGAGGCCAAGTGCCTTGATGTTTGCTGACCGAGGTGTAACGTTGCTCATGTTTTGACATTTTTAACATTTGCGTTTAAAACGAATATACAGATGACAACTGGAATGACAAATTGTTACTTTACGCCATATTTGCAGTATTACAGATACACTGAAACGATTTCTTTGCCTGGAGTTTAAAACCTCACTCAATTCACGGCTGTGTACTTGTACGACAGCCTGAATTTTTAGAGGTTGGGGAGTGAGTGAGTGAGTGAGTGCGCTTTGGGTTTAACGTCGTACTTAACAATGTTTCTTTCATGTGATGACGAGGGGTCCTTCTGGTGTCTGCATGTACTGTGTCTTCTTGTGACAGGGCGAGTCCATGCCGCCACTGGAACACCATGCGGAAGACACCAGACCTGACACCCGCACCCACGTTATACTGACACCGGGCAAACCAGACCTGTATACTTGCACTAAACCTCTCAATGCCGAGCTTCAAGCGAAGCAGCAACAAGTACCATTTTTAAAGTCTTTGGTATGACCCGACCTCGAGGTGGACGCTCCAACCACTAGACTACCGAGGCGGTCTAGGGAGTGGAGGAAGCTATGCGCCTGCATTTGTATAAACGGTGATAATAGACCATCACTAATTATTTGAATGAGTGACTGATCCATTAATTGATAGTTTAACGTAATTGTAGTTAATAGATTTTATTTATTTAAGTCAATTACTGTAAATCCAATTATCCCTGAAAAATTCACGATTTATTCATTTGTTTATTTATTTGATTGATCTTTTACGCCGTACTCAAGTATATTTCCCTTATGCGACCGCGGCCAGCGTTATGGTGGGAGGAAACCGGGCAGAGAACCGAGGAAACCTACGACCATCCGCAGGTGGCTGACAAATCTTTCCACGTACGATCAAAGAGAAAGCCAGCATGAGCTGGACTGGAACTCACAGCGACCGCGTTGGTGAGAGGCCCCTGGGGAAAAAGACACGACCTTGCATAAATGATACTAATGTATATATATAACTTTAGTTAATTTTTATAAACTGAAAATGGATTGCGCAACGAATAAACAAATTCAGCAAAATAGATATATAACATGTTCTCTTTGTTTCACTGTTTCAGTTCAACATGGAATTAATCTGATTTGGGCTCAGAGATCGTCAAAGCGGATAGACTATGCTAAAATTGTGGGTATTGAGGGCTACCCGAAAGACTGGATTTCCACGGGAAAGCTCAAAGTACGGCAGATCAGTGCGCCCAGTATACAGTGGCATTTTAACGCGCTAGCCTACCAGTACGACACTAAGACAATATACTGGAGTGAGAAAGGGAACAAGCGAATCCAAGGCTTGAGGTTAGACGGGTCAACGGAGACTAACAATGTGTTTAACGGTACGTCCAGTGACGTGGAGGGACTGGCCGTGGACTGGGTGTCCAGGAACTTGTACTTCACGGACTCCGTGTATAACTGGGTGATGATGGTCGGTTTGAACTCCACCGTTTTCCCGCACAAACTTGTCACGGATACGAATTTGGATAGGCCGATGGGAATAGCTGTGTATCCTCAAAAAGGGTAAGTTGTTGTTCTGTGTGTTAATGTACATGTGCCTTTTTTTTCCTGTAAAGGACGATTTTCTAGGGCGTCACTCCAGATCCTCACCAACGCTGTCCTGGGTTCGAATCCAATACTGTACGTGTACTTTTTTTTTTCCTGTAAAGGACGATTTTCTAGGGCGTCACTCCAGATCTTCACCAATGCTGTCCTGGGTTCGAATCCAATACTGTACGTGTACTTTTTTTTTCCTGTAAAGGCCGATTTTCTAGGGCGTCACTCCAGATCTTCACCAATGCTGTCCTGGGTTCCAATACAGCTCTCGCTGTTTCGGGTGCGCCTTTACGCCAGGAGGTACCTGGGTTGATGCGGTGTCCCTACCGACAAGTCTTACCACTTACGTATATATGATATTTTGCTGAAGGCGGTGTGAAAATCCCAATCAAAAATCTAAAATACACAAAACTATAAACCCAACGAGCATATAATTGTTCGTTGTTTAGTTTTACGGCAGAGGGTACACTATACAGAACGAGAGAAATGCGAAATATTTGAGTGTGTGTTTTATTGCGTTCACGCGAGTCTCGGTGGCTTAGTTGGTTAGCGTGCTAGAGTAGCGTGATGACCCAGAAGCCTCCTACCAATGCGGTCACTGTGAGTTCAAGTCCAGCTCATGGCTGTACGTGGGAAGGTCTGCCAGCAACCTGGGATGATCGTGGGTTTCCCTCGAGCTCTTCCCGATTTCCTCCCCTGATAATGCTGGCCGCCGTCGTATACGCGAAATATTCTTGAGTATGGCGTAAAACAAATAAATAAATAAATTGAGAGGAGGCTAGATACTCCAATAACTAAAGTCTTTTGATCCTTGCTTTCAGCCCCATTCCTTTAAATGAATTTACAAGGAAATGGCTGTAAGGGACATAGTCACGCTAGGTCATAGGCTAAACAATCAAGTAAACAAAGGCCCAAATTTCGGACAGTAGGAACAAATGCCAGGTGGTGGCAAATCACCAGTTGTGACATTGTCACCTCTTCATGTGTATGACTCAATAATTAGTATTAACATTTACCTATTTAAGAACCTCTTTTGAAACTGAAATCTTCATTCTCAATCTCGTGACGTGCATGTGAAGCGCATATCTTGCACCGCTGACACTTGCATACTGTAACTCTCCTGATATTTTGGACAAATATTAATAGTGCTATGAGCAGAAATTTATTTTCACAGCTTTTTTTTTTTCGGAAAAGTAAAGATACATGTACATCAGAACTGGACGATATTCATTCAGACACTACACGTGACGGGGCTGATATACAGGCCCTACTACCAAAAGCTTGTTCTATACAAATTCCTCTAAGCTGCTGCCTCCGGTGTCAATTTTTGATATATATACGTTGTTCCTTAGATGGGCTAACCATATGAGAAAAGGTAAACTGTTCGTTTGTTACAATTACATGTATAATGGGTAAAAAAGAGCAGGCCAGATGTCCCTAGAAATTAGAAGAACTAGGGTAATAGTAAAGACGGAAAATCTGACAAATCCGGTCTTAAAAAAGTAAACTAACCACAGTCTGGCCCGATAGTAGTGTTTGTGTACCTTGGACCTGCCGCGGGAGTTATGTACACTTACTGGCAACACTCAAGACTCATTACTGACGTATTAAACTGCTACTGGTTCCCCTGACTGACACGCGGTAATCTATCCAGGCGACCCAAATATGGCGTCCTCGTCGGGATGTTAATTCTCTGCGGAAAATTGCTTATGTCAAAAGTTATCTAAACAACATGGACCCTATCTATATAGCAGCCATTTAGCTATGTACGTCATCGGTGTACACGTGTCAATAGCATTTTTTTATCAGAGGATATAGTTTAATGTTTATTCCATATCCACACTAATTTCGAATTGTTTGCAAGGCACGGGTGACAGTAAGCGGTCGACCACACTGGAATAAATAAATAAATAGATAAATAAATGAATGAATAAATAAATAAATAAATAAAATGGAGGTCTCTGGCTCAATGGCTTTGCGGAGTCACCCTCGTTCTGGATGAAAGGTTCTTGACGAAATGATTGTTTGCTTGATTTGGATTTAATGTGCGTTTCAATGAACTTCTGCCATTCACGGTAGTGTCGTCTTGTAAATGGCTGATCCCTAGATACCAATATATTTGTAATGTTGCTTCACATGTTAAAAATATCTGAAACGAAGTCTTATCAACTCACCGACCCAATGAGTAGTCAATACTTGATTATCCCCCATATGTTCAGTGCCAAGTAAGGTAGCACCAGACAAGACGATGTGAAAATCTTAGCTATTGCTGGACTGAGAATTGAACTGCGGATTTACTGCTGACGGGGCAGACGCCCTAACCATTTGACCACCGCAGCAGATTGTACCAAAATGAGTTTGCGTGTTCCGATTCAGATTCCGTTGGTGAAAGTGTCTTGCAGATAGCTATCGAAGAGCGCTCTTTTCTTAAGGGTTTTGTACTATTTCTTTGTCCTTTTGAGTGGCGTAAACGCTATTACGTAATTAAAGTATTATTAAGTACAAGTTATCATCAAGTCACTTACTGATACAGTATACTGTATCGTACACACTTTATGCATACTATTCCGTTTCTTCACGGGAATATTCTTCGAGAGGTACCAAGGCTGACACATGAAAACGAGTCACGTGTCTGATGACATGGAAAATCTCGTTCTAAAACGTGATTTAGCGTTATCTGAATTGCACATCTCAATTCACCATGCATTCAACTCAAAGAAGCAACAAAAAATAGTATAATGACGTAATGAGCAATTACGTCCATTGATATTCTTGAATACGACGTAAAACACCAATCAAATAAATAAATAAATACTTCCATTGCAGTTATTTGTTCTGGTCTGACTGGGGTGTGGAGCCTAAGATCGAAGTCTCGGACCTAGTGGGCGAGAACCGGCGAGTTCTAGTGGGTAAGACCCTGATGTATCCCCGAGGGTTAACGGTGGACCACGCGGAGAACGTGCTGTACTGGGTGGACAGTGGCTTGGACACGGTAGAATCTGTACAGTTCTCAGGGGCTAACAGGCGCCAGATAGCCTCGCAGCCCGGATCGGACTTCTATGGCATTGCGCTCTACAAGGTATGATGTGAGATGATGGTTTAACGGTGAAAAAAACAAATATGAGACAATATCTGGTCTTCTTTATTTGTCTCAGATTGTTAAATGTCATTCAGAAAGTCAGTTTATGTAACTGTATCATCGCTATTAGAGTCAGCTACCTTCTGTTCCTGAACAAGGCGGGTTGGTCGAGTAGTCAAAACGGTTGACATGTATTGCTGAAGATTTGTGCCTGACTCTGAGTTAATTGTTTCGAAACACCGCCCTTTTTCAGCACTAGAGCCTTGACTAAATCCAGAAACTGTACTCTCCAATAACGATAATATTTGTTTTCGATTTGTATTTAAAGAGAAAGGGACATTTAGATATGATTTATATATGGTGATTATTTAGGGCCAGCACTTGGTATTTATCGTCTTTGCACAATCGTATTCTACACGAGGATGTGACGCATGTCTAATGTAGTGCTTGTGAGGATAAATCGTCAAACACTTTCAAATTCTACTTCTAGACACTTGAACAGTGCATATGTCTGCCTTTCTCAGGAATACCTGTTTGTCACTGAACAAAACGAAGGACATTTACGAATGTACGACAAGACGAAAGGCACCAATTACGTCAACTACAACCTGGACTCCACGCCGTATGGCATCATTATGTATGAGGAGAACATGCAAGAGGGAGATTTCGGTAAGTGTAGCAATGCAAGTCCCATCAACGCATTTCTCTTCTCATTTAATTAGTGTCCGTGCGTGGATGGAGAGACTTATTGATTTATTTTATTTATTAAAAGAGATTGTGCTGCTAATTTTATAAATCAAACTGGTCTTAGGGAAATCGACATTGGATATTGTTTTACTATGATCTGAATACTTCGCTTAGTATTGGGCATGTTGATATGTCAAAGCTCTACTCGTGAATAATTCATTTACAAGACGGCGAGCAGGTTAATAGTAAGGGCGGTCGTTACGGAAAACCAGTACATGGTCTCCTAAAAGCAATCTCAGTGTTGCTAGGTATGACCTCATCTTTATCTTTTAAGCCAAAATACAACAGTAGTAACTTTTTCGTTTTGAAGTCGGTGAGGACTGTAAAAGTTTTCTTCCTGAACTGGAAGTATAAATTCCAGACTGGTGTTCCGTTCGTGTCCCAGTCCCAGGATCAAGAAGCTGTCTGCTTAACGTGCGATATAATTCCTGAACTTAATTATTTTTCAACTTGCTTAAAAATTTGGTCATGCAAGTCCAAGACAAATCAAAGTATTAAGGTTAAAATTCCCATAAGGTAAGTAACAATTTTAGTGCAGTAAACTCGTTGGAAGTTAAGACGTAAGTCTAAGATGGCCTCGTGATCCTGGAGCCAGGGCATAGTATTCTAGTGACGCACCTCTGTGAAAGGAGTGGCATAAGATCTGCACCAAGGCGACACCACCAGAGATTTATAATGTTGAATACACGGGAATCATAATAATAACTCCGGAAGCAAGTGTGGAAACCAACAATGTTTAGCTGTGTAATATCATGGATTACAGTTCAAAAAAATGTTTCTGAAATATGTTTCTTCAAGTGGACTTTTACAACCTCTGTACAATCAGGAAAAAATTGAATCCATTGGTCTGAGATACTGCAATTCTTATAACTATATTTCCCTCCCCCAGATGCTTGCTATGCGAGGGGATGCGAGCATATCTGTGTGAACGGCCCTCTGGTGGGGCCAAAGTGCTACTGTGGGGACGGCTTCCAACTGGAGAAAGACAACAGAACTTGTAAAGGTACGAGACATGGAGCTATTGGAGATCTTAACAGCTGAACGGGGCCTCCGTGGCTCAGACGGTTAGCGCGCTAGCTCAGCGCAATGACCCGAAGCCCCCCACCAATATGGTCGCTGTGAGTTCAAGTCCAGCTCATGCTGGTTTCCTCTCCGGCAACCTTCGGATGGTCGTGGGTTTCCACCGGTCCGACCATAATGCTGGCCGCCGTCGTATGAGTGAAATATTTTTGAGTACGGCGTAAAACACCAATCAAATAAATAAATATCACCTGAACAGCAGGACCGTAAAGTGTTCTATCCTTCTGCTCTTTCCTGTGATTTCAATTCTATACAAATGGTGATGTTATCCTAAAGCATATCAGCGTTTGTTGTCTTTAACAGATTTTGACACTCCCATGTTGTGGCGGGCAAAAACGCCTCACACCTGGGAAATGCTCATTAACCAAGAAAGGTCGTGACTGTAAATATGAAATAACATTTTGCAAAATGCAGCAACAAGAAAACGTTTTGCTGGAAAAAACACAGAACCAATAGTTTCTTACATAACTGTTTGATAAACCACAGCTACAATAAGATTTACTACCCCTGTGAGAATTGTTGAAGTACAACGTCTCGGGAAATATTCAGTAATCCAGTTATTTAATTCTGTAAAATGAACTTATAGCCTCATGGCATTTTAATATTATCACATTCCAAAGACATACTGGTAGAATATCTTTAGAACTAAATCCATTCACTGTTATATATTCTACAGCCCAGGTGGAATTCGCCACGCCGTCTCATGTGTACACGATAGGTGACGCTGTTTGCCAGTACCCCGCTAATCTACCCGATATGAGCCTGACCAACGTTACCCTTGATAAACAGTGCTTCATCACCCAGGGCAACGGCTTCATGGCGCTAGCCTTCAACGTCTACGAGAACATGCTCTTCATCAGCGAGAACGGGACGCAAAAAATTTACCGTGCTCATTTCAAAGATGGCGCGACGAAAGAAGTCATCGTCGGTGGCGTCGGAGCCGTCCAAGGTTAGTGCATTTTGGCCAGCCTAGCTTTTCTAACAAAAAAAAAAAAAAAAAAAAAAAAAGAAACGAAAGTCAATGAAACACAATGTATGAGATTTCATATAACTCTTCTTGACGATAAAACGGACTTATACACCCCCCGAAAGCTCTAACGTTCCAGGGATTGTCCAACGTAAAAGTAGTAAAACGTTTAAACTTTCTTCTATAGCGGTGGTATCAGTATGACAGACGATAGCATAGAGAGCAGAACCACAGCGGCGACGACAGTGTGACAGTTGGTAAATGGTTACACGTTTACCGGTGAAATCCAGGTCCAGCAGTTTTAGACGTCAGTGGTCTAGAATTCACATTTTATGCGACTATATCTAACCCTTTTTGTCGATAAAACTGAAGGACCCAACTCTCTGAAGGTCATGTGACTGTCCAACGTAAAAGTAATAAAACCTTTGTATTTTATTTAGCGGTAGTATCAAGAACGATGATATCAAGAGTTAATTGATTGAAGGTTTTAAAAGGATGTATGAATAACTCAGCAACTGGGTGAACAGTGTGGCAGTTATTTGAATATTGGTGTTCTCAGGTATGGCGGTTGACTGGGTGGCGAACAACCTGTATTGGACGGACAGTGTCCTGAGGCATATCATGGTGTGCCGTCTGGACGGCTCCTACCAGAAGATTCTCCTAAACACTCCCCCACAGCGGCCACTTGGCATCGCCGTGCACCCCTACAGACGGTAAGATATGTTTATGGTTAATCGCGACGTTTCATTCTTTTATTATGTGACACTGTCTAGGGAGTTTGATCTCCTGTCCCTTTAAAGTCTCAGTTTTTCCTCATGAGAGTTATCGCCCTTGTGTTTTCTAGACGCTATGGTTCTTTCCTCTTCTCTTATACATGTATTTATCTACTTTTGAACGAATCTAATGTATTCATCTCTTGATCAATGAACCTACTGTTGTCCTCACGTGCATTTGTACTAATCTACTGTTGCGGTCACCTGGTTTTGTACGAACTCATGTGCTGATCATTGAATCTACTCTTGTACTCATCTGCCTCGCTACGAATCTATTCGAATGTTATAATGTTCTCATCTAGCTATCTGTTCGCCTGTTTATCTGAACCATTGAGAATTAAGGAGCTCAAACAGAAAATGAGCTCTACATTATCAATAATGTATGAAGCTTTGTATTAAATCACTTTTCATTTAAGGGAAAGACCACACAAATATAAGGTTATGGCAAATGAAAAGAGCATTAAAAACTGTACCTAAGAATATCTTCACTGAATTTAGATTTTTTTCACAAAATGAAATAGAGTCAAATTTTTTGATTGTATGGTGGGTTTTGTGGACCATATTGATAATGTTCTTCATCAGTCACGTCACACCGACTTTTCTCCGACCCTAGAGCAGAAATTTAATGTCATGTTTGCTTTTTCATACAGAGACAAACAATACAGAAGTATTCTTCACAAGAACTTTATTCAGATAGGATTTCCCCCGTGGTTCCTCCCACCATAATGCTGGCCGCCGTTGTATCAGTGGAATATAATTAAGTACGGCGTTAAGCGCCAATCAAATAAATAAATAAATAATAAATAAATAAGTAAATAAATAAATAAATAAATAAATACTAACACTGGGCTGACCAATGCGGTAACTAACCCACCCCGTCCTGCATTGCCGAGACAATGAAGCGCCAACAGTAAAGTCCCCGGAATTGACGGGGAATTCAAACTTAGGTATCTGGGACGTTCTGTAACCCCACTGCAGAAAATCTCTTGACCGAGTTCGCTTGCATTGTTGTTATGTAAATGTTGTTGATAAAAATTTTATTATAAATGAATCCTGAAACCACAACATTTTCAGTATTTTTAAACCAGTGACGTCTAATAAATCGCAATTAACATCACTGTATTCTTCCATCACCTAATTCTGCTCAAACCATGGTTCTGGGGACGTGTAACTTGCTCCTTTTTAAGCCTTTGAAGTTAACAGTTAGAATAAAACCCTAACCGAGGTAAATTGATGAGAGGCCATATTACGTGCGACCATCTCTCAACTGTCATTCTAACCTAGCGGCTTAAGGCTCTGCATACAAAAGAGCTTAAGAAGTGACTCAATTCAACTTAACTGGTCGGGCGGAGTTGGTCACAGTCGCTTCAAGACTGACCAGCATACGCGTAAGTATTGGAGTACAACTCCAGTTGAGTCACGTCACTATTGTACAAACACGAGCCCTTAGAACCCGAAGCAACAGTCGGGTCGAGTTGAGTTGAGTTTTAAGCTCTTAGTTTCACCGGGCATTCAGTGTTATAACCTATGTGTTATACGGTTGTAAGCCGAACACAGACATGTGTGACGTTTTTCAGACAGTTGTTCTGGACGCTGGTTGGCTCTGACGCGATGATTGAAACCGCCTTCCTGGACGGCACGTCACGACAATTGGTCAACACGAAGAAAGAACGGCTGGGTACGCCCAATCACCTGACCATTGACTTCAAATTCGACAGGTGTGTTTTCCTCGGCCCACTACAAAGGGAAGCAAATTTTGTTACTCTTAAAACAGCAGTGCCCTCTGCCTTTACGCATAAAAATATTAGTGGTTTCAATAACATAACAAGTGCTCATAAATAGTTCTAGTTGGCACTGATATTCAAGTCAATAGGTAGAGGACGCTACTGTTACAAGATTTGCTTCCCTTGGAAGTGGAGTGGTAATTCCCCTTATTATAGTGTGAGAATATAGGTTATTTTTTATCTTACTTCTTCGGTCGGCTATAGTTTATTATTTTTTTATTCATTTGGCTTTGCAAAAATACATTCTGCGTTGCATTCTCATATGGGCTTAACAGAGACAGTGGTATCATAGCTGTACAAAAAGGTTGAAGTGCAAAAACGCATTGATTAACGACCATACCTATCGTGACACTCTGAAATTCTGTCTTGAGTATGGTGTGAAACATTTATCAAACAAATAAATCTTACAACTTGTGTTATGCACTTTTGGATCTCCTGATTATGAGGAAATTGGTGGCACCCTTTTTGGAAGCTATCCGTCATACCACCATTATTTTAAGCGCTAAGACCTTTAGAAATTCAAAATGACGACAAAATGAGTGATAGCACATGTCGTGGATGGATATTCGTCACGCTCAGCATTATTTTAACAAGTGATGAAAAGGGACATTAGCATCAAGACATCGCTTGCTGATATTAGGGTTTGTGTTCATGAGAAAAGTTAACAGGTGTAAGTGACAAAAAATTGTACATAAAAACGGTACAATTTGCCATCTGTTTTTCTTCAGATTGTACTGGAGCGACTCGTCCATGGACAACATCCGGTACCTCGATCTGGATACCGGAAGTGTGGTTCAAGTCATTTCCGTTCCCGACAGCCATATCTTTGGCATCAGCGTGTTTCAGGTCAGAGAGCTACAGACGTGTATAGTCTGACACAGCCGAGATCTGTCATGGCTTTGAAACAGAATCTACTGTAAATGTAGAGCAGATATAGGGATAAAGAATCGCTTTATCGTCTACATCTTGAGGTGCCGTTGTAGCAGACAGTTAGTGTTTTACCAACGGTGTCTCTTTATTATAATTCGTTTTATCGCTGTTGGTTTTCGCCTATGGTGCTGTGAAGCGTTACTTCATAAAGCGTCTTGACATTCGAGAAAATTTTTCCTAAAAACATCTCCTAAAAACATTTTAAAAGGATGTTGTAACATCAAAGTAAGCAGCGATTTGTTTCTGTTAAATCATTTTTGCTAAAAGTATTCAGTTTTACCCAGCTAACTCGCTGTACTTTTCAGTCAGTCAACACAGGATATAGTGGCATGAATTTTGTAGGATTACATTGTAAATGAAACCAGCCTGTAATTTTGACAGGACTACATTTTCTGGACGGATCGTGATGAGCGGAACGGTGTACATGTCGCCATTGTTGACAGTGGGAAAAAAGTGCGCGGAATAATACATCCAGTAGTAGGCGTTGCCACAGACATCATCGCCTTTAGTGAAAGCTCCCAACCAATCAGAAACGGTAAGATCCCCAATGTTGATGATACCTGTACTAATGCTATTATGAAGTAACAGCAGTGGATATTTGCATATCACTTTCCAGTTAACAAATGAAAAATGGAAGTTTTGTCAATTTAATTCCAGACATGGGTATTAAGGCGTTGGTGACCAAACGTTGATCAAAAGAATAAAGCCGCGTACGACGTTTTTCCCCTTTTTATTTATATCCATTCTTATCCAGATTTGTATGCTTTATTACAATTTATCTTGGCGACTATTGCCACACTGATAAAGATGTCTGCTACATGGTTTTATCATTGATGGTTGTTATTTTTTACCAGGCTTTTGTAGTTCGCCGGACGCACCCTCGGATTGCAAGGAATGTGGCAATTTAAATGGCGGTTGTGAGCAGCTGTGTTTGGCCGGAAACGGAACAAATTCCTACTGCGCATGCGGGTTGGGTTTCAAGCTTGACGTCGGTGGAACCACGTGCACATCCCGTAAGACTGAGCATAGTAGTCGTTTGTAGCCTGAATTAAACGTTATCTGTCAAAAATGTTAATATTTATATTAGCTCTCATCAGTTAGGTTTGGGAAGAGACTTGACTGTCCAATTATATAAAAAAAGACTTTAAGTTGTAATATTTGGACTTCTGCGCTAGGGACATACAGGTGCCAGCGCACTGAACCTGGCAAACCAATACGTCTCCAATTTCCCCCAACCGCCTTCGTTTATGCGAAATATGCGTGAACATGGCGATTTATATCAGTCATAAAAATCATAAAGTTTTTAAAAAAAAATAAACAGTTCTATACATAAATAAAAATTCAACGTGCATTTTTTCGTCGCTTTGTGTTTCATTCCAGTTTGTGTTGTGGAGGCGCATCTGTTTATTTATTTACTTGTGTTTTACGCCGTATTCAAGAATATTTCTCCTAAACGATGGCATCCAGCATTATGGTTGGAGGTAACCCCGACAAAACCTATGACCATCCGCAGGTTGTTGACAGATCTTACCATGTACAAATGTGAGCTACATGTTTACACACATGTAGAATAGTGTGGTGGAATTGTTGATGTAAAACATCATTTGCAGGCGGATACACAAACCTGAAACCAAAGTTTTATCCTTGTCAAACTTTGTCTTTTTGTGTTTGCCACAGAGGTGCTGGAGGACAACTACTTGGTGGTAACGGACGCTTATCAGAAGCAGATTTACCAGGTGGGCGCCGTGTCTAACAGGTTCAACGCCATCCATGTCTCTATCCACTACCGCCCCATCGCCGTCGACCTTGACCCCGTGGAAAAGAAGGTTTACTGGTCCGACATTACCTCCAAAGTCATCAAGAGGGTCAACCTGGACGGGACATACGAGGAAATTGTCGCAGTACTGTCCCTGAGTATGAAAAAGAATAATTTCAGAAGGGAATTGGGCGAGTGCAATAGACTACAGCGTAGAGAGTTAATCCTGAGCAATTGTGACAGTACGATAGTGGGCAAATGGTCACGCGTAACTGGTGAAATACGGCTTCATGTCAAGTTACCTTGGGGAATTATTCTAAGCGTCCATGTAAAATTCTAAATACTAACAATTTATAAGCTCCCTAGCAACAAAGCTGTATTGAAAACCTATTATCGGTACTTTGTAATGCTCTTTACGGGTATAGCGTAGAGCCGGATTTCACGAAACTTTGTGTTCGTGAATAATTAACTGTAACCTGAAAGTTTCGTGACGCCAGGCTCAGACTATCATGCTAGACCTCGGCGAAGAGCATTATGGGTTCGAAACCCAAGAAGTTTGAAGACCGGTATGTTAAGGTCATTCCAAGGTCGTCCATTTGTGAGCTGTGGTTTCCTCTACTGCTGCACGTGACCACGATCACATAAGATTTACCATGGGTGAATCGACTGGGTAGCAAGCTAATGAAAGAAAATTACTTATTTATATTCTCACAGTTTAGGTATAATTTTTGAATTGACTTTTAAAAAAAACCCTTGGTGTATTCATGACCGCGTTATGTAGCCGGCGGTAAGGGAGATCACTCTCATTGACATTTGTGTTAAAATTCTTGCATGACCAACCTGTATCTCCTACCCGGGGCACGGACAATTAATCAAATTACTTACTGAGACAAGTTCTGTCTCCATAGAGGTATCATTTAAAAAAAATACAATGTGTATTTAACATATCCAAAGATGGAATATTAAGTCGGTAGTATGAAGAAAGCGAAAATCGGTCACTAACTTACAAAAGCAATTGCGGGTCTACAATCGACTCGAGGCAACTGTATTTGATAAAGCCACACCAACCTGTTACCGGCAGGCAGGTTCACACGAGGCATGTCAGGTTTCTTGGTTTTCATAAATAATACGTGTAGCACCGATCAAAACAGAGATGAAAGAAGTATTAATTGGCGTGTCGAAGTCTTCCGACAGATTCAGAGATATTTGAATGAAAATAATTTTAATGATGATGCTGATAGCATCCACAAGTAAGGTTACACACTGGAGAGCAGTATGATTTAACAAACATTATCCTAAACAAGAAGCAAAATGAACCACCTACCTACATCTTATTTTTGTAGTTAAATTTTACTTCTAAACTATCGAATGCGTCTTTTCGTCAAGTATAAGTAAAAGCATTTACCCGTGTCATTATACTGATTAGCAGTTTTTGAATTAGTCAAAAACCATCGGCGAGTAATATTTTGTCAGAATTTGGAGAAAATTGATAACGCTCAACGTGAGTAACAAGATTTGACCTTGTCGTGAATCAGTGAACCCGTCCATATATCATTGTGTGGTTTTCCTCCCTCTCTTTCTTTCAGAGTCGATTCCTGATGGAATAGCCGTGGATTATGTGAATCGGTTGGTGTACTACACTGACACCGGACGGGACGAGATTGGGGTCATCTCGATGACCAACTCCAGTAAGTCTAAGGTGGTCGTCCGATCCACAACCGAGGAGCCCCGGGATATCGCCGTGGATCCGTATGGAGGGTGAGTGACGGGTTGTTAGGGTTATTGGGGCCTCCGTGGCTCAGTCGGTTTGCGCGCTATCGCAGCAAAATGACCCGAAGCCTCCCACCAATGCGGTCGCTGTGAGTTCAAGACCAGCTCATGCTGGCTTCCTTGCCGGCCGTACGTGGGAAGGTCTGCCAGCAACCTGCGGATGGTCGTGGGTTTCCACCGGGCTCTGCCCGGTTTCTTCCCACCATAATGCTGGCCGCCGTCGTATGAGTGAAATATTCTCGTGTACGGCGTAAAACACCAATCAAATAAAAAAAAAAATAAATAAATAAAAAATGAGAGTGCACAAGGAGCTGTTAAAAAGTGGATGTGACTTATTGTTAACGTACAAATGATGAATGAGACCGACCCCGTTCTTTCCGATGGGAACCAGACGTATTATCAGAGTTTGATGAATCGTTAAGATATCTTGCTTTGTATTAACAGGGACATGACATTTTATGTGTGTAGAATGATATTCTCACGACATTTCCCTCTTCTGTAACAGAATGTTTTAAAAACTTATTTTGATGACCTTTAAGACAGTCCCTGATTTCTGTACCGGTAGTCATATATGACTGACCAGGAATGTCCATCCCATCGGTTTCCTCCTCCTCGTCTCTCTGAAAGTCTAAGCTGTTCAGGATGTCCAGCCGTTTTACCGTTTCTCTAAAATTTCGACTTGTTAAAAACTTCGGTTTCTTCCCCGTTCTTTGGCAACCTTAGCTGCTCAGAATGTCCGTTCCCCCGCGGTCCTTATTTCCGTTTCCGTAAAAATCTGACATACTTAGACTATCCATTGCCTAGGTTTTCTTTCCCCACTTTCCCTGAACATCTGACTAAAATTCTGAGTGTATTGTCTCCTTATGCGCCCACAGATCTATCTTCTGGACGGACTGGGGCTCCAAGCCCATGATAGAGCGAGCAAACACGGACGGTTCACGGCGGCTGACTATTGTCAATCTAACCGTAGGTTCCTGGCCGAATGGGCTAACCATCGACTACAAGGGTGAGTAGCAGAGGTGAGGCCTTGGCAGAAGGCATTTCTCATTCAACCTGAATTAAGTGATTAGCTAATGAGGTTGAGTGTATACAGGATATTTTCCAAGACGAGAAATACATTGAATATACGCAAAATGTCGGAGAGGAAGTCTTTGCATCAGCGTCTGAGTATACTATGATGGCAATGGATACTGGATCTGATGATTTTGAAATGCATTAGCCAATCCAGACTGAAAGGTTAACCCAGCATTTTGTTAGTTTTTGAAACAATACGGTTAGAATAGACACCTAAGATAGTTATTCAAAACAGTAACTTAGTATTGAATGGTAACATAGATTACACAGGGTATAACTTAGAATAACAAATTGTAACTTGCACTGTTTAACAAGATAACTTTATATAGATTTTACATGTTAACTTAGATTTAACAGAGTAAAATAAACTTAACAGAATATAACTTGGGATGTTTAACTGTGTGTGACTTACACTAATTATCAGGGTAACTTAGATTTCACATGGTGGCTTATATATAACAGAATAACATATACTTAACAGGGTGTGACTTAGAGTAACATGGCGGAATCTACATTATTTAACAGAGTAATGTAGATTTTACAGGGTAACTTAGATATAAGATGGTATAGCTTAGAATAATAGAGTATTAATAGTGTCACTTAACACTGCAACTTAGATTTAACAATATAATATGCTGACAGCGGAAACTATGGAAAATGGCACAGGCTTCAACGGTAATGACTTCATTTTAATTTACACACACCTATAGGCGTACAACTGAATTATCTAACTTTAGTCTTTTGTCTATATATACTCTTGAATATTTTTTCTTCGAATAACATGGCGGCAACGCAGCTGTCTGTGAGAATGACGGCCACAATTTCCACTTTCAAATCACGAATGGCATAATCCTCTTTTTTCGAAAATCGTCACAGGGAAGCTCCTCTACTGGTGTGACGCCAAGAACAACAAGATTATGTCCGCTGACTTTGACGGGAACAGTGTGCAGACACTCTACCAGGAAGAAACTGCGCACTACTTCGGTATAGCTCTGATGGGAAGTTATATCTACCTCACTGATTGGTCAAGAAAGTGAGTCCTTAATTTTTATTATCTGAATGCTGATTGGTTATTGTATTTACACTGCAGGTGAACTGTAAAACCCTTCCACGGTAGAGGAAGGCTGTGTTGGGTTTGTCATAAGAGATTGTTCGCATGTCGGTGAGGTGACTGGTTGGAATCTAGCTCTGGTGGTTCGGATACGGTTTTGAGTGAGGAATTCTGGGACTTATATCCTCCGAAGACTGTGGTAGCCTCTATTCCACATTCCGTCACCCATACGCCGGACAGACGTGGTTTAAGAAGAAAGGCTTCTGATGCAATGTTAAACATTAATTATATGAATAAATATTCAGCATCATGCTCATGACTAGTGAAGTCGTGTGTTCAAATCCACCAGACGCTACTTCGGTTGGGGTTTTAAGAGAGTTTTCCGGTACTTGGGGAAGATCAGTGGTTAAGTCCAGGCATTATTTTTGTGAGCCAAAAACCCGAGCGCCGTCATGTAAGTGAAAAATTATTGCAAATTGAATAAATAAATAATATATCTTAATAATATAAAGTTCAGATGAAAGAGGGCGAAAACTTAGTTGTAAATGTGGTCTTCAATATTTTTTCGATTTTTCCTTAAGGAGAAGACACTTGAAAATAATTTTTCTATATTCTGGGTATTTGGGACCACTTTTTGGTATATATAGTCTTTGTGTAATAATGTTACAAATGAGGATGTAACACATGTTTAATAAATATTTTTGCACTAGAATTTGTGCTTTTCAACTAAGAAAAAGTGTTCAGCCTGGATTTGGATCATATTTATATTTTTAATATGTTAATAAATATTATCATAATTTAGGTTGCATGCATATGTTTGGATATAAACGACAAATGTACTTTCAAATAAATTTATTAGATATGCATCTCATGAAATTAGAACATTATTATGCTTCGACGATAAATACCAAAAGTTGGTCTGAAATACCCACCACACAAATATTTCAAATATGCTTTCTCCTAAAAAATAAAACAACAAAATAATATTAAAGATCATACTTGCAAATAAATTTTGACGCTCTTTCATCTGATTTTGGCATAATTTTTATGTTTTCTTCTCCTTTTACCATACACATGATCCTCAACATGCCGGTGATGAATGTATTACGTAATTTATTCCTATCTGGTCGTAGGTGTATGGGTGTTAGGAGGTCTGCCAGCAACCTCGTATGATCGTGGGTTTCCCTCGGGTTCTGCCCGGTTTCCTCCCACCATAAATGCTGGCCGCCGTCATAGAAATAAAGTACAACATATAACACCGATCAATCAAATCAAATCTGTGTAGTCTGTGCTTTGTCAGCTGAACAGTACAAATATCAGAAGTTGTCCTTGTTCTTGTTTTACAGAAGCATTATGAGATTGGACCGACAAAACCCGAAATTCCTGGAAGTCGTGGGACCCGCCACATTCGGCAGACTCAACGGTATACAAGCTTACAACGCCTCGGAGATCATCACGGGTGGGTGCCAAATAATTTATTTATTTACATATTTATTTATCAAGTATAGATCCATACTCATTGGAATATTGCTTGACATGATGACATCAATATTTATGTTTCGAATAGGCGCACAGTTAAAGATCAGTCCTCAGTAGGGCTAATTTTATTACTTTTCGTGATTTTTTTAACCTTTATTGTAAGGGGTAGGTGGAGCACAGGTGGGCCGATGACAGTGTATTGAGGCAGGGTTTAGTGTCATGTCTGGTGTCTTCAGCAAGGCTTTCCACTGAGGCAGCACCATAAACACGACTGAAATGAGTACAGACTGTAGAAGAATTAACATCGAAGTGACATTCCAAGTAACTCATCAAATGAAACATTTAGTTATTTATTTATTTACTTATTTAATTGGTGTTTACGCCGTACTCAAGAATATTTTACTTATGTTGGGAAGAAACCGGGCAAACCCACGACCATCCGCAGGTTGCTGGCAGACCTTCCCACATACGACCGGAGAGGAAGCCAGCATGAGCTGGACCACAAATGAAATAAGAATAAAACACATTCTTCGAATAAGTAAATATCTACCTTACCAAAGTGCACCGGTGTTTCATGTCTCAAACTTTTCTCAAACCAGGCACGAGCGTGTGTAAGGACGAGGACTGTGAATTCCTTTGTCTTCCCATGCCCAATGGTGGCAAGGTGTGCGCATGCCCAGATGACAATATCTTGAATAGTGATGGGCGCACATGTTCACGTAAGTCACGCATTATGTCATACTCGGATTATGTTGCTTTTATTTTGTTTCCAAATAATGAAGAACTCGATTGATAGACTGGTCCTTTAATGGGATGTGGTTTCTTTTTTTTTTATCTTTCTCCATAAATATTTTGATGAAGCATTGTGCAAATGCTATGGCAAGATGAAACTCCAGATATACCATTGGTTCACACATTCCCATCACTGTCGGATATAAAATGACAATTCCACAGAACATTGATGTAGATCGTGTCTAATAGTATATGTACGTATGCTTGGGCTTTTACGTCGTACTTATCTTGTAGTGATTCAATTAAGTAAACCCCTACTTACCCGTAGGGTATGCCTACTGAAGAAAGACATCAGCCTCAGACAATAAACATCAGGCAATAAGATGATTCCATCTGAGCTTTGAACAGAGCCTATCAAAAACAGAGCCCCGTCACTTCGCCTTATTCGCCTCTCCCTCTACCAGATGGTCTTTAACACAGGCTTTCGCTCTGGTTTAAGGCAGGACGCCAGTTGGTTACCTAGCGAGATTTGGAGGATTTCCCCCACCCAGATAACTAAGCAGGTTTATTGTCAGTGAAACATTCTTGATTGATTGACTGATTGATTGATTGATTGATTGATTGATTTGGTGCTTTACGTCGTACTCAAGAATATTTCACTTATACGACGGCGACCAGCATTATGGTGGGAGGAAACCGCGCAGCGCCCTGGAGAAACCTACAACCATCCACAGGTTTCTGGCAGGCTTTCCCATGCACGTACGACCGGCAATGAAACGGCTTTAAGTACCAATTAAATTAGGAAATGAATTATTGCGGAGTGTCATTTTATCTGCAAACTGTTAATTGTGTTTAATTATCTCCATGTCTCGATGACAACTCCACTGGGAATTATCTACCTTTTACATCTTAAAGTCACGTGCATAGCGTGTGTTTAAGTGACTGTCGGCATAGCGTGTGTTTTATGTTTTGCCTCCTTTCTGTGATTGGTACACGTAAGATATATGTTATGTACATGTCAGATTTATGATGGAAGGTCGTGAGGCGAGTGGTTTATATGTGACTGTCGGCAGTGAGGCGAGCGGTTTGTAAGTGACTGTCGGTAATGTGGCGAGTGGTTTATAAGTGACTGTCGGTAATGTGGCGAGTGGTTTATATGTGACTGTCGGTAATGTGGCGAGTGCTTTATGTGATAATTGGTAATGTGGTGATGTCGATTTTATCATGTGGTAATGTGGCGAATGCGTACTTAATCTGGCGAGTATGTGTGTTATGGTTGATTAATTGGCGATATGTTTAATACGTGAAGAATTGCGGCGTCACCCATATAATATCACTGACAAGGTTTTTTGCCAGTGGCGTGCGTAGCGGATGGCAGTGTGGTGTGACAAATGGTAATGTGGCGTGAAGGATGGTAGGTGGAACGATGGGTGGTAATATGGCTTGATTGATGGTAATGTAAAGCGACGGGTAGTAATGCGGCGTGACAGATGGTAATGCGGCATGTGGATATGGTACGGATGGTGATGCAGCGTCTGAATATAGTAGGGACCGTTCTGCGGCACATTGATCTGGCACGGATTCTGATCTTGCATGTATTGCGTTGTGAGCTGTTACGTGACGGGTGCTTATGTGGAAGGTTGTTTTGCACTAAACTGACAAATGTTTATTCGACTGATGGTTATGATGATGTGGCGAGTCACTATACGGTGAGAGCTGTTATGTGACGGTTGGATGTATTTGACCGATGGTTATGTGACGGGCGGTTATTTGAGGAATGGTTATGTGACTGGTGGTAAATTGGCACATGGTTATTTGAGGAATGGTTATGTGACTGGTGGTAAATTGGCACATGGTTATTTGAGGAATGGTTATGTGACTGGTGGTAAATTGGAACATGGTTATTTGAGGAATATTTATGTGACTGGTGGTAAATTGGCACATGTTTATTCGACTGATGGTTATGATGATATGGCGAGTCACTATACGGTGAGAGCTGTTATGTGAGGGTGGATGTATTTGACCGATGGTTATGTGACGGGTGGTTATTTGAGGAATGGTTATGTGACTGGTGGTAAACTGGCACATGTTTATTCGACTGATGGTTATGATGATGTGGCGAGTCACTATACGGCGGGGACTGTTATGTGACGGTTGGATATGTGATGGATGGATCAACCAGCGCTGACCGTAAGGATCCCATGGTGTAGGCCCGTATTCACTTATTTTCCAGTTCCCTCTAGCACTGAGCAGTCATTATCCACGGGCCTGACGCAAACAAGTCCCACGACGTCAGCCGACCCCACCACGACGACAACTCAGGCGCCAGTGACGTCAACAACTGTTAAACTTTCGTCGTTAACGCAAAAAAGTACTTTGACATCGACGTCTTCAGCTATTACTTCGAAAACGCCTTCCACGTTAACGCCCGGTAAGTTCACAAAACATTTCTGGAAAAACTTTTATTCAACAGGGTCGAAAATGAAAATTTGTGCGTAAGAAAAGGATGATGACTACAATCCTAAAGAAGCGAGATTAATGTCATTGAATTCCATGTCTTGGAAAATCATGGGAGCAATCATTGTGTGAGTGAGTTATCTACCATGAACTGGAACTCTCTCATGATCTGGGTAAGTGAAATAGGTTCAGCCCACATTCGCCAGCCAGGAAATAACCAGTTTCAAGTATCAGGTAGAAGATCATCTAAAACATGGACGTCTACATACATTTATGTATACACGGAGATTGTCATTCAAGTAAGATAACTGCGCGGAGGCCTCTTTTTGAACAGGTAGTGAGAAAAAAATGTTACTTTTGAATAATATGTAAGCGAATTCTTTCCCTTTGAAACCCAAAGGTATCGTGGTAGATCCCGTATCCCATACGCTACTGTTAGTATACTAAACGCTACTGACCAAGCTCTACAAAAAATGTCTTGTGTGATTGTTACTTAGGGGGTTAAATAACGGAGTTTCACTTCGGGGGCAGTTATGCGACGGGCGCTAATGTGGCGAGCAGTTATGTGACAGATGATAATGTGGCGAGCAGTTATGTGACGGGTGCTAATGGAGCGAGCAGTTATGTGACAGATGATAATCTGTCGATTAGTTATATGGCTTATGGTAATGTGGCGAATGGTTATGTGACAGACGGTAATACGGCGAGTTGTTATGTGACAGATGATGAAAGGATTGGTGGTTATATGGTGTCGATCTGTTTGTGTGACGGGCGCTAATGTGCCAAGCAGCTATGTGACAGGTGCTAATGTGGCGAGAAGTTATGTGACGCATGATAATGTGCCGATGGATGGTCATGTTGCGAGTTGTTATGTGACAGATGATAAAAGAGTTGGTGGTTAGATGATGACGATCTGGTTATGTAGCGGTGGTAATGTTAGGGCAAAGTACAAACAACGTCTGACTGGCAATGTGACATACAGTAATGCGGAGGTAGCTATGTGATCGTTGCCTATACTGGAGACAGTCATCTTGGGGTGATTGTGTGACGAATGGCAATGTTATATAGATGTGATAGGTTGATAGTTGTGAGAGTTGCTTTGCGACAGGTCCATAGTATATGCCGTTTACCTGCTTTACAGCTGTTATGAGTGACAGGATATAACCGTTAACATGGTAATGTGAAAAACAATAAAAGGTGTTTGTGTGACGGAGGGCTTTGTGACTGATGGTTGTGTGACGTGAGGTCGTGTGATGGACCGCTGTGAAACGGGACGTTGCGTGACAGGTGGTTGTGTGACAGGTGGTTGTGTGACAGGTGGTTGTGTGACAGGTGGTTGTGAGACAGGGGGTTGTGTGACAGGTGGCTGTGCAACGTGAGGTTGTGTGATGTTTTGCTCTGTAAGTGACAGGTTGAGTGACAGGTGGTTGCGTGACACAAGGTTGACAGACAGGTGGTTGTGAGACAGGGGGTTGTGTGACAGGTGGCTGTGCAACGTGAGGTTGTGTGATGGGCCGCTGTGTAACGGGAGGATGAGTTACAGGTAATTGCGTGACACAACGTTGAGTGACAGGTGGTTGTGAGACGGTGGTTGTGTGACAGGTGCAACGTGATGTGTGATGGGTGGCTATGTAACGGGGGATTGAGCGACAGGTGGTTGCGTGACACAACTTTGAGTGACCGGTTGTTGAGTGAGAGGTGGTTGTGTGACAGGCGGCTGTGTGACAGGTGGCTATGTGTTGGGCCGCTGTGTAACGGGAGGTTGAGTGACAGGTGGTTTTTGTGACATGGTTGAGTGACAGGTGGTTGTATGACAGATCGTTGTTTGACAAATCGTTGTGTGACAGGTGGGTTTCTGACGGAAGGCTGAGTGAGAGATGGCTGTGAGGCACATGACTGAGTGACACGTGGCTTTCTGGCTTTGAGGTGGTGTGAAGGGTGGTTGTGTAACAGGTGTCTGTATGGTAGGTGGTTGGTTGACAAGTAATAGTCATTTAATTGCTTACCTTCCAGTTCCCGTCACGTCTACAGTCCCTCCTGTACCCAGCAGTGTGTCATCACTCCCTCTGAGCACCACATTATCCACGGGCCAGTCGCCAACAAGTCCCACGACGTCAGCCGGCGCAACATCGACGATGAGGACACAGGCGCCAGTGACGTCGGCAGCGCAAACGACGAAAACTACCACGACTGCTAAACTCCCGGCGTCAACGCAAAACATTACGTTGTCATCGACGCCCTCAGCGGTTACCTTGAAAACTTCTTCAACGTCAATACCTGGTAAGTTTATACCATAAACCTGGATAAAAAAGATTATTTAACGCCTGGGAAAGAAAAATTCGATGTACATTTGAACTTTTATGGAAGAGCAACATTTGTGTTCTTTGTTTAAAAAATTTTTTTGAATTAATTTTTGTAAGTAATTCCTTTATTGGATTATATCCGGTTGTGAAACCATGTTGTGCAGTGTCATATAGGCGAAACCAAAGAGAGCATCGTGTATTCCTAAGCGTGAAACCAAACACCAGTGCGTGTATCATAAAGGAGATTTCTAAGTTTATAATCGCAAGGGGCATTTCCCAAAACAACTTAAATGTGTAAATAAAGCTGGTAGCATGTAAGACAGAATCAGTCACCAGTTTTCAGTTATGCAGGAATTGAATATTTTAAGCATTACATTTCAATTCAGCTGATTCCAGAAGATCAATAATTTCCAATTCAAACACAATTTTAGGTATCGCAGATAGGCTGCAATTGCAACAGTTTATAAAAGCACCATTTTGATGTAAAAAACATGGGTTCTTTCACAGTCGATAGCCTCATGTTAAGAGGAATTAGATACAACTATGACAGAGATCACCAGAGGCTCTAAACACTTGGTTCATATTTGCACACTAGAGCATTGTACTGACTGTAGAAAGCCAGGAACTTGGTGTTTGGAGTATCATTGACACACCGTGTTTTAATCAATGACTTGTAACATAAGCCGAAATATGTTCAACGTGATTTATCCAGTGTCTAGCACATTTTACTATGCGAGATATATGTAGCCATATTCTGGAGTTTTGGGTTTATTCCTAACTTAAAAAGCATAACATCGATCAAATCGAGAACAAACCGCTATCGTTCATTTGGTTCAGACTGGCTCTGAAGTCTTGATTGTGCGTTTTTCAGGAAAGTCGTCATTTCCAACCACTACTTCAGCTGTCTCAGAGAAGACGACGAATACTGAGGGTAAGCCTGACAGAAAATCACGTGATAAAGTAGCCGAGATTCAAACAGCTACTCCAGAGCTACTTAGAGAGTTACATGCAACCGTTACGTTTAAAAAAGAGTTGATAAAGATAAAGTCTGTCATGATATGGACTGACTTCCTAAATTAGAACCTATTCGAAGCACACCAATACCTAGATTACAAGTATTTCATTGAGTATAGGATTAAAATAACAATGTTTTTTTTTATTCTGGTGTTACATCAGTTAGAAAACACTGTCCTATCTATTGCTGAGGTATAACCACCATTGACGGGATATCCCCAAATGCTTTTCACACCATTCCTGTCAAATTCTCTTACACGAATTATTGTCCTTGCTGTTATTACCTGGTGTGTCAGAATCAATTACTCCACAATGTAGATGCACATATGTGATACAGTTTTGTTAATGAAAGAGGGGTGTGAGGGGAGGGGGGAGAGAGTTCCTGCATTATTCCGTACAGGCACTTTTTGAGACAAAACTTATTCAAACGCGACATGGACACACTTAACTACTTAACAAATGATTTCATGTGGGTTGTAACCAACAGCCGAATGGAATTTACCAAAGCCTTCACCAAACAGCAGGTTCATACAGTTTTCATTATATTTTCAAACATTTCCTAAGTGGTCTTTTGAGACTTTGTATAATTGCTCACTGTATACTTTTTATATGAACACAACCACAACGTCGAATATAACTTCCGGTCAGGTGAAGCTGCTTGGTCATGCGTAGTGGCATGTATCTAACAGTTGGACTTTTTTGTTGCCTCATATGACTCTCTACTTAACATTTTATTTTGTTTCTTTTTGTTTGTTTTTTTGTGATTTCAGATGACACCGGCGTCCACCCCGGCATCATTGTTCTGATTGTGATACTCTGCTTGGGAATCTTGGCCGCAGTGGCTTTTATGGGGGTGTACTTGTACCGGAGGTAAGTCCTATGACGATCTTAGTTTGGGCGAAAAGATAAACACGATTTATGACATATACATGGAAGAGGTTAGCCTCAGCTGGGATGAAAACATCAGCATAAATGCACCATATAGGAGGCAGTGTGAAAAGAACCTTAGCTTAGGTGAAGGCGTAAGTGTAAATGTATCATACACATGAAGTTGATTTCTGTAAAAAAAAAAGAAAAAAGAAAGAACCATTACTGGGATGAAAATATCAACGTACACAGACATTCGTCATACTGGATGCAATATCCCGAGAATATTTAACATATGATAGAAATGTAAGGGTTACGCATGTATGAACATTTTGAACAGTTTGGTGGAAACCACCTATCCTGGCATATCTCCTGACGTAAGGCCGCGTGAAGCATTCAGTGGTCTCTGTGCCAGGTGATAGTGTGTTATGTTTTCTTAATTCTGCTGCGGCTTTAAGTCAAAAGATTTGCCAGGTACCTGACAAAGGGAAGTGGTTTAGTCTTGTCGCTCCGGTTTCCTCCACCCATAAGCCGTCTTGTATCAGTGAAAAATTCTTGCGCACAGTCAGTCAATCTAGCGATCTTTTGTGTTTACAGGTGGCGTAGCGGAGGCCGTCAGATCTTGGTTGAAGACGAGCGCGTGGACTCCTACTATCAGATTGCCTTTCCTGAGAGAGCCAATGAGGAGGCGAGTTTGGACTCGGGGATTGAAAACCCCACCTACAAGTATACGATGAGCGAGTTACAGGCAGCCGAAGCGGAGCAGCTAGCCAGTTTACGATAGATGTCCTAAACGGGTTGAGTACGGCTGGCTCTGATGGTGTCAGTCATTGGTTTCCAGCCATCAAAACACACCCTAGAAATCTGAAAAATAATTCGATTGAAGCCATTGATTTTTAGCATCTTGCACCTTTCTACCCACACAACGAAATTTTTTTTTCTTCTATATTCAAGACATAAGGCCATGGCGTCACGCATCAACGTGTATGCTTGAAGCGGAACTATTTTACTGGCCTTTCACTCTGCTAGGAGGTGGATGCTGTCAAAAATAACAAAAAAACTATCATCGTGTGTGAATTTCTGAGGTCATCAGTCTAACATTACGGCTTTATAATGTTAAAGCCAAAGTTCTTAATGCGATGAACAAGGGACCAAAGCCTTTTCAAAGACATCTTCAGAAAAGAAAATTCGGCTTTCAAAGACCTGGCAGTGTTTATAGAGTTTCACCAGGTATTTGATTGTTCAGTGTCGCTACATTTATCACGCTATTGACGATAAAATTGTTTTTTTTTTTATATAGATGTGACTGAAATGGTATTTTTGAGATATTTTATTATAGATAATGAAATAAGACGGTTGCGTACAAAGTGAGATATGGGATGTCTTTTTTTTTTGTCTTTTATTTCTGGCCTCAGATCACTGGCCCGTTTTATACCCATGGAAATCGATCATTGTTCTGTAAATGGTTTTGTATGCTCGTTATTTTTGTGCTCCATTCCAAGAATACTCTAGTGTATGTAAATTACATATACATCTACGTCATTTTGTACAGTGTTTTCTATAAAGTCAATAAATAGTTGATATTTCTCTATACGTATAGCATGTGTAATTATTCTTTTTCCCGAAAAACTCTCGAAGGCCACGTGAAATATGCGGAGGTGGATGTGGTGTTTGAATATTAATGGGTCTGTTCGAAGAACGACGTGCGTGATTGAACTACAGTTGAAGTAGTGTCGGTATGTCTGTCTGTACATGTATATGTACATTATTTTCTCCACAAGCGCTCTTCCCAGAGCCTTTATACTAGTTGTGTGCATTGGACCTGCGGAAATGCAGTTTCAAGTATACTGATAAGGGCTCGATGTAAGGATATCACTAATCTAAGGGATAAAAAACAATAAACCAATAGCTTGCTCAGCTCCCAGACAGCGATAATCCTTACATAGTAGTACACAAGGACACACGAAGACACGTAGATAAGTTCAATAGATTATAATTGAACTGAATATAATACAATCCCACTAAAGCAATTCAACTTCCATACAATATACAAGAACAAAAAGTAGGGAAACCACATCATGGCACAAATCTGATGGAAACCGCAGGAGTCTAAAAGGCGAGTCTAAATCGGTCGTTCATACTAAATCAGTCGTATATACGGCACTCCGGAGAGGGTTTGTGCAAAGATCTTTCTGACAGTAAAACGGTTTCTTACATATTTTGCACAAGTAAAAACGAGAAAAGAATAAAAAAAAATGTGGAAATCTCGACATTGCCACCAAAAAATACAAGCCTGGCGATGAATCCTTCTGGCCAGGGAAAGTTGGCACAGTAGCAAAGTACCAGTCTCATCATTACCGAATATCATGTGACTATAAAAAAAAGAAATTTGGAAACGCGAGGTGAGATTAACCCTCTTGACCCAGCTAACTCTGTTATGGATTAAGAAACCCTCCTCCCCCAGGGGCATGGGAATGTTGTTTAAAGGTCTTATAGGATCTGTTAAGCTCATTACTTGTATTATCCCATAATAATAATCCACTATTAACCTTTAAATGTAATACGGGCAAAAAACGTGTTATTAAGCAAGATGTTTTGAACATTCGCGTTCTCGTTTCGCCATTATTAGCAGGCATTCGAGGCACAATTAAGATTATACTGTAGCTATGTTGTTCATTAGGACAACATTATAAGCTATCCACAGAAGGGAAAGTCAATAACTTGGGCTACACTGACCAGCAAAGACAGCACTTCCTGTTGTTTACGGGCATGCGGCGTTGGTTTGTTGCTTGAGTGGATTAGAGTCTATTAAATGTACAGACCTTGTGTGTGTAAACTTCTTCAATACGGTACTAAAAAGTAGGCTTGCATACAATAGCAGACAGTGGAGATAAGAATGAGAATTTCTGTCTAATGGTGAACCACTGGAAAAATTGTTCAGAAAATGACGTGTGTTATCTTCAGCACAACTAAAAAAAACAACAAAAAACATTCAAATCAGTTAGAGACCTGACATTCGTAACATAAATGAATAGCGAGTTTCATACGAAGGAATCTCTCTTTCGGACATTTACGCAAACAACATACTCAGTCTAATGACGTCAACATCTTACACTTATCTTTGCTTATCCCATAGATTCTGCTCCCTACATTTGCATACTATAAAAGGCCGAAATTTAATTTGTTTATTTACTTGATTGGAGTTATACATCGAAAGACCTGTATATTTATGAATTTTTCACTTATATGACGACGACCACCATTATTGTGGCTGGAAAACGGGCAGGACCCGGGGGAAATCCACGGCTATCCTTAGGTTGCTGGCAGATTTTCCCACGTACGATCGGGAGAGGAAGCCAGCACGAGTTGGCTTAGAACTCACAGCGATATCATTGGGGAGAAGCCCCTGGGTCATTGCGCTGATCGACTGATCCATGTCTGTTCAGTAACGGATACACTGATTAAAAACTAGTTTATCATTGCTAATTTCATTCTACAATCAGCTGTTAAATCCCATCTTTTTCCTTAATAGTGTTTGATGAATGTCCAGATGAGATTTTCGCCCCTTTTAAAAAAAATATTGTTTTCTTAGAAAATATATCACGATTGATTATACGAGACATTTGATCACGTTTATTGACGTATGCTTCTGTTATTGATTACAGCTTATATACGCCACGCAGATTTAGTTCTGACCGAATTTCTCACCAGTACTGAGGTCGTGCCAGTTGGTATAACATTTACATGCCAAGCATGTGCATGGGACATATAATCTCGGCCGGGAGAACGCTACTACAATAGCCACATTTTGCTTCAACACACCGGCATGTTTTACTTGCCCAATAAACACAGCCTTGTGAATAGCCGTTATTGTTTGCGCAATTGTGTCAGTAGTTCCAAAAATTGCAACAGCTGCACCGTGCATATGAACACACACGCCCATACACACGCACACACAACCATACATATACATGTACCACATATCACAGCCCCATCTGGTGAGGCGGATCGATTTTGTCAACAAGCGCAGACAACTCGTGGCGAGTTGCTGGCCACTTGCCCGTCAGCTTCTAAAGTACAGATCGGCTTAGTGCTGATTGTTATGCTAGCTTAAGAGACGGTTTCTCATTTTTGCCCTGTCGGCCTCTGCCATCTCATATAGCCTCCGTGGAATGCTAGGTCTGTAGCCGTAATTATCAACCCGCCCGTGAACGTTGCTCTCATGGCTGGCATTATTATATAGGTCAAGCATGTGATTTTTTTTTTTTTTTACCTGAAGTCCTTGCGACTCGCGACTCGCTCAGGGGGCGTGATTCGAGTCAGTTGGTAATAACAACATATGTGTAAAGTCTCCAGCGAACTGACAGACCTAGAGGTGTGCATATACAGCGTGTTAAGTAAGAGTGATTTTCAAAAGTCGGCGGGACGATCTCCTGTCAGGTCGGCGTGTATAGTAACCACGTTGTGTACACGTTCTCCACACAGTGTGTATCACCATGAGTTGTCCTGAAGGCGCCCTGTGAAACCGTTCAAGAAAAAGGAACGCTGTGCCGGATGGCGGTACAGAGGGACCGCGTGGACTCCATAGAGCCCATGTCCGGCTATTCGGAAGCCTGGATCGACATTCAGAGAAAAACTTTTACGAACTGGGTGAACGAACAATTGACGGTGACCGGGAAGCAAGTGGAAAAACTAGAGCGGGATTTGTGCAGTGGGGAAGTTCTCGTGTCTCTCGTGGAAGCATTGCAGTTCAAGAAAATCGGCAAAGTATGTCGGAATCCCAAAAACCAAATACAAATGTTAGGCAACGTGGCTTTGGCGTTCAAAGCCATAGCAGACGACCACGTTCGTATGGTGAATATAGGTAAGTAAATAAACGTACATATATTTCCGTGCCTCCCTCCCTCTTATATACGTCTTCTGTACACCAGAATAATATTACCCATTTCACTATGTATATGTCTACAATGTCTGTATGTGCGTCGAAAGGGGATATAATTGTAATTGCGTAGGCGTATGCATTTGTGCCATGCATCTTGTTTTTTAAACATTATGTTTCGTTATTACGAAAATATGATAAAAGCAGGGTGGATTTTAACACATACGTAACACAACAACAACATATTTTTCATTTTATGTACATGTAATTCCACTTTCCAAGCATAGAACAGATAACCATATTACCCAAACTTATTTCTTCTACATTTTGTGTTTCACTCAAAGTTTACAATCCTATTTACCGAGAATAAAATAGAAGCCTTGTCACAAATATAACAGTTTTATTTATTTATTTATTTTTGTCCATGAATTACTTTATATTTGTTTGAATAGTGCATGGAAGCAGCTGTCATTAGACAGCTGTCATCTAGACTCTTGATAGTCGTTGAAAAGACACATGCAATGCCTTAATATGATTTGGGGGTAAACTGCAAACTTCCAGCACACAGTGTTATTATCTATAATACTCTTTCGGAAACACCATTGTAACTGTTACAGGGGATCGGGGGACACAATGAGCAAGGATACCGTCTAAGGAATAGATTATATCACCGACAAGATATACGGTAATCATTGTCAACCTCTGACGAAACGGATGAACGGAAAACACTTCTGTTCTCAGTTTTTCGACATTAGTGTAACGACAACTGAATAACATCTCTTTGAATATGGCCAAAAACTGATGTAAAGGAATAATGGAATAATAAGGTTATGAACAATGTCAGCGTAAAACGGAAGAAGGGAATAGCATTGATGTGTATATTGTCACATTTAATGAAGCTGATCACGAGATAATATCACTGTTTACGTTGTCGACAATTATTGAAACGGGAAAAGCGAAACTAGGCAGCATTGCCATGAATATTATTAGCGTTTAAGGAAACGGAATAAAACCCAGAGTAACATTGCTATAGTTATTATTTTGCCACGCACAGTGTTTTTCAAAGTCATAAAAGCTTTAATAAAATGATTGAAAAACGAAGAGTATCAGTGAACACCCTCAGCTATCTCTGAACCAAAACGAAAATTTTTAAAAAGTACCGATAGCAACAAAGACTGTCAGATCGGCGAAGCACATTTTTTAATACAAAATCGTGACATAAATCCTCGACTTCTGGCTTAAGTTGCATGGGCCCAGACAGATCCTATTGCATGTGACACTCATGGCTGTATGGTTGTAATATAATGGTGAAGTATAGAAGCCCGCCCGGTCTTCCATTGTAAAGCCTCTGTCCATTGAGTGTTGTTAGTGCTGGAGTTTTAAAGAAGCACGGTACAGTCAATGATTTAGTTGATGCAATCTGAGGGTCTAAAAAGTAGTATACCTGTCCCGTCTCAGTGGGGAACCAGGGTAGGGTTGGATAAGGCATACCTCAAAACACGACTGCCCACTGAACCCTAAAGGGGTTTATGTTCTATCAACGTGCTTATAGGGTCACTTGAGAGGAATGTTACAACGGAACACGTCGTGGTGGGGTAGGGGCGTTTTGTAGGCCTCTAGGTCATTAGTGGTCATTAGCGTCCCTACGTTACCCTTTATTATGCTTGACCATGACATGTCGTCCCTTCATAGCTGCTGTCTTAATCTTTTACGAAGATTATGCCTTTGTGAACAAGCCGTGAGTTCGATCCTCCACACTGTCATTCTGTTTTGGTCTTGTCTAGCGTGTATGTTCAAGGTTCCTTGTTAGATTGTTATGAAGGACCGTGTTCTGTAAATAAATACAATACAAATGTTGCACGTATAAGTTTTATATGTTAACAAGCGTTGTAAGCTAGGTGAGAAATGTACTAACATTAACGTATTCATAATTCTCGGTTGCCATAGCAAGAAAAAAACCTTTTAAGTTATCAAGGAAGCAGAAAATGTCCTTTAGAACAATAAATCTTTCGTTATATACATATACATATCCCTGGTAGCAGAGATTTCCTACTCCAGTAATTCAATATTCCAGTTTTTCTGAATCTGTTCGAATGTTTTAGAGGGAGTATTGTGATACTAGAACCAATGGTATACATAGTAAGGTATTTCGGGTCATTATGTCGTGTGGTAAATTACCTAAAAATTCTCCCTCCAAAAGTGCATTTTACAGACAATTAATTGTCTTAGAACATTACCTTTGGGGCTGAAATGGATAAACCTTCCGAGCAAAACTGAGAACACATTTCTGAGCTTGATAGAGTTTTCAAAATCAGTCAGTATGTTCAACTTTAATCATGGACGAAATTTTAGGTCATCTAATGTATTTGCCACGCTACCAAAAGGCTGATGCTTTAATTTGGTATCTACAACATTGCTGGATGATCAAGTATGGAGATAACATGAATGTTCACAATGCAGGTTTGTTACAGTACAAGTAGTAAACGTGAAATGTAGCTGGGAGTTCGTAGTTGTACATTTATATATTCTAAACATCTGGACATGGATACATTTACGACATGTGCATATTTTAAACATCTAGACAGCCATATTCAAGGTTAACTAGGAAGTAACTGGGATTGTACATTAAGCATGGAACTGTGACAACCGAACAGAGGGATGAATACCTATTTTGTAGCAAATTATGAATTATGTATATGATAAATTATCTAATTATTTCTCTAAGTGAAGGAGAAGGGGCCATTCTTGAATTACTGAATAGAATGTTTTCTCGCGTCTTCAACCTGTACCAGACGTATTGGAAACATCATAGATTTTTCACTTAATGTAAACTCTTTGTCAACAACGTGAAGTTTAGCGAAGCGCAGAAAAAATAACCGAACACTTGTGACGAGTAAGTTAGACTTAGAAGCGACTCCAAAAGTGTAGTCACACATAGTCGTAAAGGTTCGCTAGGTGACTTATATGTAAGCAGTAGCAAAGTGCGAGTATTGGCACCTGGTCACACATGGCCTTAAATATGTGGCAACTGACTTATATGCAAGTAGTGACAAAGTGTGATAATTGGCATTTGGCCACACATAACTAAAAACGTGTGACATAAGCGTCACAGTTGGAGCTGTAAGAAAGCGCATCATAATTGGCCACTCGTAACCGTAAATGTATGACAAGCCTTAAGTGAGTTAAAACAAAATGGTGACAGCGGTGGTCTAGACAGCACCTGTAAGTTACACAGAATTGCAATTTTATTACAAATGAATTAAAAAGGAAAGCGGTGACGACTTTGGGATAGATAACACCCCGTCACAGATGTTTAAGCCCGCTTGACATTTGCTTCTCAGCCGAAGTTGCGGTCTCCAAGATACAGTGTGAGAAGAAAGGATAATTGATTCACTTGCTGGATTAAAGAAAGCCATTGTAGATTCAAGGAGAGTGTATCACAAATATTTGTAGGAGTGGGTTTCCTGAGAATTTATCTTTGGAAGGAATGTGCATATTTTGATAATTTTTGGAGATTTTTTCGTCTCTGGTGTCTACATAGTAAGAATGATTTCGTGTATTTTGTGTGAGCCTGTTGCTGGCGTGGGTAGGGTCGATTTTGCGGATTTGTTGAGAGTTTATGTCTTTATGTGTTTGTTGATTTTCTGCGAGTATGTCATGAATATTTATGAAATGGTTTCATAGATGTATGGAGGCTCTGTCCCGAATATAGCCATACTTTTTTAATTGATTTAGTAATTGCTTTCCCGAGGTAGAGAACTTTCAAATTTCAATCCAGCATTTAATTTATGTCTTTGGATTGACAGAATGAAAAATGCCGTACTCAAGAATTAAACTTGAAACATTTACGGAAGAACACACTGAATGCTATAGGATACGGTTAATTTAGGCTAATCGACACTGATACCAGTGGTCTTTCATCATTTCGCCCCACAGATTAACAGCTCCAATACACCCAATCATTTCTAAATGCCAAAAGAGGAGTACACAGGAGGCCTTCAAATCCAACATTAGTGCTTTCTTAGGATCTCGTAATAAACTGAGGAGAACTTCTTTCGCCGTACATAATTCACGGAGGATTTGAAGTGAATATCTGTACAGATACACAAGCATGTACAGATAAACAGCACTCTCTTAAAACGACATCACTGAGTTGTTTTCCGACAAAGATTCACACTTCAACCCACGTCGAACATCTTTTGTATTTATTCCCCGGTTCAGGAGCTTTAATCTGAAGTAGTTTATTCACGTGTTTTTCCTGGGTAATTAGTAGCGGTAACACAGTTGGATACATCTCCTAACTCCGAACACCCTCTCCCCCGTGCCCCCCCCCCCCCACCACTACCTAATAAATACTGTAGCGAGTCATATGGCGACTGTATTCATCATGGCGACTCGAGTGATGAGGGAGCTGGAGCCGTTATCAGCCAGGTAATTATCTGCTTAATCTGCCAGGTGTAATTAAAGATCAGCTATACATTTGTCGCTCCCGGTGAGCCGTGCAATTATATTGGTGTTCGTCTTGTATATGATGTGTACAGGAACATGTATGCACTCAAGGTTAAACATAAAACGTAGGGTGGATCATTTACCTAAAGCGTTCTCCTTGTTGCAACCAGTATACCTTTGGTCAGTGAGGTCGCCAGCGCGAATCTAGCTCTGGCTTGTTTGGTTGCGGCTTTATGTCAGGAAGTTTATCACATAGCGGTCGAACTGGGTTTTTTTTTTTTTTCTCAAATTCTAGCCAGGTTATACCGGGTTAGCCAGCATTATCCATAAAACTGACCTCGCTATTGTACAGGTGAAATACTTTCGAGTACATCAGAAGTAAATCAAGTAACAAGACAAATGAATGAATATACAGATTAGGTGTTGTCCAAAGATCAACTCGAGAGTACTGACATGTCCCGTGAGCGACCTGATTTGTGTAGGGCATCGGTGACATAAATATCTGCCCAGAGTCTCTCTGACAGCCTAACTAGCGGGCTACCGGAGCAATGATATACAGCTTAGCACATACTGTACACTGGCAGGCAAACATATATATAATTCTCATGATCGAGGGATTGACTAGATAAATACAAGTAGCCACAGATGTAAGAGAATAAATGACTGAGGTTGAAAGCCATGCTTATTGGCAAATATCTCAGTCATATAACTTGGGGATAGATAAACAAGGAAGATTGTTATGTAGGTAGTTATGATTTATTTGATTTATTTATTTGATTGGTGTTTTACGCCCTACTCAAGAATATTTAACAAATAAATTGATTTGTTCTTCATAAATTCATTTAAAAAGTGTTTATTTTATAGCATGCTGAATAAAGAGTGGTCCTTTCATTGGGATTTGGCCAGTCTAATCCAGGGAAGATAATTTCTCAATTAAAATTAAATGGAACTTAAGGTATGAGTCTGTTATGTGAAAAAAAAAAAAAACAAGATGGCGGTGAGAAATGTTAGGGTCGAAGTCCATATAGGTGGACCTGTCTCCCGCGTCACCATCCTTTCAGGCATCCAGATTTCCGGGCCTATTTTAACTGAACGAACTGCCATTGTTACATATATAGGTCTGGATCATGTGGAATTTGATCTGCGTAAGGAAAGGTTTTTATTTGAATTATTCAAATGTGTAACTCGAAACGAAATGCGAACTCTGACGTTTAGTGTAGAGAAATTAAGAGTTCCAAAGTTTCAGATCAAGTTTCTTGCCCTTTTCAGCGAGGATTACCTCGTGTATTTTGCAACAGTCTACAGTTTAATCTTGTCATATTTCTGATTCAATCAAACTGTATCAGGATTTATTGAACGCAGGTGATTTACGCAGTGGTGAGTGTCGGCCAATGGTCCAGGGATTGCTCGAAATGGAAAGTACAGATTTGACTTCGCCCTCAGGTTTTGTTTGAACACGCCCGCTGTCACGTCTCAGTTTTATGCCATGGACTTCAATACACAAGACGTTTTAGACTACAACCTTTCATTTTTTTTCACACACTGAAAAGAATTAGTAAATCTAATTTTCGTTCTACCCTTGTCGTCTCAGTACAAATGGTTGAGTTTATGGTCTTAAGCAAACGGTTGAATTATACATGTTTACTTCACTTAGGAACTGATTTCGAGAAGTGTAGAAAAATAGACAAACTGTATCAGAGAACAACCTTATTACGATCTAATGCCATCAGTCTCCACCCCAGACAAGTTTTATATATAGTCATGCGTTTGATTGTACACGCGCGGATTGCACATCAGCGGATCCTGCATGCGCGCATCGTGCATGCGCGGATTGACTAACAATAAGTAATATACAAAGGTCTGCTTGTAGCTGGGTTAAGTATGAAGATTTCATTTCCTTTACCCGCCATGATTTGTAACACGCAAAGATAAATGAAACTGAAAAGGTGAAAAAAATGCCTCATTGAAATGGATGTTACAAGAGAAATAAAAACTTGCTCACCTGAAAAAAATAAAACCATGCATTTAGGGCAAAGTCCATTCGATGGACAAATGAACACAATGTTCGTCATAAGTTTCATAAGCCTTAACAAGTGAGGTGGCAGGATCTCACCCAGCAATCGGTGGTTTGGTACCGACTTTACACTAGGCGTTTTGTTAGGAATCTCGAGATGTGTGTCAGTCTTTCGCCACCTATATACCTGACATCTGCTATTCAAAAGAAAAACGACTGAGTGCGTCGCCAAACATCAGTCGGAAAACATATATTGACACTCAAGAGGCTATAATGGACATGTGTCGAATTATATCTGTCTTTCATTTTTAAATAACGAAAAAATGTATATATAATTAAAGGACAATAGACATGACTATGAAAACGAGCAGGAGACATTATAAAATTTGTAAATGAATACGGTCTTGAAAGAGAAGCCAATTTCAGGATGCAAACTGAATGCTAACGTCAAGGTATACAAGGTATAGACTACTATTAGGGGGCCTCCTTTGGCCCAGGGGGTTAGAGCTCCAGCGCGGCGTTATGATTCCGTGCCTGTCACTAATGCGGTCGCTGTGAGTTCGAGTTCAGCTCATGTTGGCTTCCTGTTCGGCCGAAGTTGGGAAGGTCCGCCAGCAACCTGCGGATGGTCGTGGTTTTCTCCCGAGCTATGCCCGGTTTTCTCCCACCATAATGCTGGCCGCCGCCTTATAAGTAAAATATTCTTGAGTACCGCGTAAAACACAAATCAAATGAATAAATAAATAAAGAAATGAAGGTAATGCCAGATAAATTGTCATGTGATTCCTCATGATTTTTGCCCATTTGAATTTTTGGAAGAATCCTTTTGAAGAATGTAATGTGTGTGAGTATTATATACATGTTAACTAACTTACTATCCTAAATGGTGCGTTTTTCAAAGGTTTTGCGCTTCATGCTTACCTGAACTACTACTTATATACCCCGTCAACAAACACTGACTATACATTAGGCACCGGAATATATACATCAGGTAGAAAGGCGGCGAATCAATTTGTTGAAGTAAATACGAAGTGTAAGTTAGAGATTGCCCAAACAACGACTGTATTATTTACACTGCTCTGCCTCACCTTTGACCTCTAATGTAAGCAGCTGGACTGTAATTAGATTAGCACATGAATATTTAATCACGTTGTGCCAATACGCATGGTTTCTCCCGGGTCCTCGTGATCGCACATATTAACCACCAAAAGGGCTGGTTTGTTCACTGTTTACACAGCAGAGGTAAATACAATGACAAAGTTTGCTTTTAGCAGTAGATAAAACCGCACTGATCTGGTGCTACATATGTTGTATGCTAGCTTTTAAGTATATCGATATTCCAATGAAAAGAGTAATCAAAAATGAACTGGAAACATTGCCTCTAAAATGGATCTAGATGCATTCTACAGCCTCCTTTGGGAATGCTCAAAGTGTATTCGGCTGCCAATAAATCGTCTTTTTGAAAGTAATTTTACCGGTTACGTTTGGCCATTTACCAGTTGTCGCATTTGTCGTTGTTGCTCTCTAGTTTTACTGTTAGTGCATGTAGTAGTTTTTTGTATCAGTAGCACTTCATGAAGCATAAGAAAGTTTGGTTTGAGCAAAATTCGTAACAGAAACTCCACCCTGCAAATCACACTCAGTTCAAAGGTTTGTATCGACATATAGGCTGCATAGGCTCAAAATTGCCGGTGTAATGGCTAAAAGATTTACAATTATAACAAAAAAGAACAAGGAAAATGGCGACTTTTCTTCGCTGCCTTGCGCGCTATTATTTTCCAGGTGTTCCTTGAGATTTTACTGTAATATTAATACAGGTATAAGCCTAACACCTGTCCAGCGCAGAAATATAGCGTTGACTGTCGTCTCAATTATACGATCGATTTTCTATCCGTAAAGCTTGCAGTCTTATCTCTTTCCGGCATGCGGCGTCATTTCAACATAGTGTATTGTCTGAAGGCCTACCGCTTGGGCTATCTGATACATTTAGGCCAGTCAATTGATAACCTGGGCTGTTCTTCAGTCCGACTTCACCTGAATAAATAAAACTGTGGACTGCATATTTTACAGAGGGTATCACTTATTTAAGGGTAGGCGCCTAAAGCCGGCGCTTACTGTTCCGTGCAGTATGCCTACAACTTCACGAAGGCTGAAAACAGGACAAAATCATTTAATATTGATGCTAATGAGGTGCAAATATGGAGACGATAGCCTGTTTTGTGCTACTGTTCATTTACGCGCACTTTCAATTAGGAATTACCAGACCATCTGTCATGTCTTTGAAACCTATAGATACATGTACATTTGGACTTGCATGCACGAAACAGATCATGGATATTCAAAACTAATTTGTGTAGACATTATAAAAGTGAAACAGTGCTCTTTTATAATGAAGTTGCTTGACACGCACGTATTTAATTACAATGGCTTGATATGAATACGTGTAGTCTATTTTTTTCAGTAACATTTTAAGGGTACTAAAACCTGCAACAAGTACATAGGTGTAGCAACATACAATTTTAGCAGAATTCATATAAATGAGAACATGCCCTTCCCATCAAACTTTTTAGTTATGATATCGGGCGGAGCCCGGCAGCAGATTATACTGTTAACACTTTTAAAATGCAATCGTTTGCAGCGCTTCAAAGAGATTACCTGAAGGAATTTCTCTTGGGTTATTGCTTGTTTATGTAATGAACCATGTAGGCGAGATCCAGTAGTAAGGCAATCACAGCCGCCATCGATTTGAAGCATTTTTGGTGATTGTTGTTGTATTTTAAACTGATATATAGGCCACAAAACTGTTCGCGTGGCCATAGGTTTAACTCCAGGCAGTGTGGTATCCCACAAGACTAACTCGATTCAGGAATTATACACGTGGACAAGTTTGATTATCTCTCTTTTATGGAATGTTTCTCGGAATATATTTAAATCCACTACGGCGTTACATCTATTCGGTTGAGTGATAGCTCTTTCAGTTCTCTTAAAAATGATATATGTAGCTCATCTGGAAACTGAGGCATGCTCTGAATACTGTAACAAGAGACAAATCGATAACGAGTGATTTCCCTTTTGCTATTTATTTATTTATTTATTTATTTGATTGTTGTTTTACGCCGTACTCAAGAATATTTCACTTATACGACTGCGGCCAGCATTATGGTGGGAAGAAACCGGGCAGAGCGCGGGGGTAACCCACGACCATCCGCAGGTTGCTGGCAGACCTTCCCACGTACGGCCGGAGAGGAAGCCAGCATGAGCTGGTCTTGAACTCACAGCCACCGCATGGGTGGAAGTCTTCGGGTCATTGTGCTGCGATAGCGCGCCAACCGACTGAACCACGGAGGCCCCCAGATTTCCCTTTTGTATCTTACGCTTGGACAGTGATTTAAATAGAAACGGCGGTAGAAATTGATATTTAACCGTGCTTCGTCGGTTAACACGAAACGCCGCTATTCTTTCTAGGTTATTACCTAATTGTTCCAAGTGCGGAACACTCTTGTCATCTGAGACTGTGGTAAGCCGCTAAGGTTGTGGTTGAAACTTAAGTGTATATCAAAATTTATAACATGAAATGATGAAGAAACTTACTTCCACCATAACACAATGATCTGGAAATACTTTGTAGTGTTGTTCACACATGTATTTGTTATAATTAAAACATATAACGTTAAAACAGTGTCCTCTCCCTATGTTTATTACATGTTACATTGACAGTCAACTCAGAACATTTACGTCACAGCTTACAAACAGCTGATATCTCCTAGCTCTCTGATTGGCCGATCTCTCATAACTTTAAAAGCATGAGCGCCTCCAGATCCCCAGTCGGCAGCAAAGTACTCCACACATCAAACGAAGAAAATTTAGCAAGTAATTCATATAAATTCAAACAGTGCCTCAGTCATGACCAGTCATGAGCTGTCTTTTACTTTAAAGAACTTATCCTGCATATTGTTTTCGTGTCCTTACTTCAAATATATGGTTAATATGACTCGGAAATGATAAGGAGGGTCTGTGGTTGATTACTCCAGTTTGAAAGATGTTTCTGGACATTAACCTCGGAACTCAATGACAATGACGTGTCTTCAAACACGAGTAAAACCGACCCCGGTCTGAATTGTGTGTGATGCCAACGAGTTGGGTAGAGACGGCGTTATATTTGCCGTTTTATAGGAAAGAACTGGGACACTATTTATACTCAAAGCTCTCTGTTAGGGCTGGTGAGATATGTGCAGTGTATTTTTATCGTAGACGAAATTGGATTAATACCAGTTGAACGATATCATCGGTCAACCTTGTAAATTACATACACTGTTTATACATTTTTATGTTTATTCACTTTTATGTATTAGATATTAAACACTTGGAGTTTATAGCATAACCCGGGATTACAGGTGAACATAAGCATTCATATGTCGTACACCCACAGGAAACTATGTGATACCTGGAATTGTAAAAGACATGGAAATTATTCACGAATCTTACCAGCTAGAATTTTGAACTGGATGCCATGCCTTGATAATCCTCTGTCTTCATCATTGAAATCTGTTGAAAGCTTCTCTCTTACACATTCAATTCGCGCCTTTTCGTCATCACTGAATTCTGTTAATTGCTACTCTTTGCATGAATCCGCCAAATTTTATTGTTTTATTTGCTCATTTATTTCATTGGCGCATTATGCCGCACTCAGGAATATTTCACTTGTACGGCGGCTGCCAGCATTATGGTGGGAGGATATTGGGCAGAGCCCTGGGGAAACCCACGATCATTCGCAGATTGCTGGCAGACCTTTTCAAGTACGACCTAAGAGGAAACCAGCACGAACTGGACTTGAACTCACAGCGACTTCATTGGCAAGAAGCACTGGGCCATTACGTTTTTTGTTTTATACACTTTCTTAGTTGGTTGGTAGTTTGTGTTATTTGTGGTTTTTGGAAACTGGTCTTGCGATTATTGACCTGGAACGTCCACTTCCGTTGACGCCTGGCATACGAATGTCCGTTTCGACGCCTAGGCATATCTAGCCAAGATTCAACTTCTGTTCTCAATTTATTTGCTTGGTGTTTAATAAAGGTTGCTTGATGTTTAATAGAGGTCGCTTGATGCTTAATAACGGTCGCTTGGCATTTAATAATGTGGCTGCGAACATTATACATGTTTGTCACAAGAGTGTCCTCTTGTAGCCAGTCTCATTGCCCACTTGTGAACAGTGCTGCCTCACTGGACCACCAGCCATTACAGCCCGTCTAGTCACAGCATTCCGAGATACGAAAGATTACAGCATGGAGATTAGAAATCGAACAGCGATGACAGTGTTGGCAAATGGCCACACGTAACCAATGAAATCCGACCTCCTGATAATTTATCTAAGCTAAAATTTTATTATAACTGTAGACTAACAAGTAGCAACTTACACACCTCGCTCCCTAGCACACTGGCACAGGGAGAATAAAGGTAAAACTAATGTGCAGTGATGTTAATTGCAATTTACTAGATTCACTTATAATATGTATTTTGTCCTCAACTCCCTGTGATCAGTCAACCAAGATTGTGAATATTTAATATATTACACCCGGCCTATATTTCTGTAATGCTGGGCTAACGTTCGTGAAGGCTTAAAGGATGTTAACCTCAGTCGCTAACCGATGCCTTTAACTGTTCTAACTGTGCAATCACGAGGGCAGGCCAGCCGCTACACTGATTTACCGATGACTCTCATGGCATACACAGGTGCTGATGGCATACATCGATAACGTATCAATACGGCTAGTTAATACCCGGCATAAAGCCTGCGGATCGATACAGTCTGAGCACTATGCCGTGCGCAAGGAAATGGCCTTATTTGCCTTTTTGTGGCCCTCGGGCAGTGCCAATTAACCGCCGATTAAATCCATGTTTTCTGGGCTGATTCCAGGTGTTATGCACTAGCTATTTGGCGCGGAGCTTGTAACATGACAGATCTGGACAGCCAGTAATGCGTGGTTCCTCCAGGCTGTATGGGACTTTGTTGACACTGTGTGAATAGAAGATCGTAGCTCCACCCAGATGCCGAGTTAACTTTATAGGGCAATTGGGATTATTCCACCATAACGTCACGTCGATACGTGTGTGAAAAATTTCTTTGGATCGAGCACACTGTAAAAAAAACAGTTGTAAACCAAATTGGGTGAAGTGTATTTATGTCTCACATTTATATGCTTTATACTTCGTAGAGTCATGCAGAATGGTGTTACATCTGATGGAAAAAAGTATTTCTGAGAGGTTTACTGAAGCCTCACAGAATTTCACAAGTAGGCCTTTCTTTTTCAAAATGCATTTCTTTGGGTGCGTGTGAAATTTACTATGTTTAATAATGTATGACTCATGTATGCTTATGCGTAATAAAAGCCTCTGATCTTATTGAGTGTCATATCGTGACAGATATATTAAACTCGAGCGTCATATCATACAGAGATGTAGAGGAGCACCAGCGTTTTCAGTACCGTTTATATTGCGGAAATCGTGTCTCGAAACCTTCGATTTTATATATTAATCCACCTTCGCAGAGTTTCTATTTTTGGGTTCGGGATCCTCCGTGGCTCAGTCGGTCAGCGCGCTAGCGCGGCGCAATGACCTAGAAGCCTCCCACCAATGCGGTCGCTTTGAGTTCAAGTCCAGCTCATGCTGGCTTACTCTCCGGTCGTATTTGAGAAGGTCTGCCAGCAACCTGCGGATGGTCGTGAGTTTCCCCCGGTTTCCTTCCACTATAATGCTGGCCGTTGTCGTATAAATGAAATATTCTTGAGTATGGCGTAAAACACCAATCAAATAAATAAATAAATATTTCTTGGATCCGTCCCACATAGTAACTATACACTGATCTTAACGGCTATGACAACCCATGTTATATACTTATATCTTTGTTGCGGTCACAAACAATTTAGCCTGTGATTACTTTGTTTCTATAGTTTCTATATCGTTTTTTTTTTTAAATCCTGTCATGGAGACTTTCCCATGTAGTAAATCGGTTCTATCGTTCATTTCTGTCTTTGTGATGATGTTTTGGGGGGCCAATTAGTAACGCGGTACTCAAGCATTACAAGAAAACAATGATCAATACTGCTTGGACACATGTCGCCATTTGGCGGGTGAATGTGCCATACGTTTTTTTTGTTTTTTTGGCCATTGAGTTAATACAAAAAGTTTTAAAAATAAAAATAAAGATTTAAGTTTTAAAATGGACTCGGGTGTAACTGGTGTAAAGTTGAAATATCCCTGCCGAGAACAACTGCATTTGAGAAAAGTTGTTTTGGTGAGGGATGAATTTTTGCGTCAAACCCCTATTCGATGGTGATAAAATCCACATTGTTCATCTAATACATCTGTCGTGCGAGATTTCTATGGGCGAGGACAAAGGAACAGCCAGTTGTCTTTCTCACCTCAGTTCTATTTATGGATGTCCTCTGTTTATATATTCCTATTCCTCCGTTATTTTTCGGAAATAATTTTTATCTCATCGAAAAGGTAACCTGGTGGGGGGTATATGACTATGATAACGCTATCAGTGATTTCCTTTCGCTGACGTTTCTAATCTTTGCTTGGTCTCACAACTCTTTGTAGACAATCACATCTCAGCTAACGTCAAGGGGCACCTCAGACTGGTTTCTTGTGTTATCTGTGCTTAGATGTCGGAACTCTTGGACAATCTGGCAGTTCTCAGGCCTTAGATGTCATCACGTGTCACGTTAGTTACTTTAGGTCATTTTGGCATGCTTGGCAGCTTAATGAAAACACCAATAAATAAATAAGTAAATTGATTGCGTGCACCTTTGGACTTTGGATTACAAACATTTTAGGCACTCTCTCTGTGTATGTCATTGTGATAGTTTGGCAAATGTCATACCGGTAAAATCGGTCTGTTGTCAGTTTGCCTAAGATTTTTTGTCCCAGCTTTTCATGCACATGCTTAAATAGTAGCAACAACTGCTCATGTCGTTTGGAATTGACCTGACTAAATGCCAAGTCCAACTAAACCGTGTTCAAATACAGATATACAAGGACCAATTGTCCTGGAGCGCCAGAAAATATTAGATTCTGACTACAAGTGCGCTAGTGGTGAGCCAATGGCGTCTATGGTAGATGAGGTAAAATGACACGAAGCCTGATTTCACCGTTTACATGTGACCTATTTGCCCACTCTCACAGTCTCGTCGCTGTCCTAGTTTTACACTCCATGCCATTCTCTTCTGCATAAATCATAGTAATATTTTACACTATACCGCCTTGTGTGCCTTATTCGGAGTTAAGTTTGAGACTGTATTGGTTTACATCAAACTGATCTGTGGGAAATGTTGCTTATAGCCGGGCATTTGAGCTCTAAACGTAATTTCTGATATGGAAGCTAAGTCATGGATAGTCAGCTGTCGTGTAGAAACTTAATCGGTCAGTTTGTGCTAAAAAAGGCATATGCTCTGATTTGGCTGTCTGTTTACACGCTATACTGTTTCAGCGAGGGAATTAATTACCCTGTCTCTTGGCAACACAGTTGTAACAGAATAAACGCTGAGTATCAGTTGCTCACTTTGCATGTATGTCAAATACACATTCCGTAGACGCTTGGTAGTGTACAGTATAAAGCCCGTCTGTATGATTGTATGTTTTTCTCTTTCACCGCAAACAAAGCCTATTCTCTAAAGGTTCTCTGTAAATCTACCAGCAAAACCTTGTATTTTGCCATTGTTGTGACAAAAAGTATGTCCCTGTTAAGCCTGTCAATTTTTACACAAGCAGGATCACAGTTCAGCTTGTATCAGATAACACCAAGCGCGTACAACTGAGTCTAATCATAGGCGGCTAGACTTTGACAAACAAGTTGAAAAATTGAGCAATATTTTTAAGAGTTACTGGCATCAGTGTTTTCATTTTTCCTGATCACTTCCACGTGGATATTTAAGCTTTGATCAAAGTCTCAAACAAATTGGCTTCAACCGAAAGGCGATAAATAAACCTGTGTATCAAATATAAAATACATAAAATCTTAGTAGAATATTTCTTTTCAGTTTGTCTTTTCCTTTCAAGAAAATAACATTTTATGCTTTTCTAAGCAGGCATATTAAAAGGATGCTTTGTTTAATTGTTTGTCCATATTACTTACTGAGCTCATTAATGCTGGCGCTTAGTATGAAAAAGTCAGAGCAAGGAAACAGGACTGATCAGCCCGGTGTCAGGATAATGTGACAGGGTTGGGTGTCATGTCTGGTGTCCTCGGCATGATGGTCCAGTGGCGGCAGCACTTTGGCGGCACGGGCTTAACCTGTCAGAAGAAGAAACACTATATGCACACACCAGAATGCCTCCTAGTCGTCAAATGAATGAAACATTGTTAAGTACGACGTTAAGCCCCAAACACTCATTCACTCACTAATGCAGTGGCAAAACAAGTCTATCATGTATAGGCTCACCCGCACCTTTAAGGAAAAGAGAGAAAACAAACTGAAGTAACATAAATCCTCCACAGAAGGTCATTTCATCCCCTTTTCAGAAATATTGACTAGCTACGAATGTATGATTTCCACAGAGGACAACATGGTTGTTTTCATGTTGTGTACGTCGTCGTCGTTGTTTTCTTTCTTTCATCCTTATGTTTTTGTTTTCTGGTTCGCAGAGTGGAGTAACAGCATATATTCTCTACTTGTCAACATTTATATTTCACATTTCCTGTCTGGTCCTTTAATTCATATCCCGAAGAGTTTAGTCCTTTAGATCTCTTTAGGCGTGTGGAATATGCTTAATGCGGCCAGGCTATGTTTATGGACATCCAGATTTATGCAAAGCCACGTTTCGGTACGAATGCCAGCATGCTTCACAAAGCACTGGAATGTCATCTTAACTACTCAGAAATTCTAGACCACTGACGTATTATACGTGGCAATTATGTATCTGTGGTTAGGTTATAATTTTTAGAACGTCCGACTCCTGTATATCTGAGCAATGGTGGAGTACACGTGTGTGTTAAATCATTGTGTCATCTCGAGTTATTTATATCGTCAAATCCGAACATCGTATTTCATTTATATGGTTAAATCCGAATATGGGCTTCCCTAAAGATAACAATGTCTTATTCCGTTTAAGATCTGATGCTAAAGGGGCGGGATAATAACTACGATTTAAGCAATAACTTGAACATTACAATGAAACCCCAACTGAGGTAGGTTGACAAGAGCTTGGACTTTACCGGTCAGGTGTGCCATTTGCCAACCATCACCCTGTCTCAGCTTCAGGTTTGCTCCACGTCGTTGATATAGAAAGGAAGATTAGATTATTTCATCGACTGACCATTTCTTATATACCATCATATAAACAATAAAAATTTAATTTTAAATTCTTATAAATGGATTTATTTAAAAAAGATGGAAAGTCAAATACATGTTTTAATAAGTCATTCATAACTTGGTTACTGGTTACTGGCGTAGCTGCGTCAGAAAGCCAATTATTCCAATTTAATTTTAATAACAAGAGCAACCACCAGGCGGACTTCAGGATGTGCACAAAATTTACACATTTCATGAAACTGGTTGATCGATCCCTAAAGGATACGTGAAAATTCTCTGTGAAACGGAGATTATGAATTTAAGGGAAATGAAAAAAAAAAATTATATACTAAAATGTTTTCCTTAAATTTCATTTTTCCAGCTCATGTTGGCTTCCTCACAGACCGTACGTGGGAAGTTCTGCCAGCAACCTGCGGATGGTTGTGAGTTTCCCCGGTGAGTGCCAGGTTTCCTCCCACCATAATGCTCGCCGTCGTCGTATAAGTGAAATATTCTTGAGTACGGCGTAAAACACCAATCAAGTAAATAAATGAATTAATTAAATTTCATTTTAGGTCATGTTTTATGCCTCTTAATGTCTCTCTATATACTGTATATATATTTTCCATCAGTGGTAGGGACTTCAGAAATCACATTATCGATGAACTTAGCGTCAATCGTTCGGACTCCCCCCAACCCCACTCAAACACACACACACACACAAAGTTGTTTTGACAGATATCACCAGCTGACGCCACTAATGCAGGCTACGTAATTTTAGACTGACGGCTTGGGTATGCTGACAGCCATTTTACCCACAGAACCAAAAGTTCGGTAGCTTTTTGTCTACTTTAGTATGATGGAACACTTCCTACATTACATATTACGATATAAAAACCAAACGTTTCACGTATCCTATCCAACAACAGACGGCATATCCAATCTGCCTAAATTTTGGACAGCTGTATATTTAGATTTAAGCGTCGAAAGCGGCATTCGTGTACCAGCCATCAACAAAGCTGGGAGTTCAAGCTCCAGAATCGCAAGACCAATTTCCAAGACAGCTATTGACACAAACCAACAAACAACAAAGAAAATATATGAAATAAAAATAACAGTAGAGAAGAGAAGCAGTTAACCATTTTCAATGATGACGCAAAGACGCAAGGAATGTTCGAGATGGACGAATAAAATCAATATCCAAAGCCTGCACCATGCTATTTCATATGTTGTTAATGAAATGTGTATCTCAATGCACCCACCAAAATATACATATATAATGATTAGTAACTTGCAATAATTATGAAAATGATAAAAGTTTCTATAGCTTATCAGATGGAGACATTGTATTTCAATGTCACACAGATTAGCTTCTTGAATATATGTATTGACGACACAGTTTTATATTTCTACTTGTCGAAGACGCTAGGGTGGTATTTGAGGATTTTTACCTCATTTTGTGAAGAAGAAAAAAATAATGCGTGATGGTTTGACTGGTGACTGGTATCTGGCGTATACTCTTATGCATACATAGGTTATATATCAAAAGATTTTTCCCCTGACGAGATCTGATGTGTTTACCCAGGTTGACCTGTATATGGGTGTCACGTCACACCACACCCTGGCTAACCCGACTCGTGACTGGTGACTCGACAAGGGCAAATCAGGGCGATAGATAGCTTATCTACGGTATGCGGGTACACTACATTCGATTTAGTATGTGTAAGTTTAGAACACCGGCCGCCATTCGTGCATAGTGATTTCGTCGAATCACATTTCCAAAGTTGCTCGTTTGTTTTCCGGCGAATCACCAAAGCAATATACGTCTGTGGCAAACTAGCGCGTTACGCAAAAACTTCACTTACATCTGCACCAACACGCCCACCATGTCTCTTTAGACTTTGCTGTGTTTTAAACGAAAGAACTTGTTGATTACTGGGGCCTTGAAAGGTAGAACTGCGGGTGAATCCCCTTTGATGGTAGGTCTAGTTCACGCCCTCTATTCATAGGATGGCTTCGGTAAAACCCCAAGTTTAACTTGAGCCAAGAAACTACATGCATTTGGGACATTTGAGTTACTTTTCCTTAGCGTGGTAGACGCTTTCGCTGAAATCAATCAGCTGACTCAATTTCTCATTGTGGAACTGAAAATTTGTACAGTCATTTTTATACAGACCCTGGAAGCCTTCCACTCGTGTGACTGTCTTAATTAATATCCTGTCCTATTGCTTATGAGCCAATCTTTGTAACTTAATTCATGGCTTTGACTGGGGTGTCGCTCTGCACTGCATACTTCCCGTATATGCCGACCGGAAAGTTTTACGCTGGAGGAACCATCGGAAACACCTCCCTGATATGACACTAACCCACTGACTTGGAAAAACACGTTGAAAGAAACTTCCTGACTCTGAGAGCTGCCGTTTTACCACATGGAACGCGTTATTAATGAAGTACTGCTTGGATTCGAACTCTGTGTTTTGGACCACTTCAGTCTCCAGTATCCCGTTATATATAGCCATGCTATCTCGTTTTACCCGGTTCGCTTTGTCTTGCCTTCGGGATGCGTTAAACAGAATTTTAATAACCGCATGTGGTATAACAATGCATTGCGGTTTTGATTAGCCAATAAGCAATGTGGAGTAGTCTCCCTTCGCTTTGCTTTCTGTACATTTGCCAATATTCCACCTAATCTGTCATGATTTATTATTGTACAGTATATATGGGTGTCGCATAAAGATATTAAGCGAACTCAGGATGGCAATCACCAGCCTACAAATCAGCAAATATAAAAGACTGTCGTGACCTAGCCACATAGCCAGTAATGGGCCGCATTAATTGTTCAGTGTTTACTCAGCAAACATTGGCGTTGAATAGACCCAGGCTTAAAAGATGATCTCAGTCGTATGGGATTACACACGATATGTACACACTATAAGTGGTACTTATCGCCTATTAAAGAGCTCCTTCTGAAGATAAAAGTATAATATTGCACACAGTTTTACTCTTGAAAAGATGGTATTTAAGACATGGTAATATTTTCGTGTCATTTTGTGATCTTGACAATTTCTCCTTATGCAGATGAGAGATAAGTCTTTTCGTCCAAATGGCGCCTTCTTTAGTTCTACATGTACATTATACACGTACACGTATTACCGTTAATTAGTCGAAACGGAATTCATGGTATCAATAATCACGAGATGTTCAATCATTAAACACAATGTCAGGTGTAAACCACCAAAGAATTAAGAATGTAAGCACAGTACAAATCTAGGCGTTATACAGACATTCATATACCAGCAATCAACCAAAACGAGTGTCCAGGGTCAATAGTCGCAAGACCAGTTTCCCAATCAACGTTTAACACAAACCACAGTAGGATTATTAAAGACGTATATTTCAGTAACATAAAAAATAACGACGGGTGAAAGCAAAGAGAAGCAGTCAACAGATTTCATTGATGACGGAGAGACGTAAGGAATGTCCTGGGCATCAGTATCCAAATCGTGTACCATGCTCGTTTATATATTGTCGTTAGTCAAATATGTATCTCAGTAATGTTATGATTAAAACTGTTCATATATCCAACGTGGCTGGACATAAAGACCTTAGCCCCGGATTAAATGGAACTAAACACAATCAGGGTCGCAGAGATTCTGGATACTCCATCCATATCCTCTAACAAAAGAGGTATTCTCATTGTATAATTTAAGAAACTTAAGGTGAGGCCGTTTGATTGAATATCCTTCACACAATAGTTTTTTTGTCAGTAATCAGTCATAAAGTCATGTTCGGTGGACATGGTTTTCTGATGTTGTGCGGCAAGAAAAACGCCCTTAGTGCGCTGTTGTAAGTTGGAAGAGATTGACGATATGTGCAGTATCTTTGTCTTATTCCAATCGATGGAGTTATCTAGTCTACCTGAACTGAACCCAATACTGACCTCTTTCAATCATTATGTCAAATGTTGGAACCTAGCTTTCGACGGTTTCTCAGTAGGCATAAAAACACTAAGAAAAGCCTTACTAGTCACGTAATAATTTCACAAAGAACGCCCACCTAAAACTGCATTCCCTAGTTTTGTTGGCCCAAATGAAACATCAACTACATGCCTGTCCTGCAACATCTTCAAATACCATCATAGGTTGATCACCATTTTCTAAATATAAATCATCTGAAATGCAGGTACTAGCATCCTATCGCCACTGAGACATCGTGTAGGGGACATCAGCTCATTGGATAATGTTTCTCTCTTTAATTCTAGCTTTCAGTAACTGAATTTTTTTCATCCATTATTTGCCATAGTTTTACTTGTAATCTTACGTCAATAATTCAAAACACCTCCGGGATACAGCCAATCACATTCCCCCACAAAATTCTCTGCGTATCTAAATTTTGCACACAAAAATGATCAATGATGAGTTTTTCCGATTCTCTGAAAAGAGAAATAAATCCTGCAACTCCTGAAACAGCAAAGCCCTTAGTGCACATGAATAACATCACAAAGTGATCATGATTTTATTCATAAATTTGATTGGAAAGAGATCATGAATAATCATAGTTTATATTGTTATTCAAGTAGAAAGAAAGAATTTGTTTTAAGAGTTGCGGGATGTATTTCTCTTTTTGTGGAGAGCAGGAGAACCCCATGTACATATTTCATTAACGACATCATATATACTAAAACTGTATACGATTTTGATACCGATTTTAGAGATAGGGCAAGAACATTCGCTGCGTCTTTTCGTCATCATTTAAACTGGTGACTGCCTCTTTTTGTACTAATCCATCCTAATTTTTTCTTTCATATACTTTCTGTATTTCTTTGGTGGTTTGTGTTAATGCGATTATTGACCGGGAACGTCCATTTTGGTTGACGGTTGGTGTACGAATTTCGTTTTTCGACGCCCAGGTTTCATACTCCCGCGTATTCAGTATTTAAAAAAAAAACTGTTGTTGTTGCAGGAAACGAAGATGTTGTCAATGGGAACGTCAAGCTTATCCTGGGACTCATCTGGCATCTCATCATCAGATACCAAATCTCCAGTTCAAAGACCAAAGCTCCTCCCAAGAAGACAATGTTGCAATGGCTTCAGACGGCTATACCGGATATCAGTGTCTCCAACCTTACTTCAGACTGGAGTGATGGGATAGCTCTACAGTAAGTTGGCCGCATGCGTATTCGTGGCACAATTTAGGTGAACGACACGTTTAAGACTTATAACCTTATTGGTTGAAGAATACCGTGCAGAACATTGACTAACGTCGAATAGACGACGTGGCATGACCATGTCGGGAAAATATGTAAGGTGACATGCCAAAAAAAAAAGAAGAAAAAAAAAAAAAAAAAAAAGAAAAACCCAAGAGACCCAGGTAAACAAACAAAGAAACAGAGAAACAAATCAATCTGATCTCAGTGCTATAGGGCAATCTTCACAAAGGTTTGTGTACGCTGTCGCCGTGATACGTCTGAAAAACTTCCATGCGAATGCCCTTTCACGTGCCGTTTTTTATGTGATCGTTTTCATGTGATTGACAACGCAGCATTTTGAGTAGTTTTACGTCAGTGATGTCTAATAAGTTGCAATTAACATGGTGACTGCATTCTTGACCTAATTCTGCAGAAGCTATGATGCCACGGAGAGTGTAAGCTGCCAGTGTCTAAGCATCTACATGTCAAGTTAGAATAAAACCCTAACTGAGACAACTTGACAGGAGACGGGTCTTCGCCAGGTACATGTGATAAATGGCCATCTTTCACACTTGCTACTCTGATCCCTCCACACACCCCTCCCCCCCCCCCCATCCTGTAGTCCTTTATACAATACAGCTGAAGTACTGCCTCCCACCAATGCTGTGAGTTCGCCCAGCTCCTGCTGGCTTCCTATCCGACCGTACGTGGGAAGGTCCGCCAGCAACCTGCGGATGATCGTGGGTTTTCCCCCGGGCTCTGCCTCAAATAAAATGCTTGCCGCCGTCGTGTATGTAAAATATACTTGAGTACGGTATAAAATGCCAATCAAATAAATAAATATAACACCTTTAAATGTGTTTTTCTGTGTTTCAGCGCTCTGATCGAACATTGCAAACCTGGGTTGTCCCCGAACTGGAGAAACCTACATTCCAAAGACAGGTAAAATGGACTGAACATGTGGAAATAAGAGTACACTGGTAGCTTGCTGCCTTGTGGATACATCGCGAAGCAAAACATCTCACGCGCGAGTAAACAGACGTAAATCAGACGGCCGATTTAACTGCCCCTTGTTGAAAATCGCATTTGATTTAGTCGAACACGCTGCTTCATGTTCATATATACATCTTATTCAAGAATATTGCAATTATGAAACATTCGCTTACTTGTAGGGTTGGGGGAAACTTGAAACTTGGCAAAAAGATCCTGATATAAAACCGCTGCAGAATCAGCGAGGGGAGTGTTTAGTCTTCTTGGCAAAACGAAGGCGGTCGAATCGCCATTACGTCATTAAACTTCCCATTCCAGGCTCGGGCGATTTAAGCGTTGTTCTCAGGACAGACAATCAGACTGCCTGGGGCGCGTGTTCGAATTCAGCTCCCGCTGTTTTTTTTCTGTGGGATTTAAGGGGACTTTGCCTGGATAGTGATTTATTCAGGACAGGCCGATTTCCTTTACTCCAATAAACCACATGTCAATTCAACAACTTAACCTATAGACGTTCGCATGGACGTACGATTTCTTAAAATCAGCAACAAACTATACCTTTGGCAGTTTCATTTTCTAGCTCCACCATTCGTTATACTGGCTCATTATATATCTGTATTTAATGTATCAACATCTGCTTCGGATGGAGAAGGGGGAGGGGGGGAGGGGTTATAACCGTATTTTACAAATGTCTACTTTTTTTTACACCTGCAATGGATTTAACCCAAGCGTAATTCAAATGTGCGATTTCATTCAAAGGTAATACCTTTTTTCAGGGTAGAGAATTGTCGGACAGCAATGGCCTTAGCCAAAGAGCATTTAAACATCCCCCGTGTGATAAGTCCCGAGGACTTTGCGAGCAAAGGCTTGGACGAGTTATCGGCCATGACTTACCTCTCCTACTTCGTGAAGACCGGATCACCCGGTTACTACGCCACACTGAACTGGGTTTGCAAACAGATCCGCTCTCCTAATGTCACTAACCTGACGGTAAGTGCCCGGATGTCACTGCTGCGATAATTTTAAACTCGGTCCAAACCCAGTAAGTACACTGATACAAAATTGAGGTCATCGGCATAAATTTAGGCAAACGAAGTCAGATTTAAAGTAAATCGTGACTTAATGAATTTCTCAGTTATAGGATATGATGTTCTTTTGTTCATTTGATGAAACTTGTGATCATGTTATGGTAAATCACATAAAATACTGCATCTTAAAGCCTTTTCGAGTTAAAGATTCAGTGACAAGAGTCTATCCTCTGCATCTGCAACAAACAGTGATCTTTGTGATTCTGTCTGGAATGATAGAAACTAAGTGTTTGCAGATATAACTTAAAACTTAGCAATTATATCGGGGGAAGGCCCCGAGTGGGCTATCTTGCTAGTGCAGCTCAATGACACTGGTTCTCACCAGTTCGGTCGCTGTTAGTTAATGTCCAGCTTATGCTGGCTTCCTTTCCAATCTTAAATGGGAAGGTTTGTAAGCAACCTGCGGATAGTCGTGGGTTTCCTCCGAACTCTGCTCCCGCCATAATGCTGGCCGCCATCGTTGTAAGTGAGTACGGCGTAAAACACCAATCAAGCAAATACTAAATACAAATTCTTTGCACATGTACAAAAAGAATAAAACGTTACTAAAAGCAGGTTAACTGTGTTATTCTGTTCCATTTCGCTTGAGTGCCTCAGTGCATCCCAAAGTCCAACATTCGTATACCTGTCGACTCAATAAAATGTCATTATTTCTGCCTAAAGTTTTCGGATTCGTGAGGTAGCGGGTTCGAATCCCCCTCCAGCTGGCTCTCAAGTAGTTTTTACGTCAGGAGATTTGTGAGAAAAAAATCAAAGCGTCACTTTCAACATTCATGTTCCACTTGTGAACCATAAAAGCGCATTCCAAGTAGATAATCGCCAGACTCATGTCCAAAGAAAAGAAAAACACACGTGTTTCCAAAGATACAAAAAATTATTAAATAAAGGTGGTAAAATGTACGAAGGAAACAGTAAACTTTTTAGTGATGCGGGGAAGACAATCAATTAAAATGTTAAACTCTTAGTACGTGAACTATTCCGGATACCTGTTCATAAAACTGATCATAAAAGCTTCATGTTCATTGAATGGAAATGAATACTTATACCGCCTCTTTTAGATAATTGACTGTATTTAGCGGGATTTACACACTGTCGTCATTATCCTAACTGTCGTTACACGGCCAAGTAATCTGGAGAACAGGTGACACGCACACAAAATGTGTAAATTCAAATCAGCGGAGAAATGTGTTACATTCAACAGTGTTCGCCTCACATGGTCAAATATGTCAGTCTTTGGAGTGCAAGCAAACTGTTTAAGCCAGCAGGAAGATCAGATCTAGTAAGAGTAATATTACGAAGCCACACGTGCATGATTCCGTTCACGATTCAGTCGAGAAACCGTGAACTTGTATGTATATTATTAATATGGGTCATACAATCCACCAACCAGTGAAGTAATCTTGTAACCTGTCCATCCTTTATTAAATATTACTTTGATGTGATTGTTTATTAAATATGATTAAAATGAAACACCCAGAGTAATTCGAGACCAGTGACGCCTAACAAGTTGCAGTTCACATTTCTCCATGTTTTAACTAATTCTGCCTGAGGACGTGTAAGTTTCGTAATATTTAGGTATTTACACTAACAATTGGACTAAAACCATAACTGAGGTAAACCGACAATAGGTTGGATTTCACCGGTAACTTATAACCATTTACTAAGTATCACACTGTCGTCACTGCTCTGGTTTTTACTCTCTATGCTGTTATCTTTTAAGTTGTTATCGAATATACTTTTTTCTGTGTAGACTGACTGGAATGACGGGTACTACCTGTGTTGTGTGGCCCAGTCCCTGGGAGCAAATATCCCCGGATGGCCGGACTTAGATAAGACCGATCACCTGGGCAACTGTCAGAAAGGTGAACTTTTTTATTAAGACATTTTCTATCTACGGCGGCCATGAATACTTTGTCCACGTGACTGGAGCGTGATTTGGCGGAGTTTCCCTGGATGGGGTTCATGGCAGATTAATTTTTATTACTTTTTCCTGATCTGTCAGAACTGCCGAATGGTCGAAATGTATTTATTTAACATTCAGAAGCAATCATTGGTCCCCAAGGCCCACTTCACGAGGCAGAGGTTTCATTACAAAAATAAACAAAACCTGTTTTACATTGGACAGGTTTCAAAGATGGTGAATGGAAGGATATGCCCGAAGCTTTTAATTCTGTTATAACGTCTAATACGTTCACTCTCGTTTTCTTCCACCAAAAAACTTATGTCCCATAAGTGGAAAATTCTTAATGAATAATAGCAATATAATAAACAAATAAAACAATGGTATAATATTTCACACATGTAGTGACATGCGCAATACGGTTATTGTAATTCAGTGAAGCATCCTCGTAATATTATTTTATAATTAAGTCTCATAATACAGTTAAAAAGAGTTAATTTGTCTTTATGTGAGTTCAAAAAATATTTTTAAGTCTATTACTTTTACAACATTTGAGCCGAATGTCTTCACGCCCTGCTGCCCACCACTGTCTTTTAACATACGGCCGTATAGATGGCCTGCGGGCTTATGAACATGTATAACACAACTGAAGGAATATACGATCGGCAACCTACCTGTAACAATTTGTTTCCTAGTTTACGCAGACATTCCGCCTGTAACGATTCGATTCCGTGTTTAGACAGATACTTCGCCTTTTACAATTCTGTTCCAAGCTTACGCAGACATTGCACCCGTAACACTTTAGTTCCAAGTTTACGCAAATATTTCGCCTGTAACAGTTAGGTTCCATGTTTACATAGAGATTTCGCCTTTAGCAAATGATTTCCATGCTTACACAGACATCCCCCCTTTAACAACAGATACTTCTTCAAAAATCGTCTAATTTTCTGTGATAAGATTCTTTCTATACCTCGAATATTCTGTTAACATAAATCTGTTATTTGGACATGCTTAAGGTATTGTACCACAACAAAAAATCGAATGACTTATTATTTGAGCCCGTATGATGATATTTTACCTCTGTGCGAAAGGTGTATATTCTTTAAAAGCATAATGCCAATAGTAGCACAGCCCCTATCAACAATGCAAAACTAGTGGTAGTTTACAGAGTATGTATTTTTCTCAGCTGCAAAGACCTTTTAAAAAAAATATCACCTTTTGTGGGTGGCAATTATCCACTGTGTAAACACGATTTGAACTGTTAAATCTGTGTATGGATTTATCATATTAGCCCTTTGGGCTTGGTTTAACTGCTTAAATGAGAACTTTCCCGATACTGATCCTACGCTTCGAAGGAAAAAAGAAACTTGAATCAAGTTATTCGTCTAGTAGCATAGCACAACTTTCGGTGAAACTTTTCGCGTTTTATACCACGGATACCAGTCTTACTTATTTGATGGGGCGAAGTGGACAGGCTGGGCGCGCCTTCGCTATAGCTGGGTGGGTAAGCGACGTAAAGGCGTGGTGAGCTGGCAGCCTGCGGGAAGTAAGCTAGGAGAACGTGACCTTACCTTTCACACGGATGACAAGAGTAGCTGTAGGGCTGCACACGTCGAACAAATCCCTTTACTGATATACACACAAGCGAAGGGACAGAGTTCGTCAGTTGGAACATTAGCAGCGTATGGGATGTTCGTTGGCTTAGAGGGCCCTGTGGTGTGGTCTGCAGTGTGAAGTCGAACGTTTTGGGTTGTATACCGCCTTTTATAAGGAGACCTATACCCCCGTTTTTTGCCGCTATCCTGGGAGGATAAGTTCGTATTTAGGATGAATTCGATGATGACAGAAATCAAAGGTATATCTTTATGTAATCTGCTATGACTCTATGCTTTTTTCTTATTATACAATTCAATCTCTAAAAAATGTCATAGAAATATGGCCAAGTTTGGAAGGCTTTTCTTGCATTATTTCTCCAGCTAGGGTTTGGTTTGATAATGATTGACATTTGTTGTAATTTGTTGTTGCTTGTGTCGTCATTGGTTACTTAATTCCCAGTTGAGTTCTTGGACCATAAGATATGTGTATGAGGAAGGAAATGTCTCGCCCTTTATCTCTGGAGAAAATCGCTCCTGGAAAGTCAACACAAGGTTTACATCGTTTCCACTTCTCTTTGACCAGTAATATGTCCTCTACATTCCATGTCCCTGTTGTGTCCTTTTACTGTACATGTATGTTGTTTTGCCTCGGGATCTTTCTCCATTAATTGTCGCTTTGACTTTCCTAGTTCCACAAACAGAGCAGATAAACCTAGAGTATGCATTCGGTAAGTAAAATAGCCTCGAGGATTCCATGAAACAACTGCTGAACCCGACAAACAGATCGATTTACCGTTGTTCTTGTCTGCACAGGGATAGACGCGGGGAAGTCTTTGGGGGTGGAGCCCTTGATAACTGCGGCAGAGATGAGCGACCCAGCCGTGGATCACCTCAGCATGATGGCTTACATCAACAGCTTTCGCAACGTCAGACCTCTTCGGAAAAAAGAAGAGAAGCTGACAATCCGGAAGGGCGTCACTGACGTTAAAGTCGGCCAAACGGTGAGAACGATGTCGTGGCGTCAAATCAGAGACATGGTTTAATATGACTATTGAAGGTAAAAGCTTTAAATTGTGTCTTTTTGGTGTTGCACAGCATGTCGGATAAAGTGTAGTGCGGTTGGTTCTGCAAGGAGTCGTAACGTCGTGACCTAATCACTATGACGTCGCATAGTGACAGTACGCACTGCCCTGGTATTTGCGACCGGCGTAACGATAGGCACGCTTTGAGAAACATCTATGTAGCATGTGTTGCTTGCTTTTATGGTCCACACGTTAGTGTCTCTTGCAGAGGACCGACATTTTGGTTTCCTCTGAGAGCATTAACTCAAAAATGCACGAGACGTGAATTCGTTGTGACATGCAAGCGTGACCATTTCATCCTACTTAGGAGATTACATGATCTCATGATGACTTACAAATTACACATCAGTATTTGGTTTCTCAAATACCAGTGACCCGTTTCTCGTAACTATCAAGCGACGTAATGCCTGCTGTACTAGATGCCATTGAAGTTACGTATGCGGTGAGCTACATGGGCTTTGAGATCCGGGTTCCTCAGCTCTATGGTATGAATTCTGTTTGAAGAAGGATTGCTGTATGAAATTCGATATTTAGTCAACCACTTATGTGCCCGGTGATTCACTCACCCAGATGTAAGAGCAAGACGAATTGCTCCGGTACACCTAGTTACAGAAGTTGAATCTCGCCACTAACTCCACCCAGTGCACCACAGTGTGTTCTGTTTTCGGGTAAGCTTGTCTAAGTTCATCATTTTGAACACCCCAAGGGCATTAAACCTCCGGATGTGGTAGACGATCTGCAATTCAGGACATGGATTCGACTCAACACCTTTTATCGGCGTTTACTTTCGAGCCCGAATCCTAGCTGTTTTCATCGGGGTTGGCGGGTTTTGGGGATTAACATCGGTTCTCTTAGGAAGATTTTTTGCGCTCATGTGTCTTTCCATTCCACACCTCCTTCACTCTGGGTGATGTTCCCCTCAACATATTGTTCTGTGGAAACGGATCATAAACGTATCCAGAGTACAACATAAGTTATTAAAGTAATTGTTTCCTCTAAGGTTACAGTATTGCCAGTGGTTTGCTTACATACATTGCTTACATAACGCGTGTGCTGTCTGTAGACGGCAAGTAGCTTTTACTCTCTTTTACGTAATGTGTTTACGAATGGCTTATGGTTTGTGTATTACTGGGAGGTTCGTAAAAATCGATCGTCCTAGCAGGCATGTTTGGTGTAAAAAGCAACAGAAACAACAATTTATCACATCAAACGAACACGACTGAAATTAGTTTCTAAATTTGAAAATGGCTGTAGGGCACGTGGCGGTAAACGTACCGATGTAAAACAAATTGAATGGACGGGGTTCTTATCTTCTGTACTATCTGCTTATTCGTTATTGAAACGACCTTGACGCCGAAAGCATGTCTATCTCTGGTGCATGGACTTTAGAAACAAAGGCTGGTGCCATTGAGGGATTTGCACGTGCCTTCATGCAGTATACCTCGCAAAGGAACCACCCCAGGCGAGATCTCATCGATCCGCGTTCCGAACCACTTCCGTTTCCGCATTCTCCACCGGAAAACTACATTCAATGTATATATATATATATACACGACATGATCGACTATTCATGCTGGCTGTGTTTTGGCTCCCTTTTATCTTAAACAGAAATTAGGCTACCGTTTGACACTTTCACCCTGTCTATTGATTTGTGTTTGAACTACCATTTCTTCATTGCAGTTGGCTTATAGCATAACAACCACATACGTCTCCCTAAAAGACCAGGCGACCGTGTTGATTTGAATTTAACTGGATTCTGACAGTTAATCACATCTCCGACATGAACAGATGCAGTTTTCGCTTAGCTTTCACATGAAAACATTCCCTGCAGATTATAATATACAACAGTATGTATCTTGCTATTATTTAACTGACACAACGAACTTGGATTCCGCAGGTTAACTGTAATGTGCAGTTGTGCCCCATTATAGTATATTATAGTAATCCTATGTTTAGAAAAAAAATTATTTGGATTTTCCCAGAAATATTATCACTCCTTCTGAAGCAACAAAATTTTCCTAGAAATGGCCTGTAATATACGATATAGTATGGAACAAAGCGAGGTATCCGGAATAGGTCTACAGTCTACAGAGGTCAGCAACATTGCAACATCTTATGAATAATAATCCCTGTTAGGCGAGGCTTGGCGACTTTCCTGGAACTGGCCTATTATAATATACCCTAGTGTGTACCATAGTAACTTGCTTAGAATAAACCCACCGTGCAGAATGACTATGAAAACTGGTGAAATACTCATAATCCTATTTTTGTTGAATGCCTTGATATTAAAAAAAAAAGTAAAATATTCACTGAAGACAAAATAGCTGATTTAGCTATTAATTCACATTAGAAAAGGCATCCCAGAGCTCTGGCCTGGTTGTCTTTTATGGGAATCTACCATCGCTTTTATATTTATTTATTTATTTATTTATTTATTTGATTGGTGTTTTACGCCACAGTCAAGAATATTTCATTTATACAACGGCGGTCAGCATTATAGTGGGAGGAAACCGGGCAGAACCCAGCGGAAACCGATATCCATTCCTGTTCTGTAAATTCGCCATAATTAAATTCATTAGGCTCCTGTATGCTTGTGTGTTGGGCAAAAGCATATAGTTTAACAGGGTTTGAAAACCGGAAATACGTGAGATATTTCTTGTGAGGAATACTATTATTATTTCAACGCCTTGAAACATCCCATCAACCAGTTGTAACACTATTTCTGTCGGTTATATAATGCCTGGAGTGAGGTTTGATTTGATGCACCTATTGGTTTAAAGTCGAGTCTGACTGTTACATTTGCACATGATTTGGCAGCATATTTGAGCACATTTATCAAAATGTTTTTTGCAGACCACTTCACTGTGACTGAATACTTTTTGTTCGCCTTTTCTTTTACCTTATTTTTTTCAATCTGACCACTGAGACAAGCTATGTGTTATCCACACAGGCTATATACTCTCTTCTCTATCATACCCTTGTAATTAGCGATGCTATACAGTTTGAATTATTCCTTCTTGCAGACTGCAATTGTTGTATGTGAAGTATGTTTAAATCAAATTGGACCTTGGCCTGTGCATTTTAATAGGAGTGATAGCCAAACCCTATATCAATAAACACAAAACCTGTTTTAATTACAGCCGTGAAAAGAGTTGTCAAGGGCAGAGCAAAAAAGTTTAGATCCTTAGGGCGCGAACTGCATGCGTTTCATGTTATCTTGTCACTATCGTTGTGTGTGTGTCGGGGGGGGGGATGTTAGACGGCGTTACACCGAGTTACCTCGAACAAGAAAACCGAGATCACTGAATAGTGAATCTAGTGGTGCCTGGCACTATAAAACCGGGACTCCTTGATATTTGTCAATTTTAGTGCTTAGACGCGATAGCCCAAGTGCACTCTTCGGCTCGGTGTCAGTATAATGTGACTTGGTGGTGTCGTATCTGGTGTCTTCGGCATGGTGTTCCTGTGAAGCAGCACTATATGTTGGCCTTGAATATGAGGAGACACAGTCATAGCATCATCGCAAACATGTTGACATTTATAGGAAAACGGACAAGTAGGCAAAACCAAAATACTCGTATTTATGGGTGTCTTGCTTTGTGAGGGGTGGGTATTACGTTAAAGCCATATATCCTGATCTTGTAAAACTTGAAGGTCGACATAAAACTGAAATAACTAGTGGTATCAGTTTAAAACTGTCTCTCTGTTTTCGTTTGATTCAGTTCGGGGGTTGCAATCTTCATATTGCAAACCTGCTGCTGTTTCCTGATTCCGACGTTCTAGTCACGACACTGCTGAAAACCCTTTGAGGTACATGGGTGTTATACAAGGTATAATCATCCAATCTATCATTCATTCGTTAGGCAAGTGGTAGAAGTAGTAGGCAAGAGCTATAGAGCCAATGAACACCAATGAGTCTAAGCGTCGAAACCGATATCCGGATATCAGCAGTCAACCAAAATGGGCGTGCAGGGTCAGTAATCGCCAGATCAGTTGCCAAAAACGTTGCTCTGTTGCTCTGTCAAAGACGAGAAGCTAACACCCGGTGTTGTTTCGCTCCACCTTTCTCTTTGGGACACTGGGGCCTCCTGAAGTCTTACAGAAGGTTGGTTTTTGCTGTTTTGCTCTTTGTCTTGATCTCGAAAACAGAAAAACTGCCTATACAAACTAAAAATAAATATGTCTTGCTGATTACTAATTTAAAGGAGACTTATTTCTTATAGTAAACATGTAACATGTTTATTTTGTAAAGAGTTTTCCGTATTTCGATAATTTACAAGACATATTTATTGGACTGCTAGCATTGATTGAAAATATCCACCACATTATTTATCGTCTAAACATGTCATAGGTTTGCTATAATAAACACATCTCTATAATTCAACTTTGATAGCGTTTATGAATAAACTCCGGGACGAGTTTATTAAGTGTAACAGGAATGTGTTTATTTTCACATTAATACATTAAACCCTTATTTTTATTGTGTATAGCCGAACAGAAGTCTGCTCTGCGGAGATAAATGACTCATTAATAAGAGACAATATCCCTGGTTCTCTCTGCCACGCCTCCCGTGCCCACAGACCGATTGACACGCGCGCTATACTGTGTATTAAAGAAACAAGCCACATGTGTAGGGGCCATTCTCGTGTTAGGCAGTTTCTATTGCAGCAATCTAAAATAAAGTCACATTTTCGGATGTTTTCTTTAAGAAAGAGGCCCGACTCAACCAACATGGTACCTCCTAGCTATCTATTGACACCTCGACTGAACCTTAAATACTTTTCATTATATCACTCGAATTGTCGGTTTATTGTGTTTACCATTTCCTTTCTTAATATAAAGCGTTGTGTTGTTATTTATTTATTTATTTGATTGGTGTTTTACGCCGTACTCAAGAATATTTCACTTATACGACGGTGCCAAGCATTATGGTGGGAGGAAATCGGGCAGAACCATTGGGAAACCCACGACAATCCGCACACTTCTGGCAGACCTTCCCACGTACGGCCGGAGAGGATATCAGCAAGATCTGGACACAGCAACCGCATTGATGAGAGGCTTCTGAGCCATTACGCTGCACGCTAAAATGAGCCACGAAGGCCCCCGGTTTTGTTGTTGTGGTTAATAACAAGAGCGTTAATTAGACTCCGTTTTGTTTTGGGTCTACTGGAGCAGGAAGACGAACCTTGCATTAGAAATGAAGTCCTGCTGTTTGCTACCAGGGAATAAACATATGAAGGGTGTGTTAATGGTGCATACATGGCTTGACACATGGTTTGTCACATACTAGAACGAGGCTGTCATTCGACACCAGAGGTGGTTTACAGTTTTTCTTCCGCGTTTTTATTTCCTTTTTCATACGTACATACTAATTTCTTCAAAATAAAAACACACTGGCCTACTTGAGTCAAGTCAGAATAGCGAGGGCAATGTGGCATATGGCCCAGAGTGACACTTGATCATAACACTGGTCTACTTGAGTCAAGTCAGAATAGCGAGGGCAGTGTGGCAAATGGCCCAGAGTGACACTTGATCAGAACAAAGAGCGGCTTTTCGGTTTTATGTTATATAATATTCATATCATAATATTCTTTATTTCATTCTGTTGCTATAATGTTATGTTATCATATATAATTTAACTAGTAAAAACGTGAATAAATTGCACATGTGTATAACGTTGACAGTTTCCTCCTTGACGGCTGGTGGTCTTACAAGATTATATGTAACTTATCCCTAGGGGTGTGTGTAGATGTTTTAATTAAGCTTCTCCTAATTTACAGGATAAGTACCTTTAACATGAGGTACATATGTAAACTATCACCCTTACCTGTGTATGGCATACTTTGAGGTCTCGCCGCCAGCACTTGGCCTTCGTGCTTTCCCGGGTTATAGTTATAAGACCACTGGTACCTAGCCATGGGTAGAGAGAATAGCCATTACAAATGGCAGAAAATGCGAAAACAATGAAAAAAGAATGGTTTCAGGCTAAACCAGTGATATTTGCATTTTTCCACCTGAATGAATTTTCTGTTTATGGCCCAGGTTTAAACATTCGGATAGATAAGATTTTGTCCTGATCTGTATTGCTGATGTGCCTTAGTGGCTGATAAACAGGTACCCCTGGGGTGCTTCTCCCCGACAGACTGTTACTGCCCCCCCCCTCCCAACCACACCCTCATACGGTCCACCATCTAGCACGTAAACACATTCTCTCTGTCAGGTCTGAACGATATTAGGAAGCTGACACTCCTATATTTCTTCAGCGTTGACAAAAATACCACAAAATACTTCCAATAACAGAAATGGGTTTGGTTATGTTCTTAAAAAATTGGCAAATTGTCACAGATTAACGGTGAAATCCGGACTCATGTCAATTTACCTCAGTTAGGGTTTTATTCTAACTGTCCATGTAAGTGTTTAAGAAATAACAGTTTACACGCCCTCATGGCTTAAGCAGAATTAGATAAAAAAAATTGCAGTGATGCTATAATGGGTGCAATATACTAGATGCCACTGCTCTAGAATTGTTTGAAAAAAGGACCTTGCACACGGCATTGATTTAGGGACTTTGATGTAAAAGTGTACTTTTTGAACACTAGCCAACCACGGGAAGTGATATTTTAAATGTTGCACGAGATTATTGTAGCAATATAAGGGTATACATTGAGGATAATTGAGGGGGATAGGTCAGTTTTCTGTCATTTTGGTTTTTGTGTTCAGTCAGTGGGGTTCTTTTTTTTTCTTTTTTCTTTCTTTTTTTTTTTTGTTGACGTCCGAGGGCAAAAACTGTAGACTGCACCCAAAGGAGCTCAGACAGGATTGGTTGTATTACTTTTATGACCCGGTTTACAGCGTGCAGTACCAGAAAGGCAGACGTAACACCAATACAAACAAATTAGCGAGAGGAAAAAACACTAACGTCTATGTTTAAATGCATATCGCTTGTCGTGTTCACTTTAAGTTAATCTTTAATTTGTTAGGCAGCAGATTTATCGCGATAAATCTAAAAATATATGTGATCACGGACAGCTCATTAACTTCACGCCACCGACCTCGATTAGTGGGTTTCAAAAATACCTCAGCACATGCATAGAAACGAAGACGTCAAGATGATGGGTTACACGGTTGAAACTCTAACACTTTGATGATATTAGACTGAAGAATTAATACCGCGAATAGCTGCTCGCTGCTTGCACGGATTTAGCCATGCGTATTGCCGTCACAGGTTCAGTGAGACAGCCCGTGTATCCAGCTGTGTAGGAAGGTCTCGCTATCAGTATATTGGTCTCACGAAGAGATATCGACTCCTGAGCCTAGCAAGGTGTGATCGGCGTTAAAAGACTGAGTAAATGTCTCTACTGCAGCATGATCAGCGTTTAACGCCTGTTGTATAAATATTCAAGCACAGGTGATACACTGTAGAAGAATATCACGTTTTGTAGCGCTAGTACCCGATAACTTAGAGAAAGAAATTTCTTAATACACCTGCAGCAAAACGCTTAGGTAACTTTGGCGTTTTGTATTACAGACGTGTTACGCAGGGCAGACATGACAGAGGGATGTGTTAAAAGGGCTTCTGATGTCGACTTATGAAACACATTTTCCAAGTGTGCAAAGGAAAGCGATTGGAAATTAATGGACATTTTGCCTTCAATGGTGCTATAAGACCCCGTTCAGTATATACTAATGGGAAAAGCATGATGTGTAAATCTATGATCAAATTACTCTTCCTGATCGGAACATTTTGTCCTGCTTAATGTTTTCTAGGCGTTGCTTTACCTAGACATAATGGACGACGACTTCAACAAAGAAAACGTACGAGTGGACGTCAACGGCCCTGGAAAATACGAGACTAACATAGTATGGGGAGCCAAACAGGCTGATGTCACACTCGTACCTTTGGCTGTGGGAAAATACCAGGTAAGGTTCTATGGTTTTCTTGCACATAATTTGTTTGTTTGTTTATCTGATTATTTTGTTTGTCAGTATATTCAGCCTTCAGTTATCTAATTCAGAGTTATAAAGAAGTTCCTTCCTCTTCGTCATACATCCGTCTTTTGGGTACATTTTGCAGTGTTTTGAACTACAGTTAAAGTTAGGTATTTATAGAAACGATATAATGCGACAGCTACTCGTCAGTTTCAGGTTTTGGGCATATCTCACCCATTAAATATATGTACTCGTCCGTTGTGTAGCTCTCATGAATTACAGGGTTATAATTTGTACAAGCATTGGGGAACACACATTGGTGAAAATGTCATACATCGACCTACAGTTGTTCACAATTACATTGCCTACATCATTGATAATAACTGAAATTGCGTGTTTATTTTTCTATATATGTCCAGCCTACAAAATTTGCAGATCTCTCGACAAGATGAATTTAAAGAAGTGCTAATTATGATTAAATGGCAAAATACTTTATTTGCCTAACAGTGCATGTTGTACATGGCTGTAGCTTAGAGCTTATTTGCTCTCATCCTACAAGTGTCTCTTACTTTTATTGTAAACCTAGTCCTACATGAACTCCACTGTCGCTCCGATATTTGGATGGCGCTATACTAGCGGAGTCGTACTACCTTCCATTCAATTTCCTGGGAGTAGTGCCATAGTTCTGGCGCCTCGCAACTCAGCCACTTATGTTATGTCTCCTGCCAAAGTACAGACACTCGCAAACGTTCGCGCTACAATTTCGTTGATCTCACATTCATTATTTAGGAGCTGACGGGCCTAGGAGCTCATCGTTCCATGTTAAAACAAAAACGACGCCCTCTTTATGACGGTGCTTCCAGTAGCACGTAACTATAAAATATGGCGTCGTTTTTGTTTTAACATTTAGCGATGAGCTCCTAGGCCGGTCAGCTCCTAAACAAGGAAGGGGAAATTATTGCATGCATGTTTGCGAGTGTATGTACTTTGACAGGAGACATGAGATGAGTGGCTGAGTTGCGAGACGCCAGAACTCTGGCACTACTCCCAGGAAATTGAATGAAAGGTTGTAAGACTCCACCAATATAGCGATATCCAAATATCGGTGCAACAGTGGAGTTCATGTAGGACTTATGTAAACCCTACTTTTCATATAGACCTTGTTGTCTGAAATGAAGAATTATTAATATTTTAACATTATGATACTTTCATTATTTTTAACTATCGGCTTTTGTGTCAGCCATGACTGCATCTGCTTAAGACTGGCTACAACGAAGCTGTGACATCCTACATGTTATCAGTATATGTATACCCGGAACAGCATTCAGTACTTGTTGAACTCGATTTTAGTTTTTTAAACGTGATTTAAATCTTTTGAGCAGCTGCCAGACGCATGTTTTACTTTATTGCCGAAGGGTAGGAGGAAGTTTATAATGAAAAAATATCTGACTTGGGGGATGATTTAATGTTCTCACACTAACAAAATGATGTGAGATGATGTAAATGGAAACCTCTGATAAATATTATTGAGTAATTTTAATAGAACAGAAACCGTGTTTCTTTTCCTTAGTCTGGCTAGAGCTCACGTCAGATGAAAACACACCTCGGTGTATTCTGTTGTCTAGATACACTGACTGACGCACAAGTGTATCAACAGGGTTTTATAGATTGACTCTTTAGTAACATTGGTTTTTGTATCTGGCGTTTATCGCACTGACTCGATAGTCTCTCACCAATGCGGCCGCCGTGAGTTCTGGCGAGTGCGTTGTAAGGCTTGTCAGCGACTTGCGGATGGACTTGTGATTTCCCCAGGGGTTCTGTCCGTCCCCCCCCCCCCCGCCCACCATAATGCTGGCCTCTGTCGAAAAATGGAATCATAACAGAGTACGGCGTAAAACGCCAGTGAAATAAGTAAATAAACAAATCTGATTAAACACGAACATGAAGATGTCCTTTACTTACTACCATACTTATTTATCCAGTTGTTTCAGACAGCAGATTTCTTTCGAACAAGTAATTTTTCCTCATTAACTCATCACAGACATATGATACGTTTATTCTGAAACAACATTTTACGTGTGGTATTGAGTGTGGTAACAAATAGAAACCATCGTGTGTGGTAGCTGACAGAAAACATTATGTGTGCTGACAGACAGAAAGTATTGTGCGTGGTGCTGACGGAAGACTTTGTGCATGCGTCAACTGACATAAGATATTATGCGTGGTAACTGACAGAAAGTATTGTGCAGCGTAACAGACGGAAAAACTTTGTGCAAGGTAACAGACAGAAAACATTGTGTGTGGTAACTGATAAAAAAAACTTTGTTCGTGGTAACTGACACAAAGTTTTCCAACTGACAAAAAAATTGTGTGTGTTGACAAATGGAAAACATTGTGAATGGTAACTGACAGAAAGCATTGTGTGTGGTACCTAACAAAAACATTGTGTGTGCTAAGTGGCAGAGAATGTTGTGCAACGTAACTGACAAAGCATTGGACAAGGTACCAAACGGAAGGCATTCTACACGGTAACTCTCGAAATCATTCTGTAAGGCCACTCACAGAAAACGTTCTGCATTAAAAGGCATTGTTTCTTGTATCTTATTTTTTTTTCATTTATTTATTTTTGATGTAATTATGTTAATTTATCTTTTATTTCTCACATCTCCAGGTTAACACTACCTGATACCTGCCCGAAATACTGACGTAAAACCACAGACAACTGTGGCTCTCTGTTGCTTTGTTTATATTCAGTTATTTATTTTGGGTTTTTTTTATTTATAGTTTCGTTTGTGATCTATAAAATACCCCTCTACCCAACCTGGTTTGAATAAAGCTGTATGATAATGTGTTAATAAAGAATTACCACAGAGACAAACTAATTAGAATTAATCCGTGAGAAGACTGTTCCGGAGGTCATATGAGACTGATTCGAGTCATTCGTGTGACAGGGGTCACGCTTGCGTACGCCAGGTTACTTAAGTTCATTGTCTCTTATCACCGTCACGCGGTCGTCACGCTAAACTGCGCATGCGTTGCCGTCCTAAACAGATAATAATGGAAAACAACAGCAACATGAGATTTGGAAAACTTGCATAAAAATACAACAGTTGGGTTACATATCGCGTGATATATATATAGGAGTATTTCTGAACGAAGTAGCACTCGTACGAGATGTGAATGAAGCTCATTATTTAAAAAAAAGTGTTCATGTATACAGGCAATATATTTTATTCTTTTGCTTTTGCATAACCGTCAGGGAATAAATTACTGTTGACCTATGTATATATATATATAAGACCAAATTAGATTGAAAACTGACGAAGTCCACGTTGTAGATTATACTTCCGGTACACACGGGGCCAACTAAGAACAGGCATAACTCTGAACGAATCCATTGTGGGTTTATGGCGTGACATGATGGGATAAAGCTGGTTCCAGATTGTCGAGTTCACATTCTGTGAAGGGGACAAGACACGGCTGCTGATTAAAAGAAAAGTATGGCTCAGTAAACATTATAACATCTCATGGAAGATTTGGCTCTGCTCTGTTTGTCGTAAAGTGTCTAATGCACTTTATAGCATCACATGAAATGATGATGAAACGATAACTAAATTATACAGCTGGATCAGAGAGGCCAGCAATATGAGTTAAAAGAACAGACCACATTTCTAGAAAGCACACATCATTTGAAAGGCAAGCTCATGTTAAATTCCAAGTATGGTCTTCATTATTTTTTGGCATTTTTTTACAGTGATTGAAACGGAAATAAAGACTGACGTGCTACATTGGATGTTTCGGACCTTATTGAAGCACAGTGATGTCACAGATTCTTTTTAGCTGTACAACATCCCTTGATAGGTGTATGCCTACGTTGAATATATATGTAGTCCAACTGTATTAAATGTGGAAACATAACAGTTACAGCATGTTTAGCGGGGAAATAAAAGAGTTTGTGAGTCACCACGCTTCAAAAGTCCACCACAGCACCCCAATCTTTATTTCCGTTTTAATAAATATGTTAAAAATATGTCAAAAAAATAATAATGAAGACCACATTTGGAATCAGTACGAATTGCCTTTCAGATGATGTGTACGCTCTAAAAATGTGCTCTGTTCTTTAGATTTGTTGAAGATTCCGTTGAAAGCTCTGTTATGAACACTTTATGAGTGCTTTATGCTTAAGAGCTACGAAGTCGCTACGTTACGCAGATTACAGCTCCAGTCATCTGGTTTGTGTTTTATGTTGTGCGATGGTTAGTTATAGAGAAAACAAGACAGCTGGAGCTCGTGTAACAGAAGCACGCCGCTTTGCCATCTACTGAAAACTCGCTTAGATGTAAGGCCCTAACCGAAGGATGTAGGACTGAGCCATCTTTCACAAAACTTCGTCATTCAATTTCTCGTATATAGCTTTCCTCGTAAATTACGACATTTTATGGCGCTATTGCCTATAGACGACATGTTTATGAGAAAAGTTACGAACATTTTCTAAAATTGGACGAGCACGCTACCGCCATTTTGCTCTTTCGCTTCTGTTTTCTCGTGCAGTGATTCCATTATAACCATTCGTTCTTAGACTTGCGACATCCAACCAATCCAACAAGTTATAATTCTATTATTTTGGAACAAGATGTACATCAGTAGTTTCTTCTCATTGCAGATACGATGTTTTTATGACGATGTGGAAATTAAAGGGGGCCCTACGGAGTTTAACGTATCACCCGATATATCGAAAGTGAAAGTCACGTCAAATCTGGGAACGGAAGTGATGGTTGGCGTGGCTCAGGAACTAAAGGTAACATGTCGGCGATGCAGTAGTCGTTGTTATTATAAATTTCCAGGGATTGTATCATAGCCTTAATTTTAGCTATGAATTTAAGTTATCAGTTCACAACTAATTATAATAATGAAACACAAACTGAAACCATAATGCTGACCACATTCTTACAAACAAGTCCCTGAGCGTAAAACACCAATCAAATCAAATCTAGGATACGAGCTCTTTGCCATTCCTTCTGTTGAAAACCACTTACTTTCGTTTTCTTCACCCCAGGTCGACACGAATGGTGTGGGTGAAGGTAACATACGAGTGGAGGCCAAAACACCCAGTGGAAAAGTTGTCACACTCCCCTGTCACGGTCAGAATGGCACACGATCGGTCACCTTTAATCCTACCGAATCCGGTAGGTGGAGTTGTATCTTGTAAAATGTACCATTTTGCAGACTGTAGGCCCAGTAGGTTCTTCTCGTATAAATATTTTATTTCAAAATAGATGTATCAGTATGAAATTTTAGCGCAACGGGTAAAGCTGTATACAAGTATAGCTTTATAAAATAATAAATTGCTTGGCAAAATTTAGCAGAGAATATATAAACGAACTGCATATATACTAACGTGTCGAACAACGTAGGCTTTAAATTTTACTTTAAAATAAATTTCAAAAATACATGTACTAAGCTAACATTAAAATTTTAAGCTCAGCATTTCATTAACGTAAATCAGCCTTTATCGACAAAGTGGCCCTATTTATGGAGTTTTCCACATTTGCCTTCCTCTAGGAGAGTGGACGATATCTACCCTATTCGAGAACGAGCGTGTGGAAGGCGGGACGTTCTCAGTCACGGTGTTCGACCCCAAATCCGTCAGTTTGAGCGGACCCCAGAGTGGGGTCGTGGGCGAGGCAATCCTCTTTAAAGGTGAGATGAGTCGCCCTCTTCTCCTGGCCACGAGCCAATCCTCTTTAAAGGTGAGATGGGTCGCCCTCTTCTCTTGGCCACGAGCCAATCTTCTTTAAAAGTGAGATGAGTCGCCCTCTTCTCCTGGCCACGAGCCAATCTTAGTTCCGTGGCGAGGACGAAGATGCATGTTGGGGGAGAGCCAAAGCTACATGTGTATCGATACATATCTATAAACTGTGTTTCACGTAAAGTTTAGCATTTTTCACATTTTGCTTGCCTGTGATTGATTCATCCACGTTTAGGGCTACTTGGGAGGATTTTGGGGACGTTTGATGAATTTTCCAGCAGAAAAAATAAGTGTTGGTATCATTTTAAGGTATTTTAGTGCTACTGAAAGTACATCTTTACATGTCAAAATTCATGTGAAGTACGGTCACACCTATTATTATCATATGGTAGAAAGTTTTAGATATTTTATGCCTTTAATATTTAACCGACTTCATGCTGATGTTTTAGAGAATGACTTTAATCTTGACAAATCCCACCAGTATGTATTTGTTTATTTGATACGACGGCTTAACTACGACGGTTTAACGGGTGCGCAAAATTAGCATGGTGGCACTGAGATGAACGACCGCCCGTGAGAAAGTACCAAACAAATATCCCCTTCTGCGGGTAGCAGTCGAGCCGGCCATCTGCCCAGCCTGTGACATAAACGATCGTGATTGATGCGTTGCCAAATAATAATAATAATAATAATAATAATAATAACAATAACAATCGATGAATACAACGTCTTTACGGATGCATCAGATAGTACGTTGTATTGCACCCTATTTAAGTTGTAACATCATTGTTATGGCCAGGTTAACGATATTACGTGGGGTTTGACAAGATTTATCAGTAGTTTTTAACCCCCTGTCTCTTTCTATTGAACCTCATCTAATTATGGTTAAACATGCTTTCCTAATGTCGTTTTATACGTCATAACCAAATAGCCAGATGTGTCTCTGTATGATGAGCTTGAGCCGCTTGTTTGTCAGTTTTATCATAAAACTACCACATTTATAAATACTAGTATTAGATACCATATGTGTACTATGTTTATATGCTAACATTGTATTTACTCTGATTAGCTGTATGATGTCATGCTTTGGTGACCCAAACACTAAAGGCCCATCCCCACTGACAATCACAGCCCAAACACTAAAGGCCCATCCCCACTGACAACCACAGTTCAAACACTAAAGGCCCATCCCCACTGCCTCAAACACTAAAGGCCCATCCCCACTGACAATCACAGCCCAAACACTAAAGGCCCATCCCCACTGACAACCACAGCCCAAACACTAAAGGCCCATCCCCACTGACAATCACAGCCCAAACACTAAAGGCCCATCCCCACTAAAAACCACAGCCCAAACACTAAAGGCCCATCCCCACTGACAATCACAGCCCAAACACTAAAGGCCCATCCCCACTGACAACCACAGCTCAAACACTAAAGGCCTATCCCCACTGCGGAAGACAACCACAGCTGCAACCGCAACTACAACGTCAAAGAAACAGAACGTTCTTTAATCTGCTGTGTAGTCCCCACAGCGAACGTCATGTCGCGACAACATCAAGACGACATCCATGTCGCAGAACAAACTTGGAACTGGATCTTTTTTGTCGGCGACTGTTATCATGTCGCCGGCAGTGGGGACGGTACCCAACTTCATGAAGTAGCAGTTGTAGTTGCCATTATGGTTGGCCAGCGGTGGGGACGAGTCTTAAAGCTACCTTCGTATGGTGCGATTTGACATATGTATTTATAATAATAGTGGAGTGAAAGTAGGACAGGCTCTGTTTTATACTCTTTGTACTTTTTTTCACTTTTCAATATTGAAACGGCTGGATTCTAAAAGCTCAGTCCAGGCAGTATATTCACTTGTCACGAGATAATACAGTGTCGGAAACTCAGTGTATAATGATGTATTCCCTGATGATGATGATGATGATGGCCATTCTAAATGCTAACACGACACATTTCACCGACTGGACGCTGTATAATGTCATGCTCGCTGTATGATATGCTCGCTGTATGATATGTTCGCTGTATGATATGCTCGCTGTATGATATGCTCGCTGTATGATATTATTCTCTGTAAGGTCTAAGAGCATTATCTGTCTATGAAATCATATTCGCTTTATAATACAATTCTCTATATGGTCCAACACCATTAGCTGTCTGATATCATATATGCTGTATAATATCATTATGTATATGGCCTAACACCATTAATTGTGTGATATCATATTCGCTATATAATATCATTATGTATATGGTCTAACACCATTAATTGTGTGATATCATATTCGCTATATAATATCATTATGTATATGGTTTAACACCATTAGCTGTATATGATATCGTATTCGCTTTATAATATCACTCTGTATATTGCCTAACACTATTAGCCGTAGGATATCAGGCTGTATCTGTGCACTAACGCTGCAGTAATAACCCCCGTCTCTTGGTAGCTACTCACCCTCCTAACAGCCAGCAGGACATGACAGCCCACGTGAAGCGGGGTACGACTGTCTGTCCGTGCGTCATGGAGAACGCCGGAGAGCGCGAGAGTCATATTAAGTTCACGCCCAAACATGGTGGACCGCACACCGTCCATCTACTCCTGCATTCTGTTGAGGTCACAGGTAAGAGGGTTGGCAAAGGAGGCTTCGCCAGAGGTTGTGGACGAAGCGGAAATGGTGTGGGCGATATTCTTGATGTAGTTTTGTTATGGAATAACTCGATTCTTTCGGGTGAGGGGTGGGGCTGAGGTTGGGGGTGGTGGGAAGCTGTCTTATATGGGGTCAACCCCTATTTCTGGAATCCCCTGTCTTATGTTGAGGTCATTACTCAAATGAAAGGAACAGGGGGCACCATGCTCAGTCCACGTTACTTAATCACTGGAACAAGCTTCGCTGACACCAACACCTACTGGGCTTGCCATTCTAAACAAATGGGCCCAAATTTCAGTTTCCCAATGGTCAGTGGTAGATATGATTATTTTTTAATTTCTTTGGCAATGTTAAACATAACTGTTAAAAGTCTTTGTTAACCAGATGGGAGGATCAATTTTAATTAGAATTTATTACTGCACTGAACATGTGCCAGCTGACTACAAAATGCAGATTAGAAGTTGTAATTGGACTTACTGTTTCGTATTATGATTTTGAGCCTTGTGTCTCCGATTACTTTTTAGGAAGTCCCAAAACGATCGAAATCCAGGACCCTGGGTCCATCTACGTAACAGGAGAGGGCGTGGTGAGATGTCAGATCGGTGAGGAGGGCGTGTTCACCATCCACCCTGACGGACACAAAGGGGACATCAGCGTCGATATAAGAGGTCAGTCTGCAGGCCATTTAGGCCACCAATCAACGGGCTGGTTACATTTTACATGACGCCCTGATAAAGCGACTAATGCGATGGTCTGGCGCAATCAAGTTATTACGCACGTAGACATCAATATTTCTGCAACACGAGTATCTGGTATGACAGTTTCGGCAAATGCTTAGAGCGCCCATGCTGTGGGTGTATCTTTCAGACAAATTATGAAACCGAATACAAGCATACATGGTTGATTACAGCAGTTTTTGAATATAAACATTATGTAGTCTTAGTGTGTTTCATTTATGATGCATGCCCCAGCTCATGTTAAGCGAAACTAACATAAGCCTAGTTATGAAGAAAGTTGCCTGGAATATATTTTGATAATCAGTAACTGTCATCCACGTTTTACGACATTTACCCCATCTGGGTTCAAGATATCTGGAATCCAGAACGTTTCCGTCTGTATTTACCCAAATCCCTTTATTTTATTCTTTAACGAATGTTTGAAACCTTGATCCCAAAACAAGAAGCCTATTATAATACATTTCTAAATATATTTCCGGTGGTGTGCCACTTCTAAATTTTAGAGTGCTTGTTGTGTTTTCCGCAGAGTCCGGAGAGGCGATGGAACTGGAGCGGATGTTCCGGAGTGATGGCACGACCGAGGTATCGTACCGCCCCCAGAGAGTAGGCATGTACACCATTGACGTCAAGTGGAACGGCCTGCATGTCAGAGGTATGTATGGTGGCCAGTTATGAACTAACGTGATTTTTGAGTTAATTTATATTTCATGGTTCATTTCATTTGATTTACCTTGTTTTAAGTAGACTACATCCGACTGGCATAAAATGTTCAATGAACAAATGCCACAATACGACACCACCCAACATCCGATTACAGTCAGATAGGTTTGTCAAGTGCCAGCTGAAGAAAGCGATTTAACGAGCAATATTAGTATTAACAAAATGTTGTAATCGGCATTGAAATAAATTCTTAATATCATTCTTAACCTGTGACTTATATTTAGTTCTATATTCATGGTATACATTGCAAGACTAATGTAGATGTATTTTCCAAATTCCAAAAAATTTTATTTCTCAACAGAAAGTCCGTTTTTAGTCAGAGTAACCGACGCTACAAAAGTCACGTGCTTGGAGGATCTCGATGATTGGATGGACGAACACGAGCACATTCTGTTGGACTACAAGGAAGAGACGAGGCTGAGATTTGGTATTGCCAACGCCGGTCCAGGTTCGTACATTGCCACCAACCTGGGACCCGCCGTGCGAAGAGGGCGTAACGCTATGTTAAACGTAACTACCATGGCGACGTATCTCTACAAAATGTGTCGTCATGACAGTTATGTTTGATATAACTTACACCCTCTTCGTTAGACGGGCCCCAGGATGTCTGTGGTTATTGTGGAGATTTGTATACCATATACAACTGATATGATTATTATTATTATCGTATAAAGTACAAGTAATCACCCATGGGAAGACCTTTTCAAAACCCTTTTTATTCCCTTTAATTATTCTAATTGTTTGTTTTTTTTATCACATTCATTTTTGTTCAGAATTTTGAAATTTGTTTTTTCAGGGAAATTTACAGCAGAGGTTCTCTCTCCTAATGGGCGACTGCCAGTAGCAGTGAGCAATGTACGAGCCGATGTTATCCAGGTTTTGTTTACCCCAGAGGAGAAAGGTACGAAGGCTCAATTACTTACCTGTCATATCAACATTTACTGAACGCACATAACTGTTGCTTGTTTATGTTGTTTTAAATCATTTGTACCAAGAAACCACATGTAACTAGTCACGGGAATAAATGTTTGCACTATAAGCCTTGATGAATTTGTCAGTGGCAGCTGAACATTCTTTTAGAAATGTTCCAATGAGATTATAAGCATCAGTAAGGACAAGTTCAGACAGCAAGAATACTTATCAATAGCAACAAAGAATGATTGAAAAAGGAATGCGCGAAATCCGTCTTTGTCTTCGCCATTTTGTTCGTCCCTGTTATAAGGCAAGTAGGCCTAATCGTCCTTGAGGTCAAAAGCGTTATAAGTGTAAATGTTGTTTTCAGTCACGGGTCTGCATTGGTCAAGGACTGGTCGTCGTCTGGGAAACCTAAAAAGTTGTTCCAAAGTTGTTTTAAAGCTTTCACTACAAAACGACGAATCTGTCGATGATCCCCATCACATTCCAGTCCGCCGTCGCATAAGTGAAACATTTTTAGGCATTCCGTAAAGTATCAGTTAAATGAGTAAATAAATCAAAAATGATATCAACGAGGTAGAAAGAGGCAAAAATTTCGCAAAATTATTATTACTAATATTGCTGGGATGACATTCGAAATTGCTCTGTATATTCATGTTGTTGTTGTTATTGTTGTTCCAGGTGACCACTACATCCACTTATACTGGTCTGACGTACCTATTCAGAACTCTCCTCTGATTAGCCACTGTCCAGGGCCCAAACCTCCCTTGGATCACACCAAAGTCACTGTGAGGGGACCCGGAAGTGTAGAGGCGCGAGCCACCATCCAGACTTACTTCTTCGTGGATGGAAGGCTAGCAGGCCCAGGTATGAATGAATGAATGACTGATTCTGGTTTAACGTCACATCGCCACAATATCTCAGTCATATCGTGCCGAAGCCCAGGTAGGATCTTATAATGGGGAGGCTTCTCATCGTTCCAGGGGCCGTGGTGGTAATATACAAACGACGATGCTTTAGTGGCTAAAGCTTGTCTGTCACTTATACGACGGCGGTCAGCATTATGGTGGGAGGAAACCGGGCAGAGCCCAGGGGAAACCCACGACCATAAGCAGATTGCTGGCAGACCTTTCCACATACGACTGGAGAGGAAGCCAGCATGCGCTGGACTTGAACTCACATCGACCGCATTGGTGACGTGCTCCTGGGTCATTACGCTGCGCTAACCAACTGAATCACGGCGGGCCCGAAAGTCAACTAAACAAAAACAGATAATAATGGAGAATCTTGCTCACTTAAAACAAATCGGCCAGATAGCTGTACTCGGGTTCTGTTTAGCCTGTGAGTTCTTAAAGCAAATCGATTGTCCACAAGTACTGCATCATCACAACAGAGAATAAACCACAGCCGTTTTCAGTGCGCATGATAAAAACTTTTTGCTGGCTGGACCAACAAACCCACATGGCTACGTAAAACTTAACATTGTAAACATCACACACAATTAAGAAAATAGCGCACATTTTTATGAATTAAGTTTTTGTGGCATCTCGGAATTTACACTGTTTTAACAACATGCATTTAAATCAAAAACTTTGGAAAGTAAACATCAAAAAGTTAAAACTGAGCTGAAACCCTGAAATGTCACCAAAGTCCGTAATGTTGTGACCTAGGTATAAAGGCCCAGTGTCAGTATAATGTGACTGGGTGGGGTATCATATCTGGTGCCTTTGGCATGATGTTCCAATGGTGCAACACTTTGGCGGCATGGACTTGCCCTATCACAAGAGCACACAGTATATATGCATTCTAAGGACTCCTCGTCGTTATATATGACTGAAAAATTGTTAAGTCCGACTTAAAACTCTAAGCATACATACATGTCTATACATATAAATGCCCACGTGCTTTTGTTTATCTCACGTGTGACCTGTTCTGCTCATGAACACTGGTGCACCATTCAAAAGAGCTATCTGATTTCCAAGAATACTACTCCAAGAAGTTTCAAATCGTAGGCGGTACTTACTGTTTAGATAATTTACTTCTTACTACATTTATTGATTGCTTTGTTTTCGCTTCCTGCCTCAAAACCCCAAGTTTTCTTTCCCTATATTGTGACTTATTAATTGTTACTTACTTTTGCATTCCAGGGCAACTGGAAGTCCGAATGGAGGGTTTAAAATCCAACGTGGACATAATGTCAAAGCGTCTTCCCTGTGATAGGTACAAGTGCACTTACACAGCTGATGTTCCTGGTAAGTTCAACGTAGTTGATGACATCATCAATACGTCACGCTTCCTTTTGATGATGACATTCTAGTATCTACAGGTGTTTCAGTAAGTACTTGTACTGAATCATCCTGCCTCAAAAATCTATTTTGCATCAGTATTGTTTATTTGATGACAGTAAGATTATATGAGTAGGACGGATTACCCTGAAAGGAATGTAAAAACTTCTGATGGCAAGTTTGGATGTACTAGCAGATATTAGCTCTGCTAAATAGTCCTTTTTTCTGAATATGTGTCGAAAATAAATAAAAGAATGAATTCAAAGAAAGAACGAATGAATGAGTGAATGACTGGAATCAGTTACTCAATGTTCAAATCATATCGAGGATACACGCAAAAATATTTCAATGTTATACACATCCGATATGTGACGCGCTGCATGAGATATCTTTATGGATTTTCATGGACTAAATAATGAACCCATAGCTATTATTATAAACTGAGGTTATAGGCTCACCTTACACGCAAATGCACATAGGTAGTGTTTCTTGTGCATTCTTTGGGATATACGGAATCAGCAGAATATACCGGGTTCAGTTTACGTGGGTCCAGTTTCATGACAAGATCATTCTCCTTGCGTGCCTCCACCAAGCATGATGACGTTCAATCTCCTGTACTATAGTACATAACTACTCGTACACATTTATCTCCAATTCTAAATTTAGCAAGCGCGTTTCAAACTGTCTTCATTCAGCGTGCTGATCCCGTATCACGCTAATTCTTTTGTGAACAAAAATGTTGTGGGTTGTTAGGGTGTAGGTAGAAAAGGCGGACGCCTACAAAGAGTTTTGGGAAGCAAGTCGAATGGACAAGCTTTAAAGGTTTATATGGTCACTTACCGCACCTTAATTTGGAAGAGAAATTTGGAGTTTTACGCTTAACTGGCAGCATTTGAACAATGCAGTGGCTAAAGTCATAGTTGAGGCTCATCACCACGTAGTCCGCATTTCAGCTAAACCATGGCAAAAAGAGTAACTGCCGTTGGATATGCAAATCACCCCTTACGGATATCATACAAAAAATAAGTAAGCAAAAGATGAATCGCCAGCAGTTAGTTTAGCGCTGAAATGTAAATCACTTAGGAAAAAAATTATTCTGTTCCTTCCTGTTTTCCAGGAAATATTTGGCATGGCCCTCTCTTTACACAGGTCATCATATGGTCATCATACACCTTTTCCCAAGCCATAGCGATTCGGTCCCAAGATGACTTGACTATTGTTTTCTTGCATAGCACAAGTAATTACTCATCCACAAAAATGCAGGAATGAACAATAGACTAAACAGCTTTGATCTCAGTTACATTTGACGGGAAAAGATCTCCATTGTTAGGCTAAGCATGGGATGACTTGCTGAACGATTCTTTAAAGATTCCGTACTTATGTTTGGAGATGATTTAAAGAGTCGTACATTGCGGTCAACTTGTTAAGGCGACATTTTAAATTTGAAAAAAAAAATACGCCGTCATGCTTAGATTAGATCAATAAACACGTGTGAGTTTGTCCTCAACGAAACTTGTAAAAGCAAGAGCTAGAGCATCTCCCGGTCATGCGCAAAAATGGTTACCGGAAGACAACATTTTACAAATGCTGTGTCTTTTCACGTTGTTGCTATTTTGATGTTACACGTATTCACAAAAACTGAGACAAACAGGGCATTCTACATTTTAAAATAACCCGTTCTTTGTTTTGTACACATACTTACTTGGTATGTGTATACTTTCATGTGTTTATATTTTCACGTGTTTATATTTTATGTGTTGCAATGGATACTTTCAGAACATGACCAGGTTGTGTGTTTTCCACTTGTTACTTTCAGGACATTACCTGTATGCGTATTTTCCAACGGTTACTTTCAGGCCATGACCTGTATACGTGTTTTCCAGTGGTAACTTTCAGGACATGACCTCTATGCGTGTTTTCCCATAGTTACTTTCAGGACATGACCTTTATGCGTGCTTTCCAATGGTTCCTTTCACAGGACATGACCTGTATGCATGTTTCCCAATGGTGACTGTACATGACCTCTATGCGTGTTTTCCAATAGTTACTTTCAGAACATGACCTTTATGCGTGTTTTCCAATAGTTACTTTCAGGACATGACCTGTAGGCGTGTTTTCAGCTGGTTACTTTCAGAATAAGACTTGCTTGTGTGGTTATTCTCAGGACAAGTGCGTGTAATTTCTGCCTGTTTTTGGTTCGTGTATTTCAGATACTTATATCTGTACTCACTAGTATAATCTCAAAAGGTTACTCAGTGTGCGTATATTTTCACCCGGTGACTCTTTTACGTGTACTTCCAGGTGGTTACTTGCTGTACGTGTACTGGTCGGGTAAACAGGTCCCCAGCTCCCCATATAAAGTAACCATCACTATGAAAGGAGACCCCGGCAAAGTAGCCGTCTGTGGGGACGGCTTGAAAGGGGGCTTCGCCGGGAAGGAACTCCGTGTTTTGGTAGATACAAACCCCACAGGGCCAGGTGAGTTTGGACCATTTCTCCATTGTGAAAAGATTTCATGGTCTGAGCTTTGCTTTTTAATGGTGAAAAACAAAAAAGTAAAAATAGCAACAACCGATTGCTTACCGATAGACCTCATCGTTTTTATTTTGCATTTTTGCCAAAAAACCAATCGGCATGTTTTCTGTGTGATTGAAACAGGGGAGATAACCGCGAGTTGCATGGGTCCCACACAAACCGCCCGCTGCCAACTGTTTGACCATCAAAATAGGACGTACACTGTACGAATCTTTCCCACTGAGGCCGGGCGACATGCACTAAACATTACCTACGACAAGGAGCATGTACCTGGTAAGTGTAAAACTTGACAGATATTACACGTTAGTCATCATGTACAGTGAAAGTATATCATGAAGGTGTAATGCCTGATATATAGATAACACTTGACTACAACGGTAAGGAAGGAATATGTACTTGGTAAGTGTAAAACTTTACACGTATGACACAGTAGACAACATTTGATAATAAAATATAACAGATATATGACAGGAGAGGCAAGTTTTTCGGATTAGAAAGATAACAACAAGTATCCCAAACGACTACATACGAGCAGGTATCGGCTTACGGAAATGTTGACAAATATCAGAGATGATTAGGTATGACAAAAGATCACGTATCGGGTTAGGGAAATGGTGACAAAATTCAGAGATGATTAGGTACGGCAAAAGGACACGTATCGGGCTAGGGAAATATTCACAAATATCAAAGATGATTACGTATGACAAAAGAACACGTATCGGGCTAGGGAAATCGTGACAAATACAAGAGATGGGTACATATGAAAAGAGAAGACGTCTCGGACTGGGGAAATGGTGACAAACATCATAGATGATTATGTACGACAAAAGCACACGTATCGGGCTGGGGAAATGGTGACAAATATCAGAGATGATTAGGTATGACAAAAGAACACGTATCGGACTAGGGAAATGACAAATATCAGAGATGATAAGATAAGACAAAAGGACACGTAGGCCTATAGGGTTGGGGAAATACTTAAAAATGTCCGAGTAGATTACATATACCGTACAAATACCCATGCTGATCCCTCCTTACTCCGAGTTCACCAATATGTCGCTTATTGTTGTTGTAGGCAGTCCATTCTCCATCAAGGTGATGGACCCTCCCGACCCCGCACGGGTTAAAGTGTACGGCCCGGGGGTAGAAGACGGGCTCATACAGACGTTTCAGAGTCGCTTCATAGTGGAAACCAGAGGGGCAGGGGCCGGACAACTGGCCGTGAAAGTCAAAGGACCCAAAGGTAAAGGTGGCCGTAGTAGACCTTAAGCGGATTCCTTGTTGTTGAGCATCTTGCTTGGTGCCGCAAGCGTATATACCGGAAGTTGGGGGGATAGCATAGAAATTCACAGCCCACCCTTGAATGAAAGATGGTAGAATCCAGCTCGTTTTCATTAAAAACGATGGAAACCCATCTTCGAATATGAATTTATGGATTGTTTTTGTTCACGTCTTTTGACACATTTTGTGAGAATAACTGCAACTCATGAGATCTGAATTTTAGTGTTGATTATGACTATGATATTAAACCCCTGTTGTTAAGGTACGGACAGAGTTTATCGACTCTCATGTACACGTTGCTTTCATCTCTCACCAGGTGGTTTCAAGGTAGAAATGATGAGGGAGTCGAACATGGACCGGACCATTCTGTGCCGATATGATCCAACGGAGCCCGGAACATACATCATTAACGTAAAGTGGTCCGGCGAGCACGTGACCGGAAGCCCCTTCAGTGTTCGAATATTTGAGTCACTGGAGGCTCGTCAGGGGTACATGAAAGAGAAAGGTGTGATAACGAACGGTGATGGACAAGGGTTGTGGCATGAGGATATATAAGACCGAGGAACGCTGTTCCGCTGGCGTCTGTCTCTGCTGATTTTGGAGGGTGTGCGAGACCAGTTGACACAGACCTCACGCACGAATCATGTATATTACTCCTTTTACCGAGAGCGATATTCTTGATACGGAATGGCTGAGCCTGTCAGACCGAAAAGTATTTCCAGGCCTGTGTCGTGAAAGTTTTATGTTGTTATGAGTTACTCTTAAGATGAATATAATTCAGAGAGGCAAAAAGTATCTAGATCTATACGACTTTATATTAACCATGACGTAAGCTCATTGGGACAAGATACACGTCACCTTGATATCACGAAGCTGTTTTCCAGTGGAATGTGTACGTGGAGCATCGTATATATATATATATATATATATATATATATATATATATATATATGATAAGAAAATATATATTGTGTAAATATTTAACATCTCGAAATTGAAACGAGATGTACCAAAGTCTGGATCCCATCCATATCAATCTATGTCTTGATAATCTCTTTTGTGATGTAATCCATGTTGATGAGACTGAGGTAATCATGGAATTAAACAGTATTGAGCGCCTTCTCAAACGATTAATACTACTTATAAATATTCATATGGTCATATGCCTGGTGTTCGCTATATATTGCGTAAAACAGAACATATTTATAACAAACTGGACCAAAGAAATTTAACTGAAGATATTTTGCGTTTGGTGCATTTTTAGTCACATCAGCCATGCATCTTAATGATGTGGAGGCTATTCTCGATCGATATTGTTCATAATATGATGTTAGCAATGACGTTAACAGCGTCAACAGTGCTTAATGATGACGACAGTGATGACGACTACTGAAGTAAATTTGTTTTGACGATGATATGGATAATTGTGACGACAAGGTTGACATTACTTATATTAATGAAGAGAGAAGAATAGTTGAAGACTGTAGTCAGTAAAAGTGATAAAAATAATGCTTCTTGTGTTTAGAATTCATGTTTTCTTGATAATGATGTTGACAAGCCATTCTTACATGCATATATTTTTAAATTCCGTGTTGAAGACAAGCATGTAGTAAGCCCACACGTAAATCTTTATGACTTTGTAATAACCGGCAGTACTATTTCAAAATTATTAACATGTAGAAACATACAAAACGACTTTTGGCAATAACCAACCAGAATGTATCCTGACCTCCTTATATAAGTCACACTTTGGTCGTTAAACGATCATTTTATAGAAAAATATATATACAACGTAAATATATATATATAACTTAACTGTCATTACTTTTAAATAATAAGAGAGGGCATAAAATACAACAGGAAATCTCAACACGGAACATTTGTCCAACAGTAGGTCATTGTTTGCGGGAGATAAACACTTTCATGCTGATAAAAAGTCTGTACAAAAGATATGTGGACAAAGTATTTGTGCGCTTTTACGCAAGACATGCCACACTTTTTAAAGGCGTAAATATGTCGTCCACATTATGCTTCGTCCAAATGTTTTTGTTTTACTGACGATATCAAGTAGAGAATAAATGTTTCTGTTATACACATGGCTTGATTGAAATAAAGATTTTTTTAAATTCCCTGAATTTTTCTCTTGTAGTTCGTCTTTCACTGCAGTTTATTACACTCAGTTTATACGAGGTAATTAACTTACTAAGTTAACGTGATAATAAGATATGTTCAAGGCATGTTTTCATGGAGCGGGCTGCATGGATTCGTTCATTACGACTGTAGTTTGATGAAAATAGAATAAGCGTTATTTTTCCCGATTCCCAGCTGTCTACCAACAAAACTGGAGAACAATTACGACGTTTTTTAATTTTGATAAATTCTGCAAATCGATACGAGTTAATTGCACTGTGTTAACAGGACGTAAGTCGCGAACTTAAGGATAGCAGATCATAGTTCTGTTCCGTATAGAGGAAAGCATTCTTGTCTATTTTTCAGGGAAGTTGCTTTGCGTACAAGTATCCGTGAATATTCGAGATAGCATATCACAAGCATATCATAAAGTGCAAATCCGTACGTCACACGAGGCAATTATAGCCAGTAACTTGCTTAAAGTGAATAGTTTTCTTTGCCCCTCCCCTCACCCTTCCCGCATAAAGCTAATCGCTTTAAGCATATTATTACTTTAAGGAGAACTTTAAATAAATGTTAAATACAAAACTGCAGATATATGCTTAAACCTCAGTGGACTGCAATATCAGTGAAGCCCCCAGTAGATCCTAGAAATGTGAGTCGTATCAAAACAATAAAACGATCTACAACCATTGTAACACTGCCATGTACCATTGCTTTTCCAAGAATGGTGGGGATCTACTACGTAATGACTGTTACCTATATAACCTTCCATTCCTTCCCAATAAACACCGTTGTTACAACGGCGATTCTATATATCAGGTGTCCCCGGTCTTTGTCAAGCACATATTATTACTATATTACTATATTACTATATTGACTTGGGATGACTTCTCTAACGTCATTGCTCATGTGCAACCGTAACTATAGTCACGAAATGTGTATATATGTATGCAGAGGCTGAAGCATACAGACGTCATGAGTCTTTTAAGTTGTTTGAAAACCACTCGTGCTCCATCCTGCGAGTCTGTACTTAAGACATGGGAAAGACCGCCAATGAGATGCCAAATGTGGTCAGTTAACTTCAGGCACTTCAGTTTTCTCCAGTCGCCTATGAAACTGATGGACGCTGTAAGAGTGACAAATTCTTGGAAATCTCCTACTTCAGGGCCTAAAATATGCATATAGCCCACGTACTGCAAACTTTCACTGTGAGTGAGTGAGTGAGTGAGTGAGTGAGTGAGTGATTGAGTGATTGATTGATTGATTGATTGATTGATTTGATCGGTGTTTCACGCCGTACTCAAGAATATTTCACTTAATATTTTCACGGCGGCCAGCATTATGGTCGCAGGAAACCGGGCAGAGCCCGAGGTAAACCCACGACCATCCGCAGGTTACTGGCAGACCTTCCCACGCACTGCCGGAGGGGAAGCCAGCATGAGCTGGGCTTCAACTCACAGCGACCCCATTGGTCGGAGGTTTCCCAACATGACAAACTTCTGCCAGATGTACGTTGTCCTCATCCTCATGGGTTACCTCCTCACAGCTACACAACAGCACAGCTGCCCATCGACAATGGAGAAAGCCTTGTGTCCACAGTATCACTGATGACTGCAGAGAAGGGGAGGCGCTAATTCAGAATATTCCAAACGACATACTTATGGGTGAAGCCATATCTAACTCTGTGAAGATACTCTGTAACAATGATCACATCTTCGTTTCAATATTTAACTTTATCGAGGTTCACTTTGACACGGTTACTGATTGTACTAGAGAACGGTGGAAGGAGTTTAGGCTGGAAATAATGTTTCCGGTAATAGGCATGTCGTACGGAAGCGCTGGTATCTAGAAGAAAAAGATCAGGGGATCGCTTTTACGGCTTAAAAGGCAGCACCTGTCTTGTATTCACTTGTATGGTAAATATTGTGGTCGGGAGATGGTGAAAATCATGACCGCCGTAGAAGACTCTATTTTTAAACTCACAGTAATACACGAAGAGCTTTAAAATTGCAAATGTTCGATGCCGTGGATTTATTTCCCTATAGAGTAATCTCAGTTGGGTTGTGAAGCAACACAGACAACAACTTTGTTGAATATATCAACTCGAGAGGGCATATTATAAAATATGTGTTCCTTGATCATAAAGTTACTATTGCTTAATTAGGTGCTTTGGCGGTAAAGCCTGTAGCACAAAGCCAGTAGCACATGTAATGTTAGCTCTAATCTGATAAAACCGGTTTGTTTTATTATTGTTTGATGATTGGTTATATGGCAATTCCATCTGGTTTCACCCATGATCTATTTTCACAGGACGACGTTACTTACGTTGTACATACTACTAGTTGCTTTATGTCACCATACCTGGCGATATATGCATGTGTGTGACGAGAGCTTGTAATAAATACCAAACTGAGTCTTAATTTGCGATTTGTTCTACTCTTTCCACCTAATCTTTCAGAAATACCGATGTGTTCTCTTCAATAAAATAACATTCTTTTCGAGTGTGCTGCCCTCAAAGCTGTCCTCTAGAAAAACGTGTTTCCTTTAATCCTACGCAGTTATTGTGACTTCTTACCATGTGGTTATTTGCAAATGATAAAGGCGATATGCGCCACTATTGACACAAACATGCTGGCAATTCGACAGCAAGACAGAGTTCACTAATGGCCATTTTCGCACCGTTACAATGTTTGGGTCGCCCCGAGACAAAAAAAATCAAGGCAACTCCCCGGCGACTCAAAGAAACTTAGTCAACCTTTTTTTTTTCCATTTGGCTCGCCTTAGTCGATCCAAACATTTTGAGTCGCACCTTGTGAGGTGATGCATTTTTTGGGTCGACAAGTGAAATCGTCCCAAAATGTTTGGGTCGGTTTCTTGAGCCAAATTGTTTGGCTCGCACAAGTACCTCTTTTCATGGTCTCGGCTCAGAATGTCCAGGTCCATTTGTTATAACATGGAGTTCGAACCATTAATTTGGGTTGATATATTGAGTCACATTTTTCAGCTTGTACAAGAACCTCTTGTTATGCAACGCCCCAAAATAACCAGTCCAGTTTCTCATGACATGAAATCTCACCCATACTCTTTGAGTGAACATCAACTAACTACAATTAAGAAGTGTATGCTTGAATGAAAACATAGGAGATAATCTAAGAAAGATAAATATAAGAACTGTCCAAATTTACTATAAGTACATATTTCAACACTGTATGAGGGCCCTCCCTGGCCATCATGTAATGAGACGGCTGCCAGTGTCAGATGTTTGACACGTGAGGCCATGGGTTCGAATCCACGTAGGTCATCGGGCTGGTTCGGCTGTTGCTTTAAGGGTGTGCCTAACGAACCGTTAAATACAGCAACAAATAAAACAATTTGGTCCATAGCCAGCTGCTTTCTGGGCTTAATACAGAAGTAAGCACATACTCGAAAATATTTTTGATACCAAACAGTAGATAACTCAAAACAGATCAACCTACTTCCCGAAAAAAACACATAAATGGTTACACCAAAACTCACTCTTCACTAATTAGCCACTTTATTTTCATACAAAATTTGGGGGCCTCCATCACTAAATTGGTTAGCGCGTTAGCGCAGCGTAATGACTCAGAAGGCTCCCACCAATGCGGTCAATGTGAGTTCAAGTCCAGCTCATGCTGGCTTTTTTTCCGGCCACAGTGAGACGGTTTGCCGGGCAGAGCCCGGTGGAAACCCATGACCATCCAGGTTTCCTTCCGCCATAATGCTGCCCGCCGTCGTATCAGTGAAATATTCTTGAGTACATCGTAAAACACAAATCAAATAAATACATAAATAAATAAATCATGCAAAAATTTGAAATTTGTGAGATTTTTTTTTTCAATTCCATACTTTTTTACTTTAAATAGTGGTCTTCTGCACAACTTTGTTAGACGTTATAATAACGATATAACATGTCAGAGGTTATAGTGTATAACATTTAACAGCGTAATGACTCAGGAGCCTCTCACCAATGCGGTCACTCTGAGTTGAAGTCATACATAAGATCCCCGAGTCGACATATATCCGGAAGCAGAAGGTAGTAAACAGTCATCGGGCCGAAGGAGCGTTGTTCATGGTAGGTTATTATCGGGAGCAATTTTATACCACCACGAGAATTGCCTACGAGCATGCAGTTTAACAACAACATCGATTGTGAGAATTTAACCAACTTGTGTTACGTTCCGATGTCACTTTGAAAGAAAATGTGTTTTAAACTAGGAAATTTTGAACATAGAATTCTTTTTTATATGTGCACATTAAATCACATGTAATTTGGGAAAAACTAAAATTATAGTCTTTTAGTACCACATTTCAAAAAAATAAGTATACATTCATAATCTTGCTCTCAGGCCAATCATCAGAGCCCTTTGTGGTCACATGAGGAGAGTATTGAATATGTAATCAGAGCCAGCTTAACCCAGGCGAGGCTCATATGCCTTCAATAAGATTTAGCAGTAAAATGAAAAAAGTATGAAATGTAAAGTAAAGCTCTTAGGCAAGAAACTTTTTCTGGAAACGTAATCACAATGTGTCTAGCCTTCAACTATGATGGTTGCAATGCCCTGCAGAACTTTTAAAAAATCACTTTTAATGAGCGCCATGATGCATTGTTTGTGTACTTCGCTCTTGCCATGAAATAGACCCAGAAGCCTCCCACTGTCACTGGAAAATTTACAGGAAAGTACGGAAGAAATACTAGAATCTTACCCACACAACGATGAGGTAAATCAATACCCTATAGTGATGTCCTTTTCAGACATCCATATTGTGGTAAATTTTATATGGTTATATGTTAAATGAAAACAGCTGTGTAATAGCTTCACAGGTCACAAGACAGAGTAGAACGTTTCTGCCTTGAGCGATGACAACTTTCGAACTCGAAAGACCCCTATCACGAATAGACTGTAAGGTCTTAGGACAGTTTTTAACCCTAGGCGTTGCAACCGACATTCGTCGCTCAAATGGGCACTTCGGGTGAATAATCGCAAGCCCAGTTTCCAAAAACGACAAATAACACAAAGCACCAAAAACTAAGAAAGTGCATAAAATATTTAAAAAAAATTAGTAAGGATTCACGAAAAGAAAACCAGTCAACAGTTTAAATGATCGCGAAAAGACGCAATGAACGTTTTAAGTGGATTAATGAAATCAGTAACGGAGATGTTACTACATCTTTTGTTGTTAAACAAATATGTATCTTGAGTAGCGCATCAATTGGAAACTGTAGGAATTTCAAAAGTCTTTAAGTTCTGGACTCTCTTACCTCACTTTTTAAGTGTACCACGTTAAGCAAACAACCGCTCCCATTTCTGAAAATAGGAACGACGTGGTCACATTGGCAAGCTATTGAACAAATAGATAATTAACAAATAAACTGGAAGACCCACAGAACCATCTTCTATAAAACATTTTGCCTAAGTTAATTGCCGACCTGTTACGAGTGTAACGGGATAGCAATCATAAATTACAGCTCCGTTGTCAATTCTGTAGGTGTGACATGCGCAGAGCGAAGGTATCGTTTTTTCTTTTAGTCATTATACTGATAACTTAACGCAGAGAACCAAGGGGATTCCCCTTCTCTTCCCGCATCAACTAGACCTTAACACGAGTGACTGAAGATGCGGAGGCTTGAGGCACTTTGAGGTGGGTATCTGTAATTCTGAACGTTCCCCGTTGTTTTCTAAAACATACCTGTAGTGCAGCACTAAATTCTTAAGTTTAAGAATTTAGTTTAGTCGTAAACTTAGTTTAATTTTCTGCTTGTCATTGAAGTGTACGCATGTCTGTAGAAGGATAGAGAGATACAATACATCAGTAGATCTAAAATCCTGTGTATTCAGTCCTTTAATAAGAACATTACAAGACCACAATCTTTTCCCCAACATGAAGAATTTCAGCCACTTGTGCGCTGTTCTCACCTTGTTTGGCCTCTTTCCCGGCACACAACAGTTCATACACGTGGGCTGTCCGTTGTCACCAGAGGGCGTGGTGCTTCGTCTGTGGTTGTGTACCCCAGCGCTGCGCATGATCCTCCACCCCCGTGATCTCCAACGTTACTTTGAATCTACAGCCCAAATCGAAGCGCTCTGTGTCCAGGATATCACTGATGACTGTAAACAAACGGGGGGCCCGCTGGTCCAGAATATGCTAGGGAAGATATTTGAAGACAGAGGCATACCTAACGCCGTGGAGATACTCTGTGATAATAGTGACATCATCACTGACAAGATAAGGTGGATTGAATCTTGTATCTACACCGTTACCGCTTGCTTTATAGACGAGGCAGTACAATTTGGTCGTAAAATTGTACTTCAGATTTTAGACATGTGGTACGGGTACAATAACCTGTCTGATGCAGAGGTCAACCAGCTGTTGACACATTTGGAAACACAGAACCGGAAGTGTCTTCACTATTATGGGCAATTCTGTAGTCAGGAGATTGAGGATATTTTAACCGACATACATGACGCCATTTTTAAACGCCGGAGAGTACATGATGAGCTATAGTTATACACCAGCTGCTTAACGACAGGAACTTTATTGGATAGGTGAAATGAATACGTATTTACTTATCAATATACGGGCATAATTGGAACTGTTAGACTGATTTTGGGGTACACTGGAAATTCAAATGGTGTAGGTTTGCAGATAGAGTACTGGCAATTTTGTAACCAGTAATTTTTGTCGTATAATTACACGTTCCTGTAAACACAAATCTAACTGTATATTTACCGCATTTTCACCTGTTTAGTAACGCCTCTATTACGTGAAGAATTCCTCTTGTTATTGGACTTACTAAAAATTGCAGCATTAGTTTTTCACTTGAATTCACCGTTCCAGTTTAGATGACTTCCTGCTGTAAAATTACATTCTATCATTTGCAGTGTATAATAATATGAAAGGCAATCCATGGAAACAAAAACTCTTTATTCTAGAACAATAACATGTTTGTCCGTCGACAAGCTGTAAAATGATATTTCGCTGACAAGTTACGTTTTCTATCACTCACAAATTTTATGTTCTTCTAATTTTATGATTGTTTGAATCCTAATATATCATTTCACTAATTTCGATGTCTGTGTTTTCAAGGTGTTTGTGTCGGTTGACCATAAACGTATAACGGAATGTGTAATTAAACATCATGTTGGAAGTCCTGAAAGCTGCAAAATAACTGTTGCTAATTACCCATATCTTGACGAGCCCTGAGCCATGTCTGAGGACGCGGGGCTTCGTAATATTCAAACCGTTAGAAGAGTTGTTCAAGATGTAAAGCTCTTCTGAAATTAAACCCACACAAAGTAATGACGTTTTTGGAGAATTCAGGCGTGAAACTCGAAACACATTTGTAACCAAATATTTTTCATTAATTTTTCTTTTATCTTTTGCCTTTGTTCAGCGGAGCGTTAAACATTCACCGAAGCGCTAAGTCTGTAAGAGTTTGATGTATACACATACGCCCAGACACATATACTGGATGAAGTCAGTTGACAAGAACATTACAAGAGCGTATTATTTTTCCAACATGAGGAACTTCTACCTGTGTGGTTTTCTCACCTTGGTGCGATTTGTTCTCGCCCAACAGCAGTACATACGGGAGGGCTGCCCGTCCTCAGCAGAGGGAGCTGGGCTCCGTTTTATTAGCCTGTGTCCCTGGGGCCGTCAACATCTCTCATCCTCACCATATCAAGCGTTACTGTGAATCTACAGCCAAGGATGAAGCTTTCTGTGTCCAAGGTATTATTGATGACTGCAGAGAAATCGGGAACCCGTTTCTTCAGAATGTATTGAAGGAGATTTTTGTGGACAAAGGACTACCGAACGCTATGGAGATTCTGTGTGACAATATTGACATCCTCATTGACAAGCAAAACTGTATCGTAACTCATTCCTACAACGTCACTGCCTGTATCATCGACAACATGTTTGACTATGTGAATTTAAAAATGCACGAGATGTTACGCTTGTTGATCGGAATCAATGTGAAGTTTACAGTACCGATGAGAGAGTGTTTTCACTTCTACGCTGAAAATTGCGGTATGGACATTGGAGATGTTATTCACGCCATAAAGAATAGCATTCTGAAAGGGACACCAGTACTAGAAGGGAAATATGTGTAGAATCAGAAGTTTTCGACAACGTACATTAATAGGCCAACATGGTACTGTAGTGCTCGATAGTGTACTTTCATAAGCCAGTGTTCTGCTGATGTATTCGATACGGTGAAATTTTAAACCGGTTTTCATCTGAGGTATTCGATACCGTCTTTGCCAGTGAGGTGCTGGATATCTCGAATTCATAAGCCTGTGTTCCACTGGAATGGTCGATACGGCGGAATTTTAAGCCGGTATTCTACAGGAATGTTTGATACAATGGAATAAACAGCAAGTGTTAACTAGATCACTGGATAATGTGGATTGATAAACAAATTTTCCACTGGAATGTTTAATACCGAGAATTGATAAGCAAGTGTTTTACTGGAATACTTTATAACGTGGACTGATAAGAAAGTCTTCCACTGGAATGATTAATACCATGCATTGGTAACCAAGTGTTTTACTGGAATGCTCTATACCGTGGATTGGTAAGCAAGTGTTTTACTGGAATAGTCTGACACCTTGCGTTTTAATATCAGTCAGTTGATCGTAATTAAATTTTGCTGTTATCGGTTAATTATGTTCTGTTGTCTCTAAAGTAAATAACAAATTCTCAAATCTGGATATTTCGTGTGCATTTTTCCACGATAGTTTTCCTGTCCACTATAATAAAAACAACGTCATATACAGTATTCAGAAATATGTGTAATTATCCAGGAGAGGGTAGTAGTGATCAGGTTTTTTCTTTATTTGTTTTTTAGTTTTATGGGTTATGGTGGAGGTGAAAACCAAATGGTGTCGCTAAACTGTTAGTGTGAGATTAGGCCCTTAACGAACGGTATATAAACAACGCGAACGCCGAACGAGCGTCGCCGACCGCTGATTGTCACCATGCAAGGCCCCACATGCAGTGTCAGCCGAGGGAATCTTCGCAGTAAACGATATCAGTCTCCAGTTACATCTGTGCTTAAATTCCACTGCCTTGATAACCATTCCACTTATAAAGACAAAAAACAAAGTACTTAGTCCAACAACTTACAACCTGTCCGTTAAAGTCCAGGTCATGTTGGCTCCTTCTCTGGCCGAACATGGGAAGGTCTGCCAGCAGCCTGTGGATGGTCGTGGCTTCCCACATCTGCCAGGTTTCCTCCCACCAGTAAATAACCCACCATTATGCTGTACAAATGCACTTGCATATAGCCTTTTTGCACTAAATTTGATACTTAAATTTACGACGCTTTATAAAAGTGCACCCGGTACTGAAGTAAACCTGTCGCATTAAGAGCTTAATGCAATGTTGAGAGAGAGAGGGAGGGAGAGAGAGAGACTACAGGAATGTATGTTCATTAGCCTTTCAGTTAGGCACCACTCTCACGATTACGCTCGAATAAGTTCAATACATATATTTGAACAAAATAAACAAATAGTATAGCTAACAATAATATGCAAAACAGTACAGATAATTACAAACTATATAGTTTCTTACTCATGACAGCCTCCAAATCCACATGGAATATTCCTGCTTCCACTGCAAGTCAGACCACGTCAATATAGAATCCACAGTACTTGGGAATTCTCGAACTGAAGGATGACAATTCTGTAAGTGGCAAACAGCAGTGGAACCTGTACGCCGACGATAGTATATATCCAACTCCCCGGCAAGGTGCAACTTTGCAGGCCGGACGGGTTGACAGTAGCGTCCGTGATGCCGAGCTGGCGATGCATGTTTCACTCCTCGGAAATATACACAAAGTCACTTTCAGGGTAAACTGGGATGAAATGTACGTAATCGTACAAAAAGACGATGAGCGATACAAGCTCCAACAGAACGTCTCAAACAAAATAGCAAGTGGCGAAACATAAGCTCACAAAGTGCAACGTACGAAAAATGGAGTACAAAATGACAAACTTGTCGAATGTATGAAACTCAAACTCCAACGATATCCCAGCAAATCCCTCAAGCAGACGTAAATATGTACGCTCTATGTACAAAGACACGAAACTCATAAATACAGGAAGCCTCGGGAACGCGCGACTGAACTCCAGTGCAGGCTTCAACGTACACAGAGGGGAAAATGTAGGTCAGACACTGACCCAGTTGGCGCAAAAACAAATAAAAAATGTAATACATTATTTTCAAGATGGAGCTCGTAACAATGAACCATTACCTGGATGGAAATAGGTGTTTGCACCATCATTAAAATAACACAGTACATCTTTACATAAGAAATCTTCTACTATTTTGCCCTTAGCATTTTATTATTACTATCCACAGGGGGTTATGGGCATTAAAATCTCCCATAATGATGAAAGGCGTTGGCAGTTGTTCTTTTAAATTATGAAGCTGCGAAAGTGACAAAGAAGAATGAGGAGGAATATAAACCCAACATAAAGTGATTGTTTCCGATAAAGAAACACCAAAGGCCAAGACCTCAAGCTCCGCATCGAGGGCAACAGGGCTTTGAACAATATTATCATTCACAAAGACAAAGGACCCGCCACAAGAATTCCTCATTAGAATAAGTACTGTAAAGTGTATAATTTTTAAGACTTATTCTATCTTTATCAGATGTCTTCAGGTGAGTTTCCTGAAGATATAGGGCAATAGGATTGAGAGTTGGGACAAGTCCGAGGCTGATTACCTTTTCTGGGAGATCTACCAGGAGGTGTCCCAGGCGCGGTTGACAATCAGATCCGCGAAAGAGGCTGAAGGCTCCTCGGTCTCCAAAGATCCAAACTTATTAAAAGTTTGGGGTTTTAGAGTATACTTTGCCCCTACGATCAGTAGTTTTTAGAAGTTAAAATTTTGGTGCCGTTTCACTTGTCATATAGCTTTGCACAGGTTACTTAGATGACTCATCAGAGGAAAGTAGTAAGAATGAAGGTTTGACCACGCCAATGGGCCAGCCATGTTAGTTTCGGTGCTACCAGAGGTGAACACTTTGGAGATTAACGGGAGGGGGGGGTACAGACAGTTTGCATGCCTCCTGGTAAGATATATCATTCTTCACTTTGATAGTAGCTATTTATTCCCCTCTGAAATATAATGCTGTCTCGAGAAGAGGCAATGTGAGCTCCGTTGTAATTAAAACACCTAACAGGGTTCTGGCAATCGAAGCCCTTATGTCCTTTCGGTGAATACCGAAAGCAGACAACCCCATTCCTGCACTGACCCTTGCCATGTCCTAAAATCTGACATGTGAAACACCTCGTGGGGTGTGGTATGTAAAGGTCGACTCGGGCACGGAAAGGGCCAATAAGGATGGACCCGGGAACAGTGATTTCATTAAATTGGAGGAGATATGTGTGCTTGTGGTTTTCGATCTACAAATATTTCTGCCTCTGATACGTCATCTAGATCTTTATCTCTCTCTCGATCACCCCGTGACTACTACAAAAGTATTTAAGGAGTTGTGGGGTGATACGAAGACAGGGATACCAGTGATGTGTTTATGGGACATCAGTTTAAAGACAGGTTAAATTCCATAATACTTATATAATACATAGACATAGACAATTCATAATGAAGCGATTTCATGATTCATAGCGCTGTGTCTCTCACCAACTACTTGAATGATGAAACCCTTTCTATGAGTAACCAGCAGAAAGAGAGACAAGAGTTCCACATCATCCGCAATAAGATGGATTTATCGCTCATAGAGGAGAAGGTCGAATCTAATAAGTTAGATTGACCCTACAGCCACCGACCAGACATCCGAACATCTAACTAAGAACGTCCAACGCGGAAGGTAGTAAATTTTTACTATAGCTAGATATATGACGGTTGACCAGCCGATTCATCGAAACAAGCCCTCCGACTGCCCGTCCTTGGAGGAGTAAGGTGCGAAGTGGAATGTTGGGCGTGAGGATCTCGCAAGACCAACCCACCCTCAGCCACCAGGATCCCCGTCCTCACCCATCATAGCTCTCAACACACGGCAAACAAATTGCCTATTTTAGTCGCCTTCTACGAGAAGCCCGGGGAGGCTACAGAACTATTCTATTCACTGGAACCACATGGGAGAGCCCTTGGTTAGTCACCATGCACAACAAGCTTGCATGGAGAACCATGGCCCTATTCTTTTCACCCCGGGGAGCCCACAGGGCTAAAAGCGGGTATGATGCACTACATACCTCATGTTTTTGAAAGGTCATCTCTATATTAATAAGATGTAAACAGTGTATTTGCACATAACCAGAAATTATCAGCGGGATAGAATTGCCTACATTTCTTTAATTTTAAGGTTGTTCGTAAAATAAATTCGTAATCCCGTCACTGCTTCTTTGATCCTGTTTCCTGGCGAACGCCACACTCCCGCTTCGTACCCTCGAAATTATGTAGACCTACATATAGACTGCACGGCAGATGGTGACGTCACATTTGTTTTCTTACGGGCAAACGACATGAGCTGTACTTAGGTATCCTCCTTTTCAGTGTGTGCTGTTAGCACAATCCCCCTGAACGCCATGACGTTCCTCGCAGACAACAGTGTTCTGTCACGCCAAAAAATTGCAATACGTATATGCAGTTGACGTCTCTATTCTCTATGTAATACGGATGCCGCAGATGTGTTAGAATTATTTATTTATTTATCTGACTGGTGTTTTACGCCATACTCAAGAAAATTTAACTTTAACGACCATCCTCACGTTGCTGCCGGACCTTCCCACATACGGCCGGAGAGGAAGCCATCATGAGCTTGACTTAAACACACAGCAACCGCATTGGTGAAAGGCACGTGACCATAACGCCTTGCTGGTGCGATAATCCCTTCGGCCACCTGGGCCCCCAAGGGGCAGATATGTATGAACAACCTGAGTTCATAATTTGGGACCAGTTTTTCACATTCTAGCTGGATTCGCCTTCCCAGGGTAGTCACTGTAAGGAATAGGACCTGCATGACCAAGGGTGCTCTAGTGCAGTGTAAGGATGCAGGTGCCTCTCATCTCGTTGTGAGTCCAAGCCCACCTCACGCTGCATGGATCCGTGGACCCCCCACGGGCTCTGTCCGGTATCCACCCACCATAATGCTGGCCACCGTCGTATAAGTGAAACTCACCAATGCAGTCGCTGTGAGTTCAAGTCCAGCTCATAGTGGCTTCCTCTCCAGTGCACACAGTACTTATCTTAGGAACGATGCAATATTTGCATATGGCGTATACATATCTGTATTTGTTAGATCCTGTGTGTAGTGTGATAATTTCAATCAACGTCACGCAAGTTATTGCTGCAAAACTAGTGTGTCTTGGATATTCCATCAAACGCCTTCACTCTAAGTTTCACGCATGGGTTCAAGAATATTTCACTAATACTACATTGTGGTGGGAGCAAACCCGAGACCATCCGCAAGTTGCTGGCGGACCTTCCCACGTACGATTAGTGAGGAAGCCGGGAGCTGGAGCTGAACTTGAACAGGTCGCTGCAGATGCACCCGATACTGACGTAAAAGGCTTTAAGAGATACCAAATGACGTTTTCAATGAGTAATTTCAACCACTGCTTCTGCACTGCTCAGTCCAGAATCATTCTTGTAAAACCATTGTTTCACATCAAAGCCAGTGATGATACAAATGCATGTGTGTTATCATTAACACATAAGGATTTTGTCGTTTTTCATTAGCCATAGAGTCACACCATTCGCAACCAATCACATTTAATACTCCTTTGGTAGAGAAGAATATCAATCGTGTGTGTACAAAATCTCCACAGTGAAAACCAGAGGGGGTTGGGGGGAGAGAAATTAAGTTCGGATGGTTGTGAGTTTCCCCCGGGTTATGCCAAGTTTCCTCCCACCATAATGCTGACGACCGTCGTGTAAGTAAAATATTCTTGAGTGTTGGTAAACACCAATTTAAAAAATAAATATATCTATATGGTATGTCAAAATATTCACACACAGGCTGAATTTTCACCTTTAAAAATCTGTTGCATGCAATGGTGGAAAACCCATTCAACACGTTGTCATTTTCAGTCAATTTACATCATGACAAAGTCAGAATATCAGTTATCATGTAATGAGCGGGGGAATCTCACTTAGCCGTGACACCAGGTCACGTGACCGCTCCTTGTTGACGCTGCTGTAATCTGGAATCGCCAACATGTTATAACTGTGCCTTTCCTTTATCAGAGAATACATCATCATTCATTAGCCAGACGTTTTCTTTTCACCCCTCTGCATAATAGGTAATCTGAGTTTACATTTCATGCGTGGGATTTAAGAACGCTTTCAGCCATATACGCGTCGTTTTACGTGCCTTGAAATGCATGCCAAAGACACAACAATACCGGCATCATGGTAGTGTTGCCTCCCTGATACGTCATTCCGATGGCACCGGCCACAATGCCGACATATTTATAGTGTTGAATCCCAGGAACACCGAGCCAAAAACATTAGAGAAGTACCGGCATAGTTATAGCATTCTAAAGACACCCGACACAACAGGTCATGACACAGTCACAATGCCGGAATATTAGCAACACCGAATCCCTGGAACGTCATACCAAAACCACCAGACACAATGACATGTTAATAGTGTGGACTCGCTGGAATCCCATCCTGAAGATTCCAGGCACAATGTTGGTATAGTACTGAGTCCCTGAAAGGCCATGTCGAAATCGCCAGGCACGATACCGGCATGTGTAGAGTGCTGAATGCCTAGAAAGCTATGCCGAAAACACCAGACATGATGCAGGCATGTTTATCATACTGGGTTCCTGGAAGGCAATGCCGAAAACGCCAAACACCATGCCGGCACATTTATAGTGCCGCTTCTCTGAAACCCCAAGCCGAATATGCCAGATACAAGGCCATGATTTTTGTAGTACTGAATGGAGCACCATGCCAAAAAAAAAACCCAACAAAAAAACAATAAAACTATTAATAGAGTTGCCTCCCTTTAACCTCACCCCGAAGAAAGCACATACAATGCCTTTATTTTCATTAGTACTGAATCCCTGCAAGGCCATGTCAAAAACAGGCAGAATGCCGGCCTATTTATCGCGCTGCTTCCCTGACACGGAAGACTTCAGCTATGACTCAAACCTAGGTACACCGTACTGATACCAATGCCGACTTGATGTCCTTTGCCTAAGCGCTTACGTTCAGCCTCCGAGAGGCGCGTCAGTCCTGAGGAGGCATAACAATAGAAGCCGAATACTGCCATGCTGTGTCTCCCGTTTTGGCCCCAAACCAGTAACAGCCACATTTGAACGACACTGTGAGATTTAGTCCAGATTCAGTCGAGATTAGGGCGCCAACGCAATATTCTGACCAGATTGCAACGAACCTCCAACGATATTCAGTCGAGAATGTCGTGCAAATCTCGCTCTCTCGTATCACTCTCGTGTTGTCGACTGAATCTCGCTTTCTCGTTCAATTCTCGCGTCCTCGTTCAGTTCTCGACCAAATCTCGAACTAATCTCGCGATGTGCAGTGAGTATCGACTTTATCTCGTCAAAATGTCGCCTGTTTTCTTAATCTCGTCTGAATGTTGCGGCCTTCGTAAAATGAGTAACATTGTGGTCAAACTTAATTAATCAGGAAGGGCGACATTTGGTCGACAACGCGACATTTTAACATAATGTCGCTCTGTCGTCCCAATTGCACGCAATTCAGTACTAAATGTCGCTCTGTCCTTTGAATGTCGTTCGAATCTCCACTAAATCTCACGTTGTCGATTGAATGTCGTCTGAATCTCGCGTTGTCGCCAGAATCTCGCCCTGTCGACCAAATCTCTCCCTCCGGTAAACCGGCGCATTGTGGGAGGTAATGACGTTGCTGTTGCGAAGGATGCGGTGCCGATATCCTAATCTCTGTTCACTCCAGGAAGGTAAATAGACTTGTCATTCGTTTCTTTGCAGTGACGAAACATGCACACACACTACAAAGAAATAGCTATCCGTGTAGGCCATCTTCGACTTTAAAATGTGTGTAGTCGGCTGACCATGCAGTCACTCCCCGATTTGCCAGAAATGTGCTACGGTGTTACACTAGGCCCTGTTTTCGTCAGGCGATGTTACGTGGTACATGGCGTTAGTTCATTGAAAAATATCCTTTTCTCAACGAACATCGGTAAAGTGGGTCAGCGACGAACAATAGCTCAACTTATTCTTTACAAATCCCCCCAGCTGTAATATCGAATAGGCCATTCAATTTAGGCCATAGAAAGTATCATGAGTAAAGACACATGTAAAGTTATAAAAGCTTTGACGCAGCTGGCTGCCTGTGTCATGTAAACATTTTCCGGTCATACTTCATGTTGTAGAAATATATACTATGTGGCAATTTAACACAATCTGATTTTTCACATGTGATGCTCCTGCAAAACCTTCTTACCTTTGTCATGCTTGTGAAAGTCTTGATAGGCCAATTTAGTTCTTACCAGGAGTAGTGGTTCTCCTTATATATATATATATATTTGTATTAAGCTGGAGCACAGCATAAACCTTTGATCATGTCAATCAATAAATGTTTCCACACTCTTTGTAGCATAGGTACTACTTACATGTATAATAAAACATTCTCTTTCCGCATATGTATGAGTGGATTGTCAATTAGGTAATCACACATAATTTATTGCCAAACTTTTTTTTTCTTCAGGCAACCTTGGCGTCAGTGAAGGTGAAGAGGAATACTTGCTGGTGACAGTATCCTTGACATGAGTAAAACTTTGCTTCTAACATACTTTTCAACAAACAGAAAAGAGCAAACAGATTTTCCTTTGGGTTACATTGAAAATGCCACTGAAGAGGTGCATGTCTTCATTTCATTTGCATCTGCTTTTCACTTGACTAATTTGTTCAGTGGAGGACCTCTGTCGGAAGTATTATTTTGAAGGTTTCAGGAATTCTGAGATTTGTGCTCTATTAGCAAGTCGACATAACAGATCACTTAGGTAATTGGTGCATTTATACTTGCTAGTACATATTTGTTCACTCGTTAATGTTAGTTGTGGGCAGTGGCCAAACGTTGATAAGGTGTTGTTTCCTTCCTAGGCTTACGGGACTGATTTCTCCACTTTAGTTCACTCATAGGGCTGTTTAGTTGCCTGAAATTATTTGCAAATGTTTTGCCATCAACCGTTGCGCCATACATGTACTTGTACGAAAAGCTTGTAATGTGTACATTACCATAGTCTAACATTCCAATTCCTTCCATCCATAAACATGATAAAACAGATCGTTTATGAAAGGGAAAGAGTACTAACTACAGCATATTATATACTAGTTAATAAATGTAAAATTTAAATGCAAGATTTAAAAAGAAACAAAATATCAATAAAAACTTTTTGAGTGGGGCTCTTCTTGGGAGGGCCGGTCAGGTTATGCCCAACGAACATGTTTTTAAGGATGTCCTAGAGCAGTTCTTATCAGGCCAAAGAAGTTCTGAATTGCCAATGCACGTTATTTTACACATTTTGATTCACACTGCAGCACGTGATTCAAATGACACACCAATAATCAATCTTTCCAGCACAAGGCACCTCAGAAGAATTCTTATAAATCTTGGTCTAAGGAGAAGGGAAATCACTCATCTACAGGATGTTATCACTTCTGTCGAGGTATGACATTTAAGTCAAACATCAGCACGCACCTTCCCCATACCCCATGCTTTACAATCATTATCTTTTGTCAAAACATTATACATATCCATCGTAACGTATCAGACAGTAAAATAATTGTCTTGCCTTTGATGTGAGGAGTATGTTGATATATGTAAATGTATATGTTTTATAGCCAGGATGGGGTGTATTCTAAAGGGACTCATCGAAGACAGCTGTTGAATGATGATTGTGAGTTCTGTTCAACGTTTAAGCTTGTAATATAGAAAAAATGTTCAACACAATGATTCATTTTGGGTATATATTTGCCATCTTTTGATTACGATGTCAGTGTTTGTGCATTTGCCATCAGCACAGTTTTTAAAAATGACGTCAGCAACCAATCGTGGTAACTACATGTATAGCAACAAATCATGTGTTCGCCACGATATGACTGAAATATTGCCGATGTGGCGTTAAGCCATAATCGTTCATTCATTGAAATCATGTGTATTGTGTGAGCTTTTTGTACACATTTAGTTTCCCCCTCTATTGTTTTCCCCTAAGTAGTGTTTTTTTTTTAAGTCTATGTCCATGTCCTGGCTCATTAATTCTCCGAGAGCTGACAAAGCCATTGTGACCTCCTAACATTTATACTGAAAAGTACAAAAGAAACATATATTTCATGCATCCTTTGAGCACCTAAAATTAATTGTTCAGATTAAACTGAGAGAGAGTGGTCAATACCTGGGCTACAGTGCATTGAAACAGAGGCTCTTGCTGAAATATGGAATGCTGGTCCCAAGGTACATGTGTATTTAAGTGTTATAAAGTATGCAGATCACTTGATATGTAGAATAGTAGAAAAAAGAAATGATTCCACCAGAACTGACAACCACGACTGCAATTTCACGTGTATAAAAAAGAATGTGTCCTACTTTTGGCTTACATGCAAAGTGTTAGCCAGAATGGCAAGGGTGTCTCACCCAACGGCCTGGAGTTAGTCACTTACTAAGACCCTGGTAACTCTGGTGTCTTGACAAATTTGTGGAACTTACATGTATGTTACATATACACTAGATGCAACATGATGATGCTCATCAAATTGGACAACATGAAAAGTAATGTTTGTGCTGCAAAAGTTGTGTTTATTACGACATGGTATTGCCACTGACATGATTGAAATGTCTTTCCCAATGAGGCAGATTTTTTCAGATTTGATTTCAGCTCATGGTGTACAGTTTTACCCCCGGTGGATGTTCTCAGGCCCTGACCACAGAGCTGTGGAAGTTTCCTCCTGGTTCTGACAACTTTCTCTGACTTACATGTATAATGAATCTCTTTGGTATGACTGACGCGTCATTTAATAAAGCAGCTCTCTGAAGGAGCTGCTTATATCTTTTGTTGTAATTTATCTTCAGCCACTGCATTTTTTGGAATTGCTCAGCAGTTTGAAGGAATCTGACTGTGATATTTCAGAAACGCGACATGTAGGCCTGGGGAATTTTTATTCACGCATAGCATAATGAGGTGAAAGTTCAAGGTCACTGAATGGTTACTCATGGGCTATGATCCTTGTTACCATGTTTCTGAGAAAACAGTTATTTCAGGTTTCATGAAACGCGGTATGTATTATTGCTACACTAAGGCTGTGAATTGAAAGACTTCTGATGAAAACTGTTACGGTCAAGGTCATGCAGGAAATGAAACTTCTAACGAAAAACCACATGCCAGTTCACAGAGTTATGGAAAATAGGGGCTAATTCCGTGTTTGTCATTAACAAACACATATGCATGTCACAGCAGAGTGTTGAGTGAAATTTATATGCATCGTCTCGTCTGATAATTGTTTTACATTTTATTTAATGCGGCTCAGAGGTTTCAAATCATTTTGGCAACATCATGCATGTATCATGCCTTGCTTGCTTGCAACATTATTGAATAGCTTTTATTTGAATTTTTCAAAGCTCTGTAATCTTTTATCACAATCATTGCCAGCCTAATCAAAAGGTCATTTGTTATTCTATTCTTCTTGGAAATATTTTTTGTTTCCTCTTTCCATATAACCTACAAGATTTTCATATTAACAATTATGTCTTCTTTCCAAATTAAAGGGATCTGGTATCTGACATCATGCGAGTCCTTGACCTTGATGGCGTAGAAATGCGTCGAATAGATTGACTGAATCCGAAGGATATATGTGAATGAAGGCTCAAACTTCCTCATTCATGTTGATGGCCTTGATAAGATGAAGAAGTAAGGATTTGCTATCCACGGAGCCATAGATGGGTAAAGAAGAAACATATAACAATGTCTGATAGCGTATTGTAACCGTTATATTATGCAATAAACACTTCTTCGCTATATGTGAACTTTTCATCAGTATTACATTTTTGTATAAAACTTCAAGGTATATTTATGTTCTCAAACCACATACATAGTGAATGTTGAATGCTATAAATATTGTTCGAGCGAGAGGTGGAAACGATAACCCACGAGTTGCTCCGGTTATCATTTTCACCGTTTACAATAACAATATTTATGATAGCCAATCTTCATTGTGCCATATTCTAATTTATACTTTAACAATGTCAGGATTTTGTGTATTTAAAAAAAGTCTTAAGCAATGCTTTTAGCTGTGGCTCTTCGAAGACGTCAATAGTGTGATGTATACATGACGTGCATTGCATAACGTAGGAATATAGCAATTGACTAGACTTCTATTATGACATCATCCCAGTGAGCTCTCATTGGAACGTCATAAAAAGAAAGTGCTTTATTTTTGACGTCACTGCGTCTGGATGTGTAATATCAAAATGTAATAACAAAAGTAATATCTGAGTATTGAAAATATCACTTTTATCAGTGAAGGAAATACTGGGATTTCACTGTGTTTAATTTGAAATAATTTATCTTTGGTGGTGTATATATATATATATATGTGTGTGAAATATAAAACCATTTACTGACATTTTTATTTTTGAGTTCCAGAATGAAGTAATAATGACAGTTGCATGCTAGTTTTTATGCGATGATCGCATTTGCCTTTATTGCCTGCTGTAGCTTCTCCTGGAGGGTTCTTTGGTTACGAGTTTCAAATACGAATGACAAACCAGAGGTTGTTGCTTCATATTTTGCAAACTTTATAGAGGAAATTCAGGGTAAATATTTGCATTTTTTTCTTTTTAAAATGCACCAATGTTTAAATCCCACATTTTTATGATGTATCTGTTATATGGTTTTACTGTCTTTAAATCCAGGCCAACACACATGTATGCATGTATCTCTTCTAATTAATCTGATGTGAATTCTTCACATTCACAACGTGTCACGTTCAAACTAAGAAAACAAGCCCTGTCAGACATGTGTCACCAGACGACAGAGAATCGTTCATTTGTTGATATACATTGTACAATCCTGTTATCAACTGATGATGAAAATCACAAATCCATGCAACTGTTTATAAGTGATCTGCGTTTCTTTCTTACAGCTGCGCCAGGCTGCATACAAATGGATGCTGGTACTGAAAATGGCTCGATAGAAGACATTCAGAAGAGTTTTCGATGGAGTCATGTTGATGACATGGAGGGAACAACAATGGTGATAACTGGTCCAACTCCCTCCAACCAGTTTTGTGCACGAAAGACGATGAATTTAGTGTTGAGACCACTAAGTCTTTTATCATGTTCACCAATTGTTGATTTTTTTTTTTAAACATAAGCTCCCGGTTTACCAATGGGGCCTAAGCTGTGTAGTTCCTTGTTCATTCATGCCTGTGTGCAAACATCCGGTGGGAAAGCTGCTTATGCAGTGTACATCTGTTGCAAGAGAATATTAGTCAGTGCACTTTGGACCAGAGTCACCATCATGTGGAGAAAGGCACCTCACTGGATTATCCATTTGTCCAAAAGTAAATGTCCATGTAGTACACACAGTCGAGTATTTATCAATAGATTGCAGAATAGCAGTGAAGTACATGTAAACAATGTAGTAACTAACACATGTAAGAACTTGCATTTTAATTTTAAAAAAATATTTCTGCCACTTTCAGCCACCACGGTGTTAGTTTATGGCTTTATTTTTCATGTTGTCCCCTGTCGTAACACAATAAGTGTCTGGAAATAAAAAACCTTGAAAACATTTTTCTGTGGGGGCAGTATATACATACAGGTAACAGTTCCATGCCTGGGTAATATTACTTGTGAAAAAAAAAACACAAGAAAAGTTTCTGCCATGTGAAAGCTTGTATGATTATAGTTTCGAGAATGCCATTGAGGATTTGGCCGATAATTCAGGAGGTATGTCTGTTATGTAGCAAAGGGTAATAGCTTACTCTGAGGGCTCTATTTATTATTATTATTCAGCGTACAGTGATAAAATTAGGGTACGGCATTTTATTTTTCCCAAAATCAAATTAATGTATTGCAAATCACACAAACTTGCTCTTTGATGTGCGAAAAGGTTGAGGAATTAGGGTAAGTTAAAACTCTTGAGTATAGGGGTAAGAACCAATTAAATAAATGAATAAATACAAATGCCACTGAAATAATCAGGTGGTGGCGAGTGGGTTAAACATGTTACAAAGCTTGTCTATCAATTTCAGTCTCTTCCACTAGAATCGCATTTGTCACATGTGGGAAGGTTTGCCAGTAACTTGCCAAATGTCAGTGTCTTTTTTATTTAGAAAATGTCATAACCTTTAATTATTTAAAAATTACTTTCAAAGTTAAAATTACACAGATTTACAATCTCAAAACTAAAGTGGATAAAACCAAGTCATCTTCCACGAGGAAAGAAAAAAATTTGGTCACAAAAAAACTAACATGTTGAGCATACCTTATCATTTGCTGGCCTATATTCAATTACTCTGTAAAATTCAATTAATCTGTAAACTCAAACCATGTTTATTCCAAACATACAAACAGCAAATAAAATTTTGGGTAACATTTTAAAAAAAAGAAAATAATAAATAGCAGAGCCTTTGGCCCAGAAAGTAGATGTACTCCAGTAATGGAGAAAGAATCCCATAATGAATTAATTTATAAATGTAGTCTGGTTCATAAACATAAATCACATACACACCTGGGACAAAAATGCATAAAAATAAAAAGAGCATTCTCATATACATGACTAGAAAATAATTATGTAACCTAGTCACTGTTCTTAACCTTCTGGTTACATAATGGTGAATTGCTTTGAGGATAAAAATTAAACACGTATCAAATTGACCTGGAAATTAGAGGTGTTCATAAAAATTGTCTATTACCATGTGATCGTTATCGTTATTTACATAACTAGCATTCAATTCGTATTACAGGCACATGCAAACTTCGAAAGGTTGAGAATGACAAAGCATTACTGCCAAGGACTAGAAGCTATCTTTAGGACCGTCACAGCCTTGCTGTAGGAAAAAAAAGAAAAAAATATTCTTCTAACATTGATGAGAACAAGAGTTCAGGTGAACACAATACATGCCCATGTAAATACATATGTCTGAAACGAATAAAAGAATACCCGCAGCATTATAACGAGTATAAGGCCATATGCTATTGTTTTAAAAATTAAACTAACAAGTACACATAAACCCATGAGTCTGGCAAGACGTGGTTTCATAAATATGTGTACATGAATTATAGTTCTCCTCCTGTTACAAGGTTTTGGGGTGGGGGCACTAATTATATATATATATATATATATATATATATATATATATATATATATATATATATATATATATATATATATATATATATATGAATATATATATACCTTTTGAGAAGTAGCCCGAACACGAATACGGTGGGGCGGACGGAGAGAGAGACAAAATCGCTATACCATTATATGACCATCATTAATGGCGGGCGTATAAAAACTGATCACTTCATGGCATGGTGAATCTAAATGTAACTTTCAAGTACGGTACATGTAACTTTGTTCAGGATGTAACTTTGTCCAGGACCTCAAAAGCAGTAAACTAAAAGTCAGTTCACATTAAGAATGCGTTTACGGTATGGACATTTTGAATGAACATGACCAAGACAAAACTGGCCTAAATTCTCTCTTCAAATCCTGAAGGCATGTGTATGATGATGGAATCTCAATGCGGTTTGAACAAGTATATACGACTGAGCGCCTCTTTTCCACAGTTATATTTCGGAAAGAGACAGAGTGTCTGGCATTATTGTACTCCCTGTTACAAAGAGCAACAGATCAGCTAGATCTTCCTGATCCAACTGCCTCACGTACTGCTTAAAATACTACAGAGACTGTTCTTCGTCAGGTCGTAGGTCTGGCTCTGTGGTTTTGATGACTTCAACTACTTTTTGTCCTGTCGGACTCTGCTTCTGAAACAAATAAACTAATGTGTCCATTGTGAGCAGTGACCAAAAGATATCCTTATGGAATTCCCTGTTTCACCTTGGTAACTAGTGGAGTTGGTCGGTCAATCAAGACCCCTTGAGCAATACTCAGGATCTGCTGGCGGAATTTTTCGGCACAGGGCAATTCCAGGATTCTATACATCGTGTATTAACCTCAATTAACCTCAATTAACCTCTTCATTGCTTTGTCACTCAAATTACCGAAGTTCTGTAGGCCCTACTTAATCAAAGCCTGGTCTTCGGATGGCAGGTTCCACCTGTTTAATTTACACACTGGATACAGAAAAACCAGATTGCCATGACAACTACACATAACTCTGGAAAGAGACAGGTTAACCCTGTATTCATGTAGGAACCAAAAATTAAAACTGCACATGCACACTAACTGGAGTTGTAACCTGCACACAAAGTTATACATGTACCTATCAATATACCAGGGCTGCACTCGCCCATTTCAAATAAGTGCGATTAAAAAGTAAAGCGGATGAGTAAAATAAGTTGAATAATTTGCCTTTCAATCGCAAATGCCTGCAACAACACAAAAGTTCATGTATTTCCCACAACACACACAGACCGAAAAAAAGTATTGCCATGAGCTGAGCCAATTACAGGTACATGTAACAAAAAATTAATATTCATGTATGTTGTTTATAACTGACATCTCAAAGTAAACATTAACATTAAAGACACCACATTAACATTAAAGACACCACACCAAAAGCATCCAGGTTACCAATAAAACTTTGGGATAGGGATATTTAATTTACCAACCAAACGTTTCATAATTTTGATTGCATCAGTGTTTTTTTCACTATTTCTGTCAAAGATAAATGTTCTGTCAAAGGCACAGTCACATTTTTTCTGCTTGATGGGTGGTATCATTTTGTAGGACAGGTTTCAAAGTTTCATTCCAGGTATAAAATTGTGTGTTTTTCAGGAAATGGAGGCGGATGCACACAAGGCAAAAGTAGTGATAAATCAGGGCTCACTGATCTGTCACTGGGTGGGATTGACCCCTGTCAGCTGTTTGTCAAATTTGCGAAAAATTTCATCGGTCATGCCCTATCAGGAATTCGACTGAAGTTTTCTCAGGGAACAAGGACTATGAGGCCCGGAGGGTTTCGGGCTTGCTTTTTTAAGACCAAACGTTTACTTGTAAGTAAATGGGAAATCAATTGTTGTGTCTGGCCCGATATCTTTATGGACCTCTGCTGTGTACAGTGAGCCTGTCAAGGCCATGAGTCCTGTTTTGTAAATATAGAAAGAAACTGATAGGTAAGATAGGAAATCCACTGAAGCCACAACCTGTTTTATTTACTTGATTGTAGCTTAATGTCATACTCAGGAATTCTTCTGCATGGAGGAAAGCTGAGTGCCCAGGGTATAAAGCCCAGAGTCAACAATAACATGACTGCCCAGGGTGTAAAGCCCAGAGTCAACAATGACATGAGTGCCCAGGGTATAAAGCCCAGGGTCAACAATAACATGAATGCCTAGGGTATAAAGCCCAGAGTCAACAATGACATGAGTGCCCAGGGTATAAAGCCCAGAGTCAATAATAACATGAGAAATTCATACATTTGTGTGACGTGTTGTACCACCTTGGATAGTTTAGTGATATATCAAAATGATGACATGCTCAATGGAATTTGCTTTAGAAATAACATCCATAACATAATATCCACCAGCATTACCTTCATGAAGCTCTTGACTAATTGTCCTCATGTGTTGCTCTGCTGAATGGCCATCCTGAAAACAGATATTCAGACAGTGCTCACATTAACAGGTAACATGGTCAGTCTTTGCCTATTCTCACAAAGGACACAAAAGTCACATGCATAATGATATTATCGAAACTTCGGACAAAAATCTAAGTAAAGTACGTTCCTAAATTAAATACTTATTTATTTATTTATTTCATTGGTGTTTTACGCCGTACTCAAGAATATTTCACTTATACGACGGCGGCCAGCATTATGGTAGGAGGAAAAGCACGACAATCCGCAGGCTGCTGGCGGACCTTCCCACGTACGGCCGTAGAAGAAGCCAGCACGAGCCGGACTTGAACTCACAGCGACCGCATCGGTGAGAGGCACGGGATCACGGCGCCACACTGGCGCGCTAACCCCCTTGGCCACGGAGCCCCCCCCCCCTTAAATTAAATGACACCCAACACAAATGTAAACATTACGCGCCTGACAAAGCTACCAAACAGATCAAACCTTCAATTATCACGTCATCCACCATGTTCATAAGCATGTTTAAATCTACACATATTCAGAGGATTTTGAACTTGTCAGTGGTACCAAGTTAGCTTTCTTTATCTTTCCTAAAACAAGAACATCAGACTGAATGTTTAGATTTAGAAAAAAAATACACATATGTCATCAGAAAATTAGAATTAATACTCATATGGCCTTGTTAGTATACCCACTGATGAAATGCTATAGGTGTCATCAAATCTCCTGAAGTACACATCTGGAGTTCCAGCATTCAGCTACCTTTCGAATTCAGCATGGTTTATTCATGAATTGCCTGGAGCAGTGTCTGATGGGGATGCAAGTCTCTAAGGGGTAAGTTTCCATATTGCTATAAATGTTATTTCAGTGTAAGTAGGTTACATGTTAACAAACTAAACTCAGTGATTATGTTTATTTCACACTTCTTTGTGATGTACAGGTAAGGACATTTCCACAGGATAATGATATTATGAGATTTATTGCTTATTTGGTTTGTGTTACCATATTACATACATTATTATATACCATAAAGATCCATGAATTTTGCTCATTAGTTCAGGACATAAAATCTTGACAAGCCATGAACTGAAGACATGAGAAATGTTGACTGAATAAAGTGAAACGAGGGGGACTGAATGATTTAGGCAAATTAACGTTAGAGTGGAAAAGAGTGTACATGTAACCCAACATTTCAAGGTGACATGGGGGGGGGGGGACAATATTCTGAAGGTCAGAATAATTTTTTACCGATTTCCTTCTTACGGACTTGACGAGGAAACATGAAAATGTTCCCAATAATTCATGCCTCATCTGCTTAAAAAAAAACATCTCATATGTGTCATCTAGTCTTCTTACATACTATAAAGGGGGCACCATTACAACCACAGTATTTCACTGCTTTTTTGCAATTATGAATAATATGTTTTTATATATATATATATATATATAATGCACCAGAAAGCTCACCTGATACATGAACAAAACACATTAGAAATTAACCGTGTAATTCCTGCAAAAACTCTCTGCACATGTAGAGGACTGGGGGTAGAGCACCCCTAGCACAACTTATACTGAAGAAAGTTTGCCTTCATGCAGATACATGTACACATAATCATGTACATGTAACCAAATTCTTTTATTTTTTAGGATACCTGGACTTCTCTCTTCATCCAATACACATATAATAGGAATAAACAGTTACTCAATTCTCACATGGTTAGCCCATGTAATGAGCAACTTATCCATATCTTAATTTTTGCCTGAAATTTAATATTTTGCTATTAATAGAGAAAAGTAGTTTATTTGCTTTCCACCGTGCTATTATCTGTCCTAAAAATTAGAACGAAGGGAATATTTGTTGCTTTAATTACAACATATCCTTCATCTTGAGTATCAAAGGAATTTGTTCCAGTAACCTATGGAAGCACTAGTCTGGGGAAACAATATGTAGACAAAAGTGCAAACACATTTTAAATGGAAGTTCTGCATAAAAGCCACATCATATTTGGTACCTTGATGCCAAAACATTAATGGACTTAACTAGATGTGATTGAGGTTATGACTAGATCATTATATAACAATGTGACATGGAAATATTTTAACTGTTTACTTCAAGGGGAAAAACGACACAAACATGAAGTTATGGTGAGTGAAAATACCACGAAAAACTGTATCTGAAAATACCTTCACTGAATTTTTTAGATTTTTTTTTCACCAAATTAAATGTAGCCAAATATTTTGATTGTATGGTGGGTTTTATGGACCATATTGATAATGTGGTTCTCCAGTGACGTCACACAACTTTTTGTACACCTTTATGTTCAGCTCTGAATGAAGTTCTTGTGAAGAGTACTCCTGTAATTTTTGCCTGTGTATGAAAGCGCTAATATAACGTTAAATTCTGGCTTTAAACCATGGAAAAGGCAGCGTGACGTCACTGGTAAATCACATTATCAATATGGCCCAAAAAACCTACCACACAATCAAAACATCTGACCGCATTTAGAATCTAAAAATTTAAAAATCTAAAAAAATCTTTAAAATGCCTTTAATGCTCTTTTCACTTACCACAGCTTCATTTTTGTGTGGTCTTTCCCGTTAAAAATTCTGTAGATCAAGACCTGTCAAATCGGTTTTTAGACAGGACAAGCTCTGCAGGCTTTATGAAAAATACTTGAAATTCACTGCTTCACAGACTTGTACATAATCTCAGAATATCAGTCAATGGCTAATTATTGTATTCCAATGTACAAACCCTTCATCCTGGTTTGCTGATGAATGGCCCGAAGCTGTGTCTTCCGAAAATGTTGGTCTGTAACAAAAATGTTTATTTTCAAGATGCTTCTGTGGAGTATCAGTAGATTCTGACATGTCTGCTTATATTTTTAAATGCAGAATATTCCACAGGATGATAATCACATCCGATTCATATTAACCTCATAGGAAATACAGAATACCAGTACCCAGACCATATCTGGCATACTGAAATACATGTAACTATGGGTTGCCTAAAAGCATTAGTAGTCCAATTCAGTACATTACAATACTACACATGCAGGAAGATACTCTTCCGGAAATCTTTCCTGAAGAGGTCAAAGTGTTGAGAAAATGTTACTATACAAGACAGCACCACTTCAGAATTTCAGAACTTCGCCTCTCCTCAGCAACAGAGATACACATGCATACATATTTTCAGACTGCATAACAATCACCTCAGTACAACTCAAACTATACTCCTTTTGTTTTCTTATTTATTTTTATTATTTATATGTCCATTTAAAGGCATAATCTGAAATTTTCCATTCATATAAAACGACAAGATTCAGTTGGAAGAAACGGAAGTGCTTGAAGTACACCAGCATGTTTCAGCAGGAAACTGATTCACTATGTCATGAACAATCACTGATGACAACTAGTATGATTTAAGCTGTACACGTACAGGATTGATTGGATTCACCTTCCTGGCTCTCTATTAAGATGAAGACGACCACGATCACGTGTGGAGCTTGGCTCTGGCAAGGCTGGTGATGGAATAGATGGTTCGGATTCTACGGCACTTGCTGTTTTGCGAGATTCAAATGGGGAAGTCTGAAGGTATATCCGGTCCGGATTCTTTCTCAACTGTGGATTATATGACTCCAGGGTGAACGGCTGGTCACTCTCCAAAACTTCTGGCAGACTTCCACCAGCAAACGTGGTGAGCTGTCTCTAGGTCTTGAGTTACTAAGCCTTGTAGTCTTGAATTTCCTCCTGAGAAGAACACATTTAATATTTCTTTCTTTAGATCAGACAGGCTCGCAGTCTTGAACACAGCAATCCTCTTTCCTTGCTCGTATTCACCGGAGTGAGAACTCCCTCTGATAACTTTCTCCAACCAACTAGTATCCTCCTGGCTAGTCATCCTCTTCGACTGAATACCTTAACTGGGAATGCCCACCATTTCTTGCTCAAGAGAAGAACTACATGTAGTGTTGTAGTGTTTTATACTTCTTCATTCTTTCGGTCAGCAGTCAGGGTTCATCAGAAGTGACATCATGGGTGAACTGGGGCAACTAAAGCAACCATCATATGTACGTTTTACATAAAGACATAGTCCCCTCCCTTCAGGATTCAGATGTTCAAGTTGGGTTGACGTATGAGAGCTAGCCAAGCCTTACAGGAGTAAAGCCATTTAACTCTCTAAGATCAAACAACCCCAGTTGGATCTCAGATCTTCCGTACATAAAAAAATCACCCAAAAATTAAAGCTGCACATGCAAACTAATCAGCACTATAGCTGGGACACAAATTCATATCCATATCAAGGTTATGAGGAAACTGGCAATCCGGCTACCATGGTAATGAACAAATGTACGGCATATGAACATATTGGCAACTCTGTGTTTATATCTCCACCAAAAATTATAACTGGAGATGCTATATGGTTGGAGACAGGAGTTGTAGTGTGGATTAAAATCCTCTATTATACAGCATGTCATTAAACACGGACACTGCAATCTGGATTCTACCAAGGTAACTGTGGAAATGAACAAATGTCAGGCACTACAACTGTTTCACTGAACCTTAGATCTCGGGACCTCCGTAGCAGAAGTGGTTAGCTTGCTAGCGCAGCACAATGACCCAGGAGCATCTCACCAATGTGGTCGCTGTGAGATCTAGTTCAGGTAATACTGGCTTCCTCTGATGCTGATGGTTGTGCTTTTTCCCCCGGGCTCTGCCCGGTTTCCTCCCACCATAGTACTGGCCGCCATAGCATAAGTGAGATATTTTTGAGTATAACGTAAAACACCAATCAAATAAATAAATAAAATTAAAGCCCATGCACATGGAAAACAATAGTAGATTGGCAATGTGACTAATAAGGCCACTGGCGAAATTGACAAATTTGGCAACATGTTTTGGGGTGTATCTGTACACCATATCTGTACCTATGTATGTGAGAAAAACTGAAACTACACACACAAAACAAATGGAGTTACTTCCCAGTACAGCCCGGACATGCCAGTCACGGACAGGCAAAACGGCGATATCAAGTCAAGTATATGAAAAGAGGAAGTTCAGTGTCCTTGAGGGAATGATAGAGCTGTCATTTATACACACACTATACCACACAAAGTACCACATGCAGTTCTCAAATTCTGGGTAAAATCAGTTGAAATATATCCTAAATAACTCAGTAGAACGTGTACCTTCCGTAACGGAACTCCGTAACTCGGCAACAGGCTTTCTCAGCTTTGCTCTTTTCCCTATTGAGGACACACTCAACGACACAAACTCCTCGTCTGTAAGCAATAAAACCTCAGATGGACCATCCTGACAAGTGACAGAGGAGTAAGACACCATCTTTCACTTAATACAAAAATATACTTGCAACCATGTTTTCTGTTTGATTTTCACATATTCTTTCACAATAATAATACAAATACAAAATATTGTTGCCTGAGAAGAAGGAAAATACTAATTTGGGTGTTTACGACACACCACTTTTTTTGGTGACTTTAAACAGTTATTGAAAGTTATTGACATTTATCTCACTAAGTATATAAGGGTCACTGAACTTAATATACTGCCAAATTAGAAACAAAACACAAACAGTATCCAAAGTAATGACGTTTGCCCATTTCTATCAGAACTGTCAACACTACGTTATGCAGAAGTGTGAGGTTTCATGGTGAAAATTGTTAGTAAAGAGTCACTCAGTATTAATTTTAATCTGAACAGCCACCAACCTCTTCTGATGCAAAATTTTCATTAAGATGTTGTAAGTGCAGTGAAATTAGTACGTCTTTCATTTGGCATAGGTGTAACTGAGGAAGAAAGAAGTATATGATAAAATCAATACCAATCACTTATCCATGATACACATGGCAGCCATACAGTATCTGCACTTCCACATTAACTACATATACGCGCAAGGCCAATGCCTAGAAATGTTTTACCCGTGTAATGTATGCACTTCAGAAATTTGTACATGGCGAAAACTGGGCCCACAGTGATGCCACATCACACCTGAGGCTAATCGGGTAGTCAGCACTAATGGCTTTATACATCAAATGAGCATTGAAAGTCGAAGATATACGGAATCGGATACATTAGTGTGTGTACATGTTTCGTCATTGCAGAGAAGTGACATGACATAGGACTAATTAACATACCAAGAGTAAACAGAGATCAGGACACCGGCACCGCATCCTTCGCAACAGCCATATCATTACATCCCACAATGCATCAGAGAGAGTTTACCGGAAGGCGAAACTTGGTCGACAGGGCGAGATTCTGGCGGCAACGTGAGATTTAGTGGAGATTCGAACGCCATTCAAACGACAGAGCGACATTTGGAAATGAAGTGTGCGCGTTGTCGACTGAATGTCGTCTGAATCTCGCGTTGTCGCCAGAATGTCGCGTTGTCGACCAATCTCGTCCAAATATCACGTTGTCGACCAAATGTCGCCCTTCTTGATTAATTAAGTTTGACCACAATGTTACTCATTTTTCAGAGACCGCAACATTCAGACGAAATTAAGAAAACAGGCAACATTTTGACGAGATAAAGTCGATACTCATTGCACATCGCGAGATTAGTTCGAGATTTGGTCGAGAATTGAACGAGGACGCGAGAATTGAACGAGGAAGCGAGATTCAGTCGACAACACGAGATTGATACGAGAGAGCGAGATTTGCACGGCATTCTCGACTGAGTATCGTTGGAGTTTCGTTATAATCTGGTCAGAATGTCGCGTTGGCGCCCTAATCTCGACTAAATCTCACAGTGTCGTTCAAATGTCGCTGTCAATGGTTTGGGGCCAAAACGGGAGACACAACATGGCCGCATTCGGCTTGCAGAGATTTATGTATTCTCTTCCCTGCGGCTTAGACCGTCTTCAGAATTATGATCTTAATTACCGAACGTGTTGTGAATAAGACTATGTGAGCACTTATACACCATCCTTGTATATAGATGGGGAAATTGTCGGGAGGGGGGAATTGTCCAGGGAGGGAAATTGTCCAGTGGGGGAGTGACGGGGGAGGGGCGATTGTCCAGGGGGTGAATATGTCCGTACCCCAGAGTTTATATACCCCTCGCTCCATGTATTAGCAGCCTCTTTCTAGGGCAGAGGTACCTATATTAATTCGGCATTATTCTTCAAAACAGTTCAGCTTGTTATCTATAAAACACTAAAATAGATGTGCTAATAATCTACAATAAACAATACTACACTAATTACTGGCTTTATTCTTCCTGTACAAACCGGTTTCAATCCTGCGTGATGTGATTTCAAGTGATCGGTAATTACAAAGCATATATTTCCCGGAGACAGACGAGGAAGTTAAGAATTTGATGACCGTTTTCTGCGTTACCTCCACTCATAGTCAAAATACATGTACAAGTCAGTTCGTCAAAAATGTATTACCCGTGTGGTGAAACCGTGAACAATTTTACCAGTTCTACAGTTGTGGGTAAGTCGCATTATTTAGATATATCAGATCTCTCAGATCTAGAAGCGTAGAGCGCAGGTCTTAAACTTTTTAAATGTCACTTACCAAATCAATGCTAGCCTGCATGTTAGCTGCAGCAGAACCTCCTCGATATCCATACAGTCAACAACAAAATGGCGGCCACTAGCTATTGTAATACTGTTATCACCACAAAATTCCAGGCGGAAGAAGACCATGGCTGCTCTTACCAGTAAGTGACATGCCCATTTTCTGTTCCAGAATGCCTAAGAATGGCTTGCCGGGGACCTCCTTGGGGGGTAGTAGCAGCGTTGATGGTGCCACTCGTTCTTTTCGCATTGGCCGTATTTGTGCTGAGGTTAGTAGGCAACTGGTAGAAACTTTCGTTAGTGACAGTAAATAACTAGTGCAGACATCTAGATAGAACATACATTTGCCAGGGGCAGGTAGATAGTGCGGACTTCTGCTGAGATCAGAAGAAATCAAGCATAGACTTCTTCCGAGGTCAGCAGATAACGGGTATAGACTTCTGCTGGGAATGGCAGGTAACTAATTATTAGACTACTGCTGAGAGCAGTACATAGCTAGTATAGACTTCTGCTGAGATTAGTAGATAACTAATAAAGACTTCTGCTGAGGTCAGTATACAACTAATATACAGTCAGATTAGATCAGAAGATAACTAGTATAGACCTAAGCTGGGGTCAGCAGACAACTAATAAAGACTTGCTGAGGTCAGTAGATAACTGGTATAGACTTTTGCTTATATCAGTAAATAGCTAGCATAGATTTGTGCTAAGTGCTGGAAATCCGCTGAGGTCTGTAGAAAACTAGTACACACTTCTACTGAGATCAGTAGATAGCTAGTATGGAAACCCACTGAGGTCTGCAGAAAACTAGTACACACTTCTGCTGAGGTCAGTAGATAACTACATGTAGTATAGATTTCTGCTAAGATCAATAGATACATAGCACAGGCTGAGATCAGTGGACAGCAAGTGTAGACTCCCATTGAAGTCAGCAGATACTATATCCTTCTGCTGAGGGCAGTAGACAGCTAATATAGACCTCTGCTGGGGTCGGTAGATGACTAGTATACACTTCTGATGGGGTCGATAGATAAACAGTACAGACTTGTGATAAGATCGGTAAAGATTTCTAATGGGGTCAGTACACAGCTAGTGTAAGCTTCTGCTGAGGTCAGTGCATAACTCATTAAGATTTCTGTTGAAGTCCGTACAAAACTGCTTCAGATTTCTGATGGAGTAAGCTGATAATTATTGTAGACGTCCGCTAAGGTCAGATAACTAATATAGACTCCTGGTAAGGTCAGTAGATAATTAATAAAGACTTCTGCTTAGGGAAGTAAATAAAAAATATAGACTGGTAGATAACTCAGTAGATAACTGGTAGAGATTTCTGCTGAGATCAACATATAAATAACACAGGCTAAAGCAGAAATAGATAGATATTACAGACAAAGTATAGATTGTTACTGTCAGTATATTCTACTTACTTCTGTTGAGGTCAGTGGACAATAAGTATAGATTACTGCCGTCAGTAGATTCTGTACACTCCTGCTAAGGGCAGTACACAGAGAAATATCTTCTTCTGAGGTCAGTGGATAACTAATATAGACTCTTGCCGAGGTCAGTAGATATCTGTTACAGACTTCTTCTGAGGTCGGTGATAACTAATATTGACTTTTGCCGAGGTCAGCAGACATCTGTTTCAGTCATCTGCTGAGGTCAGTAGATAACTATTATAGACTTCTGCTGAGGTCAGTAGATATCACAATTGTAACAAAATTGAACACTTTTCTGTACTAGGGTACCAGGTACAGAACGGCATGTACCACAGATACACAGGCGTTTTTCTCAAGTACTTTATTTGTGTGCTTCTATATATTAGAACACAAAATTTGTTGATGTTCAATATTGTTATAGTCGTTTTAAGGGAGTAAGATCACTGTAACATGGTGGGATGTCGTGTCTGGTGGCCGGTATGACGTTCCAGTGACGGCAGCACTTTGGCGGCATGGACTCGCCCTGCCATAAGAAGACACAGAATTTATAAATATACATCCTAAGGACTGCCATATAACTGAAAAATTGTTGAGTAAAAAGTAAAACCGAAGCATACATACATATAACCGGCGATCTGATTGGACAAGATCCGTTAAGCCCTCATCACTCATAACCATACGACCTATTTCGGGAGAAAAATTGTGGCTAATCGCCGTAAATCGTGGATTTATCCTTCGACACCCCCTAAACATGAATTTGTTTTGCAGGCGCAAGAACAACATGCTTGACACCGAACAGCTCCTGGACAATTCTGAGAATGCCATGGAAACGGAGGATGGATGTGGTAAGTATATCCCATATAGATTTCTTCAGTCTCTTCAGGCGACAACGCCGTGTTAAGCCATGTCTGAGGAAGAGTGAGTGAGTGCTTGGGGCTTAACGTCGTACTTAACATTATTTCAGTCATATGATGACGAGGAGTCCTTGTGGTGTGTGCATATAGTGTGTCTTCTGGTGGCAGGGTTATACCGACACCGGGCCAACCAGTCTCGATTACTTGCCCTAACCTCTCAGTGGTGAGCGCCTCGCGAGGCAGCATCAAGTACCATTTTTAAAGTATTTGGGATTCTCCCGAACTCTACCCGGACGCTCTAACCACTGCACGATCGAGGCGGTCGTTTGAGGAGGACTGTTATGACCTAATGTCCATGTTCACGTAGCATATGGGGAATTTACCATGATATCACCCACTTTTGCACACATACCATCACAGTCATTTCCTCTGAACGGATGAAGACAGCTAATTCTCTAAACGCTGTATTGTTTCATTCTTCAATTTCTGCTGAAACGCTTATTTCCCCGAGTGCTATACTGATTGTTTTGTTTCAGGAATAAGTATGTTTTAATATGGAAGACGGATGCTACCATTCGCGTTCTCCAGCCGCGCCTTTGAAAGATCACGTGGGACCAGAATGCGAAAATGTAAGATCAGACAAAAACGCGCGAGATTAGGTCTAATTTTTTGGTATTTTAGTTTTTGAATCGTTTTGAGTTCTCGAGCCACATGTTTTTTCTCTTAAAAATGGCCGCATCCATCTTCCATACTTTAGTTTCCTCTCGCATTTAAATCTAGAAAACATTGCAGTTTGTAAAGTGTGAGGTCATGACAGGCTTCCGGGTGTGGTTGACCAAAGGGAAGTTAGCCCTGGCATAAATCTGTGGGGTTCAAAGCGGTGTTAACGTTAACTGTATTAGCCCCAAACCAGAATTAAATTTAACTCACGGACTGAAGTGATTTAAATGACTTACGTTTGTCTTACATTATTTACAACTTTAATCACACCAACGGCAAGCCAAGGGACTTTTTATGCATTTGAACTTCACTGATCTGGAAAAAATAAATCATAAGCAATTATACATGTATATATTGCTTGATGTTGAGATACATACACGTGATTTAAACAGTGAAAAGCATCATGGGAACCAGCAAATGACATGATGACATACTAGTAGTTCAACAGTTGTTTCAATTTTCGTATTGGAATAATGAAAGATAGATCACACGAAAAAAGAATGTGTGTTTGTGACCTTTATAAGGCGCGCTGTCTACATCTAGGCATAAGCAACTTATCACCGTGGACATGAACTTTTTCTACCATTGCCATGGCACACACCTGAACTCTCTACAACCACCTATCACCTTTGACCACCTTCACTGACCAAAACTATGGTACCATTTAACCCTGGATTAGCTAACGATATGTCTTACCAATATAGTTTAGTAACAGTTTTAAACTTTTGGTAGCTAACCCTGGGATAACATATTTTACCCCGGGTTAGCGCTGTCCCTCGATTAAAATTAACAATCTGTCGATCACCCGGGCCCAGAGGTACGAAGATGGGTTGCTCGGTCATGTCCGAGTGATCATGAAGTGTATTTCAAACGCTTCAACACATTTATCTCTTTTTTTTATTGGTGTTATACGCCGATCTCAACAATGTTTCTTCCAACGTGCGACCGTAGATGAAGCCAGCCTGGGCCGGACTAGAACTCACATCGGCCGCACCTAGGCGCATGATATGTTGGTTCTGCCCTTATCTATTACAGGGAATCCTTCGGTTTCCTTCGTTTCTTCTACTGTGGTGGTTATAAATGATGGACTGTCACCGGATGGCTATTTAACTCGTCCCACATGAAGTTCTCGTAAAGATCTCATACTCTCTACCACCGTCTGTGAAATGCTATGTTTCAAACGTGGTGAAATCACTGGATACTAGAAAAATGCCGATGATCTAGGAGATGATTTCCACTTCCTGTTTGCTTTTTTCACCTCAGAGAAAAAGATTCCTATTTAGGTTTTGCTACACTGGAACCAGTCCTTACAAAGAGTGTGTGCGTTGCATGAAAATAAAGACAGAGAAATACTCTGTCTTTATATATCAATAAATTTGCTCTGGTGGAAAAGTAGAACTGGGTAACCCAATACAAATCCAAAACAACGACCAAATCCCTTGGCGCTGTGGGTAGAGCCTGTATCTCGTGAATCTTAGATTCGGCTTCAATCCCGAATCGATTCATACATAAGGCTTAAACATCGATGATGGTACTACCTCACTCGGCACTCAGGATAAGAGGGATAGGCCAAGTATCGGTCGAGCCCCATGTCAGTATAACGTGGTTGGGTGGGATGTCATGTCTGGTGTGTTCGGCATGGCGTTCCAGTGATGCAGCATTCTACATGTCAGCATTGGGTATTGTCTGCTCTGAGGAGACACCATCTTGATATGATCGAAATAATGTTGAAGGCATCAGAGGAATCGGACAAGGACAGCATAAAATGACTGGGCCTTATGGGGCGTCTTGTTTCTAGTCGAGTCTGGTATCTTCCGAGTTGCGTTCCAGTGAGGCAGTACTATGAATTATATCGGCATTGAAGCACGGCTAGTTGCAAAAAGGCGAGGTCGTAATATGAGCGAAATCATTTTGAAACCGACGTTAAATTTCAGTCAAACCATCCAAAACATGATTAAGTTACGAAATAAAACGCAAGCTTCAAAGTTATGTAGAAAGTCGTTACCAAACTGCATAAAACATATATATACTGTATATTTCCTACCCTTTGTTAAAAGAAAAGAACACATTTATACAAAATATACATTAAAAGAAAGAGCTTTACTTATGGTTAAATAAAAAATCTTAATTTTCTGGCCGAAGTGCTTGCTATTTGAGTACTTAAGAGTTAAACATCCAAGGCTGAGGAGCTTTTTTTAGGCCGCCATTTTAACAAATTGCTTACTTCATCGTGCTTAGCCTTGCAAAGTAGCTCTTCTGTCTTTGAAGGGTAAAAAAAATCATGTACATAACGTATGGAGGGCTTCAGTGCGGAGCCCAGCACTAGTTCTGGTGATAGTGAATGTAGCTTCGGCTTACAAGACTACCAGTTTGAATCGCTGAGGAGTGAGGCTGAGATTAGTAGTTCGACCGACCACACATCAAGCTCAAGTGAGTGGGAACCGGGATTTCTGGCTTCGACAGGGACAATCTTTGAAAGGACTCTATGCCTTCAGGACATCACAATTCAGACACATTGTGGCAGCCTATAGCCATGCATGTAGACATCATATAGCCCTCTAGTACATCTCAAACTCTTCCTTTTTAGAGGTGGCTTTAACAGAACTTAAAAGCCACGATTATCACGATGTACGAACATATTTAGCTGACACTGGAAATGCACGTTAATTAAATGGTAGGAGTAAAATCTTAAGCACAGTGACGTCACAATGAATATTCAAAAGGAGGAAAGGAGGATTTTCATTGGGCAAGCCTAAACCATGACGGGATTTTCTGTGTGCCCCGAATGGGTGGATTTTGTAAATAATGACGATGTTTAAAACAGTTTGTCTCTTTCACGAAACCATTAAAAATGTAAAAAATATAGTATTCCACGTAGTTTGTATAGCTCTTTCATTTAAGGTGTAGGTTGTATAAATGTGTTCTTTTCTTTTAAGACACAAAACATTTCTTTTTGACCAAAACATCTTGCCAACGCATATCATAATCAATAACGTCTCGTTGCCGTGGAGTCCGGTATATTTAGACTATACATAAACCCCCGTGGGGTTCCCGGGAGTGAAAAGAATAGGGCCCCAGTTCTCTAGGCAAGCTTGTCGTACGAGGCGACTAACCTAGGGCTCTCCCGTGTGGTTCCGGTGAATAGAATAGTTCCACATCCTCCCCGGGCTTGTCGTACAAGGCGACTAAAAGGGGCAACCTGTTTGCCGTGGGTTACGACCCGTGATGGGGGAGGACGGGATCCTGGTGGCTGAGGGTGGGTTGATCTTGCGATATCCTCACACCGAACACTCTACTTCGGCCCTTACTTCTCCAAAGACGGGCGGTCGGATGGCCCGATCCGATCAACGGGCTGGTCACACCAGTCCAGATGTCCGGATATCACCCTTCATTTATCTCCATTTGGTACAGAATCATTGCTTTCCGTGTTGGCAGTTTTTTCGTAAGATGTTCGGATATCTGGGCGGTGGCTTTAGGGTCAATCGAGTAGGCCGTTTCTAATTTATTAGATTCGACCTGCTCGAGTATGAACGAAAAATTCATCTTATCGAGGATGGCGTGGAACTCTCGTCTCTCCTTCTGCTGGTTGCTCGCAGAAGGGGTTTCGTCCTACATGTATTGCCACTCCGAGGCGGGTGAGAGACACTGCGCTATGAATCGTCAAACCCTTTCGTTATGTCTACCTCTAATTCCCCTACTCCAAATGTTTCTATGTCACAGCCTTCCACAGTTGTGGGGGAAAAAAAGGAAAAACGAGATACCACTGGATGTGGAATCGGGAAGTACTCACTTCCCATGCTTTCTGGTAATATCTAGTAAAAATCAGAATCAGGTAAAGATGAAAATCAATCCTTTTGTATTGAATAAAACATTGTACAGCTACGCAGGTACTTTCAAACAAGTGAAAAAGTTAAAGTCTGGCAAAATTCTTGTAGAATGTTTTCGGAAACAACAGTACATTATCTTACTCAGAATTCAAAATATTGGGGAGCAAGCTGTTTCTGTTACCCCACATAAAACCTTAAACTGCTCTCACGGCATTATTCGTGACACAGACCAAGACCTATACGACATGACAGAGCAAGAAATAACAGAGCAACTGAAGTACCAGGGCGTGCTCAGCGTCAAACGTTTTGTGATCAAGAGAGACGGGAACCTTATTAAAACAAATACGTATCTCGTAACGTTTAATAACTCGTCCCTCCCAACATCAATATTTATTGGGCCGTACAGTGTGCGGGTAGAATTATTCATACCTAACCCGACCGGGTGTTTCTCCTGCCACAGGTTTGGCCATGGCAGAGGTCAATGCCGTAATAAACTGGTCTGTTTCAGATGTGCGGAAGCGGGTCACGAGGGCTTCGACTGCACAAACGCGATAAAATGTTGGAATTGCAGCGGAGCCCACATGGCCTCTTCCAGGGACTGCCCTGTCTTCAAAAAAGAAAAGGAAATCATAACGCTTAAATGCAAAAATAACATATCGTATGAAGAAGCGAAACGTTTGGTCTCTGCCACGAATGGCCTTACTAAATCTACATATGCCAATGTTGTCAAGAAACCCTCCGTTTCGGTGGGAGTTCAAACATCATTCACTTGGCCCATTGGTATAGAGAAGCCACAGAAACTGGTCGTAAAACCGTTGGAAAACACGGCCAGTTCTTCATCACAAACCGATATCAATCTTACTGCAAAACCCGCTACTTCACCTGATTCTCCATCTCACCACAAGCCTTGTGCAAATAAATCGAAAACCTCTAAACCCGTCGAATCTTCACTAAATGCAGCGGGTGATAAACATCATAAAAAAGATAAACCTAGTGGCCCCACAGAGCGTCCCTCTAAGGCTACAAGGACCCTTTCCGAGCTTTCAATAAGTTTGGGTCGTTGCAGGACGTCGGTCCTTCAACGTTCGATGCGGACATGATGGATACATCACCTGATCAGGGAGATCTACTAGTAGGTTTCCCAAAAAGGGTCGTCCACGGTCCAGACATAAATCTCCCATACGCCTCCCTCCATAATGACTTCCTTAGACAAAATTATACAGTGGAATTGTCGAGGTCTTGAAATAAATTTTATTGAAATAACACAGTTAGTTAAATCTTTAAATCCAATTGCCCTTTGTCTTCAGGAAACACACCTGCAGACATCTGACAAAGACAAAATATCACTGAAAAATTATACACTATATAGCACTTACTCTAATAAGGAAGAGCGAGCTTGTGGCAGCTCCTCTATTTTAGTGAATAATAATATAATTCACAGCCCCGTTGCTCTCTACACAGAGCTTCAGGCTGTAGCCGTCCGTGTTTCCTTATCGAAAACAATCACTTTATGTTCAGTTTATGTTCCTCCTCACTCTTTGTCATTTTGGCATTTGCATAATTTAAAAGACCAACTGCCAATTCCTTTCATAATTATGGGAGATTTTAATACGCCTAACCCTCTATGGGGTAGTAAAAATATGAACAATAAGGGCAAAATAGTAGAAGATTTCTTATGTAAAGATGATCTATGTTATTTCAACAATGGTTCTAATACCTAGCTGCATCCAGTTAATGGTTCATATTCTGCTATCGATCTCACTATCACGGATCCATCACTTCTCCCGGAATTTGTTTGGAAGGTGCATGACGATCTTTGTGGTAGTGATCATTTTCCTCTTGTCCTAGAGCATCTCACTTCTAATTCTGTAGGAAAGTGTAGCTAGGTGGAAGTTCGATAAAGCAGACTGGATGGCATTTGAGATGTTCTGTTAGGCTGACATCACTCCAGAGAATCTCAATGCTGCAGATGGTCCTTTGCTTACATTTAATGAACTCATATTAACAGCGGCCGATAGAACCATCCCGAAGACCTCGACAAATCCGAAATCCAAAAGTAAACTCTGGTATGATAATGACTGCCGTAAGGCCATAAAAGACCGTAAAAACGCCGAGCGCAGATTTAATCATTGTCCTGATAATAACAATTTAAACCAGGTTCGTATACTTAGAGCTAAGGCTCGTCGATTAATTAAGTCAAAGGGACGATCTTGTTGGCGGAACTTTGTTTCAGGTATTACGTCCAAAACACCCATGCGCAAGGTCTGGAACATGGTTCAGAAACTTAAGGGCAAGAACAGTAAAGCCAAAGTTCAGCACTTAAAGGATGGTGATACCTTATTAACTTCACCGCATGATATTGTCAATAAAATAGCTGAAACAATATCCCACAAATCTTCATCTTACTATTATTCTCCTCAATTCCAGCATATTAAAAACCAGAAAGAGAAAATTAAATTGCCCTTCTCGTCTAAGAATTTAGAAGACTATAATCGTCCATTTTCAGTTGAAGAGCTTAAACCTTCTCTAAAAAAGGCACACGATACTGCGTGCGGCCCAGATAATATGTATTACAAGCTTCTGAACCACTTACCATCTGAGCCATTGGAGACACTCTTGGACTTACTTAATGATATTTGGATGACTGGTAAATTTCCCCTATCGTGGAGAGAGGCGTATGTTATCCCGGTCCCTAAATCGGGGAAGGATCATGGTGATCCGTCCCATAGCTCTTACCAGTTGCGTCTGTAAGACTATGGAACGGATGATATATGATAGACTTGTTTGGTTTCTTGAAGCCGACATGCTTTTATCAAACATCCAATGTGGTTTTCGTCAAGGTCGATCCACTATGGATCACCTTGTTCGATTTGAAACCTTCATTCGTGATGGTTTCATTAATAATGAACATGTGGTGTCGATATTTTTCGATCTCGAAAAGGCCTACGACACCACATGGAAATATTTTATTTTAAAAGACCTTGCTGATATGGGTTTAAAAGGTCGCTTACCTTTATTTATATCTCAATTTTTATCTGATCGTCAGTTTAAGGTACGGGTGGGGTCCACTCTTTCGGACTCCTAGGAGCAAGAGATGGGTGTGCCCCAGGACAGTATCCTTTCACCAACACTGTTCAGCATAAAAATTAACAGCTTGGCTCAAACATTAACACCTGGTACTGAGGGTTCTTTAAATGTAGATGATTTCCTGATATGCTACCGCGCTAAAAATATGAATAACATCGAGCGGCAACTGCAGCTTTGTCTCAATAAGATGGAGAAATGGGCAGTTGCCAATGGTTTTAGATTTTCTACCTCTAAAACCGTGGGTATGCATTTCTGTAATAAACGCAAACTTCATCCAGACCCTGAGCTTAAATTTTGTGGTGAACCAGTGAAACTTGTTGGGGAAAATAAATTTTTATGGGTTATATTCGACAATAAATTATCCTTTAAACCTCACATAAAAATGTTTAGGCTAAATGTACAAAGGCTCTGGATATAATTAAGGTCGTGTCTAGCACCGATTGGGGTGCTGACCGATCAGTTTTACTTAATTTGTATCGTTCTCTAGTGAGGTCTAAATTGGACTATGAGTCCATCATTTATGGTTCCGCTAAGAAATCATATCTTAAAATGTTGGATCCGGTCCATCGCCGAGGCCTGAGGCTCAGTCTTGGTGCCTATAGGACCTCACCAGTGGAGAGTTTATACGTAGAGGCTAATGAGCCTTCTTTATATCACAGGCGTATAAAACTCAGCATTCAATACGTTGTTAAGCTTAAGGCTCACCCAACAAACCCTGCCTACGATTGTGTTTTAATCCATCATGCGCAGATAAATATAATAAATGTCCCAACAAAATTTCTTCCTTTGGTCTTCGTGTTCGGGACCATATTGTGGAAGCCAACATCAAGCTGGAGGACATAGCTCCGGTTTCTTTTCTGGAGTCTCCTCCCTGGCTTCTTCCACAACCCAAATTAAAATTTGATCTACGTCAACATAAGAAATCCGATACAAACCCTCTTATAATTCAGCAAAGTTTCACTGAAGTAAAAGCTAATTATCCGGATTATAAATTTATATATACTGACGGGTCAAACGATGGAGCCAGGGTGGCGGCTGCGGATGTCTTGGAACAGCGAGTCACCTTTCTTCGCCTTCCATCCTCGTCTTCAATATTTTCTACCGAGGCTGGAGCTATACTTCTGGCTTTACCATATGATTCATCCGGCTCTGCCCAGAGAGCAGTGATATGCAGTGACTCGTTGTCCTGCCTTTTGGCAATAGAGACAAAATAAATTTCAAAACCCGTTAATACTAGAAATATTAGCCATCCATAGAAAGTTAATTAAAAGAGGTAAAGGTATTGTACTCTGTTGGATACCAAGTCATACTGGTATTCACGGAAACACAGTCGCAGACAGGGAAGCCAAAGCTGCTCTTAGTAAACCCATATCTAAGATTAAAATTCCTTATACTGATTTTAAATTTAATATTCTTAAATACATTTGTCGCTTTGGGCAGGATGAATGGGACCTGCAGGTCGATAACAAACTGCATGCCATTCACCCTGTCATAGGCTATGACTCTTATACTTTTGGTATGTCTCGTAGAGACCATGTCGTTTTAACAAAATGCCACGTTGGGCATTCTCGTTTAACACACAATTTTATCCTGGATGGGAGCAGTGATCCCGAGTTTGTTGGATGTGATGCGCAATACGGCATCAAGCATATCCTTGTTGACTGTGTGGACTTTGCTCATATTCGGCAAAGATTCTACACAGTCAACTCTATATTTGACCTATTTAACAGCGTCGATGGCGATGCTGTGATTAATTTCTTGAAGGCTGTTGGTCTGTATAATAGAATATAGTTTATATATATATATATTTTTTTTTCATTGTATAAATAATAGAATATAGTTTATATTTATACGTATGTATTTTTTATTGTATAAAATAAAAATTTCCACTTTTAGCTAAAATTTACTTTTTAACTGGTTTTAAAAAGAAAAATTCGTCTGTTTTTCTCTAACTTTTGAATGGTCATCCATAATGTCGAATACTATTCAAGGCTTCCTGATTTGAACATGTTCTCGGCACGATATGGCTGACGTATTGCCAGTGTGGCGTTAAGCCAAAATCATTCATTCATTCTATACATAAACATTGCAAACACGAAATGAGAATTTGAACGTTCCGTCTCAAACACTGCTGATAAAAGTTCTCCTGACATTTTGTTGAATATTTTAAATGTTCCTTAACGTACCGGTATTTAAAAGTACGACTTTCTTGTTTGCCTTTCAGAAAAAGAAATCTCGGTGGATGATTTTATCGTTGTGTGCAACAGGATCACTGAACAGCGCCAGTCGACGCTCATGGAGGTCAGCAATATTCTGGAATACGTCACCAGGCGACTGACAGAGGCACATCCATTTCAAGATGAGTTCAAGGTTTGTTATAGTCACCCACGTCTGCAAGACAACACATAAATAACAATCAGCATTATTACAAATCTAACCTACTCTCTAATTGACATACTGTTCAACGCTTTCAAATCTGTGCTCTGTACTAGCTAATGAACGCTCCGAGGGAGTAAAATACCTTGGTAAACGAAGAAATTTTTCATTGGTGTCTTCATGAATATTCATAACTTGCACAGAAACAGGGACTCGACCGCCGAATCTCGTATTTTCTCCGAAAAAGAAAACTTTTTACAGGAACACATGGCTTCACCGGGCCCCCTGCTGCGACCGATAATGTGGTAAACACCATTACTGTAGTAACCAACCGATATTGTACCACTTTTTGACCGATAATGTTACAACGACCGAAAGTATTGTCAAAACAAGCAAAAAAAGTTACCCACCAACCGATACTGTGGTAAATTTTTATTGATAATGTAGTAATTTCATTTCTATCTTTGCTGTAATATTTTTTTACCGATAATGTAATAAGGTATACAGGAAAGATTTTAACATTATCTCTCGCTTTTACAACAGCAGCACAGGTTACTGTAACAATATCGGTCGGTAACCACAGTACTGGTATTTGCTACAACACCCTCACCAGCGAAACATAAACAGACTCTATACTTAAGATCTCCATCAAAGAATCAGTCAAATTTGGCACGTTTACAAGTTCCCATTTAGTTGAGCCCTGAGGCCGTCTCCTTCTGTCACGGTAACTTTACAACTGCAACATGTTACGGCATTTCGTCACGTGGTCATTTCAACTGGTCATTCTGAATTATGTTAATTGACAATTTGTAAGTCACTGTGTTAAATTTGTGTGCTTTTCCAGGAGAGGTAGTAGACGGAAGGCTATATGGACTTCTGCATCAGGAGAGCATAAACAATCAAACTCGCTTTAGTTGTCTTCCAGGAGAGGTAGTAGATGGAAGGCTATATGGACCTCCGCATCAGGAGAGCATAAACAATCAAACTCGCTTTAGTTGTTTTCAAGAAGAGGTAGTAGATGGAAGGCTATATGGACTTCTGCATGAGGAGAGCATAAACAATCAAACTCGCTTTAGTTGTTTTCCAGGAGAGGTAGTAGATGGAAGGCTATATGGACCTGCGCATGAGGATTAGCATAAACAATCAGACTGGCTTTAGTATTTTTTCAGGAGAGGTAGTAGATGGAAGGCTATATGGACCTCCGCATCAGGAGAGCATAAACAATAAAACTCGCTTTAGTTGTTTTCAAGAAGAGGTAGTAGATGGAAGGCTATATGGACCTCCGCATTAGGAGAGCATAAACAATAAAACTCGCTTTAGTTGTTTTCAAGAAGAGGTAGTAGATGGAAGGCTATATGGACCTCCGCATTAGGAGAGCATAAACAATAAAACTCGCTTTAGTTGTTTTCAAGAAGAGGTAGTAGATGGAAGGCTATATGGACCTCCGCATCAGGAGAGCATAAACAATAAAACTCGCTTTAGTTGTCTTCCAGGAGAGGTAGTAGATGGAAGGCTATATGGACCTCCGCATTAGGAGAGCGTAAACAATCAAACTCGCTTTATTTATTTTTTTTTCAGCGATACAAAAGAGGCTATAACAATGCGTCATATTAGTGGATATCATTTTGAACACAAAGGGTGGTGATGATTACATCGGATTGAGCTTGGGATTGGGACAGCTCAGTTTCTAGGTGTTTGTGAAACGAAGTATTCAAAATCACACTTCATGTCGTGAACCGGTAAAACAATATCCGATGTAAAAGTCCTTAAAAAAAAGTTTCATTAATAAGTCTGTCTCTGGTCTGAAGGCGTGATTAGGCGCATTCTACCTTCAGCTGTAAGACCTGTCCCAAATAATAACAATACTGTCAAGAGCAGACTTTTCAAACATTTAACCAGTCCGAGAACATCCATTCAAACGATGAATTTCAATGTATAGCCTGCATTCGGGTTAAGTTTGATGTATGAATGCTTGTGATAAAGTAATGTGGGTAGGGTGCCTGTAAATTTAAAATACGTTTTAGAACTGTTTCCTGAGTTGTGTAGTTCAACATTGTAGCGATTTGTGAACTGTTTTCAGTTGGATAACGACGTAATCTTAAATTAATGTTTTTGGTCTTTTGAAAGGTTGATGCATCACCTCCTTTTTCAGTCCACTTACTCTGCTTTGTATGGCCTTTACGAATTGGTGAAATTTCCCCCACTTCCATATTTTCTTGGAAGTTCCAAAACATCTGATATCAGTATAGTGTATCGTTCACTGATGTTTTATCGCTGTTGAGAGGGCAGTATCGAAGGTTTTGGGTCATTAAGGCCAGCATTGCCAGTCTAGACTTTACAGCTGGCTCGTTGTGACCTAACACCGGATAGACCATTCATTTTACCCATTTATACTTAACACTCAAAAACTTGTTCATGGCCAGTAGGAGTGGCACATTGGTTTACTAGAACCCAGAGACTGCACGTGATGAATTTCAAAAACTTTTTGTTTTCTTCAGAAGTTACCGGTCGGATTAATTTATGATCACAGGGAAGCGCACAAGCCAGAAAACGAAGGACGATGCCGCTACCGAGGAATAGTTCCATGTGAGTAGTACCTTTGCATTGTTTTCTTGTTATTGTTTAATACGGTATTTATGCATAAACCAAGATTCTGCAAGCTGTTGGACTGAACATCCGCGATGCTTCGCCTCTTTGCGTCGTTTTCATGTTATTGTTTATCAGATATGATGACAGTACAGCATTTTCAGTAATTCTAGACCAGTGACGTCTAGCATTGCAAGAAACATTATTGCAATCTTTGCCGTAATATTCTGCTTAAGTTATGCAGATGTCAGGAGATGTGTAAGTCTCTACTGTTTGCGCACTTAAATGTATAGCCACGACGAGGCTCGTGTGATCGTTTGTACAATCCCGAGTTTTTGGAAGGCCAGTTGTGTTCCATCACAATGGTGGGCACACAAGAACTAGGAAATTAAACGAACTAAACGAACCGTAAAGCAGGTTACGGTTCATTAGTAACCTGCCAAAAGTGGATTGTTTACCCCGAGTACGCCTGCAAAAATGACCGCCACTGTAGAAGAAATAAAAACTCTTGAATATAGTGTTCAGCAACAACTTTATCAGATAAATCAAATTCAAGGTCAATTAAGATCGCCAGGCACCTGAACATACGTCTTTTTGAAAACAGAGTGGAAAGTTTCTGCCACCTTTATTCATATGATGCAATCTTTCGACACTAATTCCGTCATATCACAGTTATTAGGAGCTTCTTTGCATGACTGGGGTTTCTTATTGCAATAAATTGACCGCACTTATGTTTATTTATTTCATTGGTGTTTTACGCTGTGCTGAAGAATATTTTCACTTATACGACGGCTTCCAGCATAATACTGGAGGAAACCGGACAGAGCCCTGAGGAACATGCTTTATCACTATGGACTACGGGCCCACAGAGTTTAATACATAAATATGCTGGCTTTTCCATCCATAAAACACAAAAAGACATCATAAAACTGATACACCACACAGCACATATGTTCATTCGATGAGCCATCTTGAGCAAACCAACCCCTTTACTTCACTGTTTTCCAGACGACCATTCCCGGGTTATCCTACGCAGTAGAGGATCCACGGACGAGACGGACTTCATCAACGCTTCCTACATCGATGTAAGCGCTATCCAAGGGATCTCTGATTTGGGCTTTGGGGGTATAATTCTATATCAAAAGTTATTAAAAGCTCATTAAAAGTTGAGCTTTGCACTTTCAAAACTTTTAACTGGTTTAAATATGTTCACGGACTGACTACTCTAGCTGAATCTGGAATTTAAATTTGAGTTTCTCAGATTGATGGGATTTTTGGAGTGTTTTTAAAGACATTTGAATGACTGACTTAATGAAAAACCCTGTTGTGTTTATGGCGAGGTTTAAGCCGCCTTGTGCTTAAGATAAAGCAAATTATTTTGGCTTATAAAGGCAAGTTATCATTGGTGCTTTATTGACATAAACAATTGCCTATTGTAAATCTTGAATGACACAAGATGGGGGCCGGTGCTAAGGGTCTCGCTGTGATAGTGAGAATCCCGTTCTCGTGCTGTGTTTAATCCTTTTAAAAAAAAAAGGACTTGCTGTAGGTGTCGTGTAACAATTGGCGGACGTCAGTGTCATTTTGGTCGAATATGCTGATTATTTGGCACACAGGAGTATAAGACTGAATATATTTGCAGGGAGGATACATCGCAGCCCAGGGTACGTGGGTCCGTTTGTTCCGAGGAAACTTTGAGATAATCTCAGAAACCAGGCTGGCAATGTCCCGTGTAGTAAACAGAATTAATAAAATGAGTACCGTGGTGTGGCACTTTTTTAATTCATTTATTTATTTATTTGATTGATGTTTTACGGCTGTGCTCAAGAATATCTCACTTAAACGAAACCTGCCAGAGCTTTTTGGACCATATTGAAGCACAATAACGCCACCGATTCTTTTCTACTGCAAAGTATCGTCTCATTGCAGTATGTCTATGTTCTACGTGAATAGATGTGTAGTACAACATCTGCTATCTGTATGTAATGTTGTAACATAACAGATACAGTATGTTTAGCGGCAAAAAAGATTCTGTGACGCCACTGTGCTTCAATATGGTCCAAAAAGTCCACCGTAGCACCTCAGTCTTTATTTTCGTTTTAACTATTTTAAAAATTGTGCAAACAAAATAATGAAGACCATACTTGAAATCAGCACAAAATTTCCTGTCAGATGATGCGTACTTTCTAAATATGTGGTCTGTTCTTTTAAATGACGTTGATCAGGTTTATACGTGGGGGAGGGGGGTACTGGATGGAGACCAAAGAAAACAATCCTCTCTCTCAGCTAGTGCTTGGCAAGCATTTTTTATTACACATTACCTGGGGCGCAATTACAATTATTCTCAGAGATGGATGTGGCAATATATATCTGGCAGATATTATCGTGATATGTACTCTGAGAAACACGAAGTGTGTCTGAAATGTAAAACCCATTTATTAATGGAGAGATATTTGCCTTTCAATCATCCAAACGTATCTGGTAAACCTTTTGGGGCAGAGCCCCAACGGGGGTTAGGGGATAGATTAGAACAGAAAATGACTCTCTTCGGAGAAAGCCAAGTAACCGGCATGGTAAGTTTGAGCCCGGGAAACCATCTCCCTTGGAAGGTCTACCATGTAAACCCGCGGACGCTCGTGGGCCCTTACTGATCTAGCTGATTTCCTCCCACAATAATTCTGGCAGTGAAATAATTGGATTTTGGCGTAAAAAACCAATAAATAAATAAATAAATAAATAAATAACAACTAATGAACCGTTCAAGTTATAACAGTCCAGGACAGTGAGACTACTGACACACGTATGTTGTAATTTTCAGGTCCAACGGAGAACACGATAACCGAGTTCTGGCGAATGGTCTGGCAAGAGAAGTGCGGTCGAATTGTCATGCTGACCAATCTCTACGAGTGGGGGGTGGTGAGTCTGCTTTACAGCTGGAAGAACACCCCCTCCCCTTAATGATTGCACGTCATTTGCTAACGAGCCAACAACGAGAAGTACAACTGTTGAACATAAAAATTCTACATGTAGCCTCATAAAACATCTTTTCACCTCCCTTTCTTGGTTTCAAGTTTAACACTGGCGTGAATTATTGCGCCTGACGTTCTGTCGCTACAGAGACCGCAGTTCTTTTGAAAGGCTTTGTGTCCTTAAGGTCTAGCATGTTTATCTTTATGTAATACTGGATCAATGTTTCATTTTACCTGGTCATACTGAAAACCTAAAACTTACTCATGACCAATCCAACTGGAACATTGGTGTACAAGAACCCTGAGACTGCAGGTGTTAAATTTCAAATACTTGTAAGCAGGATAATGGGCATAACTGAAAACTTTGCCATCCTAAATAGACATATTTTCGTTTCAATCCTAAAGCCCGGTTGAACCCACCTGCCATAAAACGTCGTGCAATGTCAATATGGTCCATAAAGCCAGATTTTATTCAGTTCAAAAATAAAATATAAAAAGATAAACAAAGGTAATAATTTAAATAGTTTTCAATAGTCTTTTTCCCTAAACCTTACTAAATGGTTTCTTTTCCATTGCTTTACACATTTCTTACGAATCATCTGATTGTCTCACACGAAGATGTTGACAACACATGTTTAGAAGGTGTCATTTGAAAACCGTTGAAAACATATTTTGATTGTATTGACCGAATACGTTCATAACACATGTTTTCATTTGATTGCAGAAAAAGGTAGAGCAGTACTGGCCAGATGCCGGGGAGGTTCGATATGGTGACCTGGTTATCAAAATGGGAAGCGTCCAACATTTTTCCAACACTCTGCTGAGAAGACTTACAGTTAACCTGGTAGGGTATCACTGATTGTCGGAATGATGGATTCATTCACAGTGACTTTCAACATAAGACATCAGTTTCTTATCAGTATTTAGGGGTACGTTTGTAAGTGTAATGTTTGTATGTTCGTTTTACAAAATCAGCATCTGATAAGTAGAAGAAACAAATAACAGCAAGCCAGTTCAGGGTAAGCACATTCAATTTTTCAAAAAAAAAACAACAACCATGAAGATAAACCAATGAACAGAGGCATAGCAGAATTACCAACAGGTGTGATCACGACTTTCCTATTAAGTTATAGGAAAAACATACTACATTTGATGACATAACCTTGACAACGAAATTTCTTACCATGTACATTAACATTAAATCGTTCATTCGTCAGTTCTCAAATTTAGACCTGCCTGCTCTATTTTTGCGCCCCTCAGGGTAACGAATCACTTGAAGTGTTGCACTTCCTATATCCGGACTGGCCGGACCATGACGTTCCCAGGGATACCGCCGGCATCCTTCACTTCCGGTTCCAGGTTCGCACCGCCGACCGCCAAACCGTTGGACCCATTCTCGTCCATTGCAGGTAGTCATCATCACACTTCCACGGTCATATCTAGATCTGTACATGTACTTTTCTAATACTTACATTTTTCAGTTTTTTTTATTTTTTTAACCTGGTATATATGCCATACTGATTAACCGAGCTTAACGTTGTTCTCGGTACGAGCCATCGGGCCTTTTGTTTCTTTATTTGACTGACTGTGGCCTATTAACGTCGATTTCAACATTAATTCGACCATATCCCGACACTGTCTCATTGTAGCAGGACGACCCCAGAGCTGCTTCACTGGAACGCCATGCTAAAGACACCACACACGACGCCCCAACCTAGCCACATTATATTCACACTGCATGGGCCGACTTGGCCAATTACTGACCTCATACTGAGCGCCAGGCGAGGCAGAGCCAACATTACTGATTTTACAGCCTTAGGTATAACTCAATTCGGCATTGAACCTCGGACCTACCGTTTAAGAGGCCAACGCCCTATCCACTACTCCATCGTAGCCAGTCTCTAAGCATTGACATCTCATCCTCAAACTCTCCCCACCCCCCACTTCGATGGTCCTGCGGCAGGCATCAGGCTTCATAGCCTTCCTCAAAACGAGGTGGCGCCATGATGGTTGACTCTTAGGGCGCATAACAATACACATGCTAGTATGAACTTTAGTTTTCTAATGTGAATGCCCTGTTCATCTTCAGTTTAAGATGTTCATGTCTGTCCAGTAGGGAGCAGAATAAACAGTACTATATAACTACATACATTTGAGCTCTCGGAATGCTTTAATAATGGCGGATGGTCGTGGGTTTCCTTCGGGCTCTGTCCGGTTTCCTCTCACCATAATGCTGGTCGCCGTCGTATAAGTGAAATATTCTTGAGTACGGCGTAAAACACTAATCAAATAAATAAATATTTTAATAATGCTTGTGAATAATGACTTTCTTCAATATCTTCCTTGACATTGTGCGGTAGAGTGAAAATGGTTAGATAGTACTACTCAGATGCCGGTAGATGCACACTCAATGTGTAAAAATCCCTTCGGCAACGAGAAACACACTTTTGGAATCACACGCGTACATGCCAAAACACACATTTACACGTGATTTACTTCTTTTTATTTGCATTACTTGAAAGACAAGACTGTGATATAGACTGAAGTCATATTAAACAGTGTGCAGAGGGAAGGCTTGTAACATATGTACCATAAGTGAATAGCTGGGACTATGCACATTTATTAACCTATGTATTCACTGGGTCTGTCACAAGAAGTATAAATTAAAATACTCTCGTAATTTAGTTTCTTTCCTTCAAGAGGCAATGGTATATTATTAACTTACAATTTATCTAAATAAGGGTAGGCCTATATAAAAAACATTGTTTCATGAGTACACATCAACTCATTTATATTAGCTTCTTGAGTATTGGCTTACGCTACAAGAGAAAATTAGGAGTTTCGGGACTTCTCTATATGCCAAAGGTCAATAATCTGAGAAAAAAACAGACAAATAAACCTCTCCATTTTTCCAATCTGCACGCTCACTCTTTGGACTAAGTGATGTATAATCACTCCTTAATATTTTTCTGTAAATAACAAAATTTTCTGTATCTGTTCTTTCTTGTCATCAATGAGAAAATCCTCAAATACGGAGAAAACTCCGACACCCCATATATCTCTGTGTTTGAGCCCAATGGCTACACGAGCCTATCTGACCCTAAACGTCAGCCATACCTTGTCGTCCTACATTGCGGACGCACTGCGTTGCTAGGCCGATCAGCGGTCACGTGACTTTATTGCGCGCTACCTATAGGGTTGTCAGTATTTTGTGAAGCCTGACCGGGTATTCCGAAAACTCCGGCTTTCTCCACCCATAAAGCGGTTGTAAAAAACTTTTAACCAAAATTGTGGCTTATTGGTCAAGAAAACAGGAAAAACCACCCCTGCCTTCTCAAAGAAAAACCTGACAAATTTCTTGACTTGAAGACTTATCCGAACATGGGCAGGGGACAAGGATGCAAGACCATTACTAGCCTCGATCAGCAAATTAAGGCCTATTTTTCATACGTTGGGAGATATTCTTGAGTACACCATAAAACAAAAAATCAAATCAAATCAAATAAATAAATAATGCATGAGAGACCCGTTCTGTAATACCTATTACCTCAATTTCGTTACATAATTCACATTTACCGGACCCCGTATCTGAGATATTTCTTGCTTTCTTTTTATGCAAAGAGTGTAAAATGACGATTGATTTTGAGCAATGGTGGTGCCTGAATATTGTGATTTGGCTATGTTACTATACCTCCATCTGTTTTGTATTTGTCAGCGCTGGCGTGGGGAGAAGCGGGACGTTCATCGCACTGGACCTGCTCCTCAATCGATGTCTGAGAGCTCGTTACGTGAACGTCTTCAGCTGCGTGGCCCACCTTAGGAGCAGGCGCACTCAGATGGTTCAGACGCTGGTACGTGCGCAGTTGTCTCCTTTTATATAAATCGTCATCGTTTGACCTCACACTACTGTCCCTAAATCTGGGAGATTTCCGGGTTTGACAATCCTCATCTCTTGATACAAGTCCACTCAACTTCCTGATAGGTATTGACCGATGAAATAGGAGTCATTAGGGATCAGAATAATTCAGCCAGAGGTTCGTGAACCCTTACTTTTCACTAAGTTTTGCCTGATGTATATCCGCCTCTATTTCCGGAAAACACACCAGTTTAAACCTAGAATGAATTTTTAAGCCTGTCCTACAAAACGATACCACGATGAAAAACGATATAAGCAGGGAAAAGACTGCATAAAGGAGCAAAGTGCTAATACGGTATTGCTTCCTATCCATCCCACATGGTTCTCCATATATACATATACATATGCAACAAGAATCCGCCAAACTCCCCGCCCACCCCATTTCTTTCCTTTTTTTCACTACCAGATGTCGCCAGTGCTCCAAACATTATGCGTAAAATCTCAGTAGGGTATTAATGTAGAGATCTCGACAGCCTGGTCTGTCAAAATCAGCCGACATAAAGAGGTTCCCGTCTGACGCCAGTGACGCAAACTGCGCCTGGCGTAACTTCTATGACAACACATAGTGAAGAGATACGTCACCATGGTAACTGGGCTTGGCGTAGTGTTGCGACAGCTTTGTGAAACAGATCCCAAGTATCTGACTTCGTTCACAGGACCAGTACGTGTTCCTTCACAAGGCTCTCCTGGATGGTGTCCTCTGCGAGGGTTCCATCATGCTGGAATCAGATTTCCTGGCGGCATCACAGCGAATCTCGAGGTCGTCACATGACTACGAGAATTTGAACCGGATTAACCAGCAATATGCGGTAAAGAGAATTACCAGGATACAAAACTAACAGATTTGTTCGTTGTAAAGTGGGGCAAATAGAATTGCTACGAGCAACTTGACCCCAAAAGTCGCATTACGATGAGTTGTTGAAAGTGATATTAGGTTAACGAGTGATATTAGCTAAACAGAATTGTTCTTAGAAATATGAGGTACCTAAAATTGTAACCAGCCAAACGAGGGGTCGTCTCTCAACGCCAGAATTATTTCAATATTCTAAGACACCTAATTTCCCTCCAACCACAGAAACTTGAAGCCCTAAGCGAACTGTTGGATGAGTGGCCATGTGAAGAGGCCACAAGTCCCGAAAACATCGGCAAAAACCGAGATTTGCAGTGTTTACCTGGTAAGTGGGGGCGAAAACATTTCGGTGGGATCTGGTTGGAAAATCCTGCCTCACATGCTGACATGAGACATAGCGGGTGAGGGCGGCATAGTTGCTGCTCATTCGATTTTTTTTTCGTCCATTAAATTTCTGTTTTACGCTTTGACGGTTTTAGTTTTGATAGGGGTAAAGCAAAAAACTTGGTGAAGGATTGATACAAAATCTGTAATAATTCTATTTAACCGTATTCATACCGCCCCGAGGAGTTTGTGGGTGGCGAGAGAAACCCTGTATATTTTTCACTTGATTATATCCAGCATTGATAGAGCTGCGCCTTGTGTTGTCCACTTCGACCCTGACAACAACTGAACGGCAATAAGTGAACGTTCCTATTTCAGATTTCCGGTTCCGGGTGTACCTGACTTCAGCCACCGGAAGCGACAGCTACATCAACGCCGTCTTCTTTCCGGTATGCATCCTAGTACAGACTGACCATAATGAATACAAATGATAATATATCATATGAAATCCCTAATAAAAAGGCTTTAGTTATCGTTTTTTAGATTCTACAATAAGAAAAATAACACAGATCAGAATAGTTCTTTCCTGAAGTTGATTGAAACAACTCCAGAGAAAAACAATGTTCTGAGATCTATAAAAATACCAATTCGTTTAAACCTGTGGAATAAAGACATTGACACTTAAATATTAACCCTGTAACATTCATTCCTATCCTCACATCAAAACGCCGTTCAGTTTGAAACCCTTTACGATTAGAAATCCAATTTTATACACGGAACTTGTTGATCCATCTACACCTCTAGTATTTGCCTGGGTAACGTGTAATGACTCGAATTTCTTTCAAAATTTGATTGGACGTTAAAAGTATTTTCTTTAGCTGTGCAAGCCATGCCTGTCTCAAGCTGTCTCCACTAATTTTTCATTCACGATATTTCCAGAGAACAATTTACACAATCATAGGTACACATACGGGTTAACACATGAAGGTACGCACACAGAGCAGAGCATTTCAAAAAAAACCCCAAAAAACATTTACCTCTTAACTCGGGAAACATATGAAGATACACACATGGATCAGGACATTTCCATGAATCAGTTTACAGTTATATGCACACATATAATATGGAAGCCCTTGGATATACGAGTACATACAGGGATGAGAATAATCCCAGGAAAGTATTCACATAATTATAGATGAAGGTCATATTTGGGAATTCACAACGGTGCACATACTGATAGAGTAATCAGAGAAACAGCACTTTCTATCATGTACATGTATATGGTCGTTAACACTTCTGAGGAACAATTCCCATTGTTCATGAGTCACTGCTGTGTAGCCTTTGCAACGATGCTATTTGCTGCGTTCCATTTTGCGTTTCTGAGGGCGTTCGATCCCTAATACTTTCAGCTGACATCATTGAAAGTTTCTTCCTTCTAGCTGTTTATGGAGACTTTCGGCCCTTAATGCTGATCAGTTGACATAAGTGAAACTTACCAGCTTCTTCTTCATGCCCGGCCGACAATATCACTGATGACTTTGTGTTAAGGGCTACGGGAACCCTCGTCTGTTCATCTCCACCCAAATGCCGCTGTGTAACACTATCCAGGACTTCTGGCGAATGATAGAGGAACAAGACTGTACCACGATCATCACATTGGAACCGTGTGCGGTAGGTCTTCTACAGCTGCTGTTCATTTCCCGTATCCAGTGGCACGTCACAGGAGGTATTGTTTTCCTTTAACCTCATCAGATAATCTAAAGTCTGTGCTGAACAATCGCCAAAGTTGTGAGACAGACAATGGATTTGAGCGTTCGCCTGCGCATGTGTGATGTTTACCCTCGTTCTAGCCTTACCAAACGTAGCGATGATTAGATGGAAGAAGATTCTTACTGCTCTTAAATGTCGTGAGAAAAGCTTAACATAATTCTTGTAATAGTCTTCTAAAACTGCTAAGGGTTAAAATATGAAACGAGATATTTCGGCTCGACAAAGAAATATTTCCTTGCAGGAAAACCCGTCTTTGACATATTTACGTGTGCCTCGTCGGGAATATGAGTGGGGTTAAGCGACTCGTGTTATATTTTTTCATAATGCACCAGGAATTCGACACATTGTTTATACTGTGGTTGTTTGTTTATGCCACAGGAGTACGACATCTACTGGCCTGACCTGGGACAGACGCTAAATCTGGACTGTTTCGACATCACCCATACAGACGAGAGAACGCTGAAATCCATGGTTCAGCGCACGTTTACCTTGGATTATAAGAAATGGGTCAGTAGATATAGTGATGTGATTGGTTCGATTCAGAGGGCAAGAAGTGGCTCACAAAGTAAGGCACAAGACTCTTAACGATATAAGTCGCGGGTTCAATCCTGGCCCTGGGCAGACTGATTCTGTATTAATCCGTTGATATTTCAGTACGACTTTGGCGGATGACGGCGATCAGGCAATGATGGTGAGGGAAGTTTTACTCTTTCGATAGTGAACCACAAAGTGAAATCATTCAATACAGCCAATGTGAACAGAAATACGTCTAACAAGTCGTGGTTAATGCTGCTGAAAAAATACTTCACAAACAGGCTGAGGTCATCGAAATTGATGTCGTCTTATTTGCAGGATAACGAGAAAAAAGTGATCAAACAGTTTTGTTTCACCCAGTGGCCCAGTGACAAGGCCATTCCATCCTCTCATGTGTTCCTGCTTCTCCTGTTTGAAGCCCTGGGCGAGTGGACAGGACGTCCACCGCTGTCTACAATCGTTCTCCAGTGTCGGTCAGTTACCAGTTTGTCAGCCATTACTCCAATCCGATGACACTAACTGAGGATAGCTTAAACTATAACACTTAAGGTGTTATATGAAAGTTGAATTAGACTATTATCGATCTGGAAATGGTGTACAGGTAATGCAATTAAGATTCTAGTGCGTATTTTCAGTAAATCCCACGCGTCTCTGAATCTTAACTGGCATATCTGTATACACTAATTCATCTTTCATATAACACCTTTAGCGCCATGCTGCTCGTACATTACAAAGACGTTGACAATTAATGTGTCCAATCGACAGTATTAATTACGGATTTCATGGTTTTAATTTTGTGTTATACTTGACAAAATACAGCTGGTTCACAACTGTACTTTGCCACAGTTCATGAAAATGTTAAGCGATCATCTGACTTCCATGCTTTATGGTGGCAAAAAAAAAAAAACGCCACTGCCCATTTCAATATTGCGTGTAATCCTTTATTGTAAGTTTAGAACTAACAAAGCTATTAGCAAACCTGTTTAGCCGTCTGCCGTCCGTGACTGGAATTCATTGACTGTTCTATCGGCAGGAATGGCGCTGAGCGATGTGGCCTGTTCGTCGTGTGTTGGTCTGTGCTGGAACGACTCAGACAAGAGAGCATTTTCTCCTTGATGTTAACCGTGAAGGAACTGAGACGGGCCCGTGCTAAAGCCATCACCTCTCTGGTAAAATCATACTTCATCAGCACCGCCTCGATGGCCGGGTGTTTAGAACGTCAACCTTGAGGTCGGAAAATTCGGGATCAATCGCGGGTCGGGTCATACAAAGACATTAAAAGTGATATTTTTTTACTGCCTCGCTTGGCGCTCAGCACTGAGAGGTTACATCAAGGAAACAGGACTGGTCGGCCCGGTGTCAGTGTAATGTGACTGCGGGGATTGTCATGTCTGGTGTCTTTGGCAGGATATTCCAGTGGCGGCAGCACTTTGGCGACATGGATTGGTCCTGCCACAAGAAGGCACAGTACATACACACTCTAAGGATTCCTCGTCGTTGTATGACTTAACGTAAATACCCCAAGCATACATACATACATATGTCTTAAAATCACTAGTATTAGATGGCTTGTCCACAACTCCAATCGCCTTCACCGCTCTCATCGCTTTTGGGCATTTGGTGACAATTAACCCTCGACGAACGTCGCGTGTGTTCCACTGACATGGTGTGCATATCTGTACGTCACACGAGGGAAAGATTGTCAGTAACTTACCAAAGGTCGGTGGCTTCCTCCACTCATAATACTGACCGCTATCATATAGATGAAAAATTCTGAAGTATGTAGTCATTTACATATAAATATATAAAGCATCAAGCATCATATAAATAACTTGCACTAAATTCCCATTTAAGGATCTCTAACAGACGATTTCCTTGGTCCAGAACAAATAGTCAAAGGCATGCTTCAAGAGAGACTGTAAAATGCTATTGCTGGAGATGGAATATGCAATCCGAGTGTGCAAATCATGCCTGCGTACATGAAGACTGCAAACTCCACATGAATGGAAGTTTAATCCCTCGCCCATCTCGAATCACGAAAAGCTATTACTGTTTCCATGAGCCACTGAAGAGAGGGGGCCGATCTTTTCCAGTGGTTTCAAAAATGACGGCACTACCTCCGTGCTTAGTGTAGTGTCTGTTTTCACAATGAACATCTGAGAAGAAGGCATGTACGAATTAGTGACGTCATACATGAAGCCACTAGGAAAGAATGACAGCCATTTAATAGATTGCAACTGTGAAATAGAATCGTCAAGTCAGAGTTTTAAGCGTAGCGTGTAGGTGGTGCGTGCAGGCCGAGAGTGGTGGACGAGGTGGGGGATAGGATTGGGACTGTTATGGTTAAAGTTAAATTGCCGCTCTGGTCAGAATACAAATTGCGTTGAAATATTACAATGACATGAAAGAAATTCTACGTAGTAAGCCTAACACCATTTTCCTGTCGTTATGTGATGATATTCTCTATATGACGTCGAGTCAGGCAGATGTGACGTTAAGTAAGGCATTTATGCTGGGATGACGTCAAGAGGGTTTCAAGGGCAGTGTCATATGTGGAACACGTTAGCGATTGATAACGTCATATGTTCGTGTTTGACGTCACACCAGGCAAAGTTGAAGGGATAGAAATATTTTGTTTCCGTATACTCTGAAGAAACGTACAATATCGGTTTTAATGTTTTCACAATTTATGAAAGCAATTCAGACTATACCAGTTTTTATCAATTCGCCTTGCTTTTAACACACAGATGTTTTGACACCAAAGTAGCTTTTTAAGCCACGTACGTTTTTTCGCGCGTTTTAAGACGGGCACAACAACGCCGTTTGGTGCGAATATTTTACTACTTCCATATTAGCCTATAAGGTAAAATCTGATGGTATTTTAATGTTTCTCTCTGTCTTTTCACAATGAGATAAAGGTTCCCTCTCGCAGCAGCCGATAAGGCTTTGACCAGTAGGGTTACGCGGTCAAACTCAGCCTTCGGCGGATGCGCTTTGGCTTTGTGCCAAGTGGTTTGTCCGATACCTGGTAATGGACGGGGATATATTTTTTTAGCTATTCTCTGTTTCCCCACGCATAAACCTGACTATCGCCATGTAAATGATATTCTCCTGACCACCACTTTAAACTATCACTCAGTAAAATTCCTTACATAAAATATAAAAATGACTAATTAGTACAGCCAAATGATCACTTCACTTGCCTTTGCAGGAGCAGTACAGATTCTGTGAGGAATTCATTCTGAACTTTGCCCAAGGTTTCCATGATTATACCAACATTGAATTCACGCCACTGAAACTGCCGGAGAAAATTAAACCAACGAAAAAACCCCGGAAGAATCCGAATCAAAATCTCGAAAAATGAAAGAAAGGAAAAGGCAATAAAGATGAAACAGAGGAAGTATTCATGAGATGAAAGGGCCATTTTCCACTGTGCAGCGTTATGTATGTGTGGTCTCAAGTATAGGGACAGTGTAATTGATGGATAATGCATTTTCTCTTATTCAGGAGATTAAATCTCAATATTTGCTTTCCCATTTTTTTTTCTTTTTGGCTTTTCAGTCTATTAAGTATAATCCAGCGCATGCCAGGCGTATTTTCTTAGAAAATGTTAATATTGTTACTCGATAGCTGCTCAAACGCTCACATGAACTGTTAAATGTAAGGGAAAGCTAAATAATATGTTCAGGTTAATGAAAATGCCCTGTTGGAAGCAGATTATGTGATATATTACTTGTCAGACCTAGAAATGAATGTAGTAGTTTAAATGGAGATCTTTCTACTTGACGGATAGAACGATCTTTAAGTGCTGACATCTAAATGATTCGGCAAAACATTATCTGATTTATTGTCAGTTATATAAAAAACAACGTGATATATTGCAAAATAATGTCAAAGAGTCAGGACAGAGATCACTGCTAATTTTCTTCTTTAAATATCACCGTCACAGAATATGTATGCAAATTCATCAGTGACACTAAACAGTTCATGTAATTCTTTACATATGTGTGTATGTAAACAAGTATGTGTATGCATGTATGAGTGTACAGTTCGCACGCATGCATGGGCGTGCATATGTCATATGTACAGGTGTATGTGTATGTATATGTGCGCGCGTACGAGGATGTACGCGCAGATGTATGTGTATATGTATGTGTGTGCACATGTATATATTATGGATATGTGCACTGCCTGCAAGTATACATTATTAGTATTATTATCATTGTTGTTGTTGTCGTTCTTATAAAGTAAAACAGTGTAGGTACGCTGACTATGCACTTCGGTTCTGATTACAGATATGCTCCAGTGCGTGCACGTGTAAAAATCTGTGCCTGTACCATTATTCTTTTTGAATGACATCTCATTGCTGTCCTGTTTGGGCCCTAGCACTGTTTACATGTATCCATTACTCTTCTCTGTACAAAATCCTGCGCTGGAACAAATTGTTTTTCCCATTATATATGTTAGATCACCATCATTCTATGTAAGATGAAAACGGAGCAATGATATAAGCATAATGCTTAACTTTGTTCCCTAGCTAAATAAAATATGTTTAAACCAATATTGATACTGTTATGAAAACGTCGCGCTTTCCTGCAAATAAAATTCATGTCAAATTTTAACGCGGTGAAATATTAACTTTGTGTTTAAATATGTTAAGATCTTGTTCCAGTAGCCTACAGTTCAAAGACAAGAAAGCAGATGTGCAAACCAATGCTCATGCAGATGAAACGGAACTGTTGTTGTACAGTATCCGAAAAAAGTGAAGAAAAAAACACTTTACTCCTTTTTTTTCCTAAATCATGAAACCAAGAGTTGCGCAAGATGAATTTATAGAGGCAGTCATAGTGAGCTTAAGTGTGGAAGATAGAAGGGAAAGGTGCTTTGTAGAGGCTCGGGTTTTTGTGGTATTACAGCACTATAATTTATCAGCCTTTATACCAGGCTGAATAAATAACCTGACAGACATGGATCATACAAATTATAATTCCTGTTTACTGCCTTTGTGACTCGTTAAGTGTTTCATAAGCAGGACAAGCGAATTATTGATTGCTTGATTGGTTAATTGGCTGATTGTTTGGTGTTTAACGCCGTAATGGTTGATTACTTGGTGTTTGATGTCGTATTGGTTGATTGTTTGGTGTTTTGCGCCGTATTGATTTATTGTTTAGTGCTTTAAGCCGCCCCCTAGCAGTTTTCACCCATGTGAGGCGGGTCAGGTTTGTGGGTATAGCTAACCGGGGTGACCAGAAATAAACCTTCGCCAGATGCCTGGCAAACCTCTTGACTTAGAGCTCCAGCCGAAACAATGAGGGCTAGATTCGAACACGGAACCTCGATGACTAAGACCCAGATGGTCATATCGTGCCAGCGCATTACCCATCAGAGCCAGCAGGGCGGTAGGAAATATTGTCATGAATTCTAACTTCTAAAGTGACGAGAAAAAATAAATATAGTTTGCAAATTAAAAACATTTCAAAATCCATGTTATATGCACTGAAAACGATGAAAGTAATGTTTTAATAATATTTCCTTGAACAAAACTAAATTCTCATCCTTTTCATTTGAGACTCATAATTAGAGACGAATCGTGAAAATTAAATTCAGTTTAATTGAAATTAACTAACCTGCCTGAAGTTTAGGAGGTCTGAAGCCTTTAGCGTTATACATGTTGTAATTCCTTCGTTGTTTCGTGGTTCTGGTTTGTCTTTGAACCAGATACGTTTGGTGGAATGTGCGTTTTGTCAAAATTTCAGCCATTCACCATGTTGACGTAGGCCTACGTCCCTAAGTGTTAAGAAAATACTTTTCGGATATTTTCAATTTTCTTGAGAATAATTTCTTTGATAACTTGCAGAGTGCAAGATAGCTCGCGATTCCAAGCCCAACACAGAGCCCACTGTACTGAGAAAAAGCCGGTGCCCAAAACCACGCTCCAATACACACAGCCATAGGGAACAACCGCTGCTAACGGGGCGAAAAGACACAAAGGGGCGCTGCACACGACGAAAGCGACAAGCGTTGATGTTGTTAGTTTCAACAGTCGATACTGATTTGCTTTCCAGCACACCTCATCGTCAACATCGAGGGCAGCGCCATTGTCATTTTGCCTGATGTCCCAAACGCCCGCTCGGCTTACCTTGGTGCGCAGCTGTCCGTACGATTTGCACAGGCAAAGAATGATAGAGCTGATTGGTATAAAGCTTACTGCCAATTCTGTTACAAGTAGATAATCCAAGCTTTTCTGGTAATCCAAAGAACATAGGGGTACTTCCTGAGGGGGCATAGCATGAAATTGTCCCCAGCCAAAGAAAGGGAATCCCGCCCAGCAAACGGCAACCGCCCAGATAAAACCAAAAGTCACGATGCATCGCTGTTTTGTCATGATCGATTGGTAGTTCAGAGGCCGGTGAACGGCTAGATATCTTTGTACTGCCGAGAACAGGATACTTAGTAACGCGGCCATGGTGCAACAGACGTGAATCCAGCCCGTGAACAGACAAAGGTCTTCGCAAACGAATGGCTGGGCCGTGACGTCATAGGTGACACTGCTTACAGATGGCGTGCTCAATGACGTCACACCGGCTGCCGTGGCAAAGTAAGACGTCATGAAGAAACTGCTGACTGCCAGGCTCAGCTGCGATAGGTTACCATAGTCCGTCTCTCGACCACTCCACAGTCGAAATCCAACGAGTAAAATCACTGTCAGATTTCCCAGGCCTCCTAAACATGCACCGGCGATGAGGAGAGATGCTCCTGCGATGCGGTCTGTATCCATGGGGTTTATCCAAACCGCTGTGGCCTGGTGGAGTGAGGCCCAACAGCTTCTAGTCCGTGTCTGTCAAAGCACAACCTAGATATAACCTGTTCTATGTGAGTATTAATCCAGTAAAGTTAGCTTGTCGGGCTGGTCATCTGTATAGGAATAATCCCAAGCGCAATTAGGCACTCGGCATATCATAGGTGAATACTGTTTCGCTAACGTTACCTTGTAGTTTGATTCGGTCAGTTCTCTTGGAATAATGTTCAAGGAACTTAGACATGATTAGACCAAGGCATGTTCTAACTCAGTAACCTTTGCTCTTACCTGACAGTTTGTCAGCATTTCAGGAATCCAAAGAGAGCACACATGAAACTGGGCATATTCGAGGCTCACACCGCCGCTTTCAACTTGGATTCTACGCACGTTGTAAAGTAGTGCCTGTGATGAGAAGAGTATCCTAAACTTCTCAAGCAAACCGAGCTTTAGTGCTCCAACGGTAAAACTACACTTTGATAAAAGCAGCTAGAGCTACGCTAACAGCAATATCAGTTCCAATCAAGAGTTACTTGTTACAGTCTATTACAAAACGATGGGATCCGGCTTCAAAAAAAACTCAGCTGTAGAGTTCAATCAGGAAAAACTTTAGTGCAAGCCAAAAGTGTTCAGTTCAGCTGAGTGCTCAAACAGAAAAAACACAATGGAAACAGTTCTCAAGCAATCCAGCATAGCGCTTAGCCGGTAAAAAAGATCTCAGACACAAGCCAATACACCAAAAGGAGTAAGTCCAGTTTGAGCATCAAGTTCTCATCCAATTCACCCGAGTGCTCGAACAATAAAATTCCCAAAGCAAGCAACCGTAACAACTGAAGCTAATTCAGTTACAATCATGGGTTAGCTGGTTACATGTTGCTGCCAAAAAAGCGATGTTCTTAAGCAATCCAGCTGACTGCTCAGACTGTGAAAAAAGAAGTCCAGTTTTAGAAGCAGTTATCAACCAATCCACACAAATGATCACACAATAGACATCCCGACGTCAGCGGTGGCAGAACGATAAGAGTTTGTCCTGCTGCAAACTTGAGTCTCTGCTTTATCTATTACACTGTGACGACTCTACTGGGCATTGATAAACCGTAGTCGTGTCAGGTTAGCACTGTTTGGACACGAGCCCATCCATATTTACCGGAATCTGCCGATCGAATCCAAAACCGTCACGCAGAAGCACGTGTGTTGGACATGTCCGTGGCAATATCACATACGATCAAATCAAACCAATCCACTGGACGAGTTCAGACTGTTAAATAATGAAAACGGGCCGGTTATAAACGCTGAAGTTCCGCGATGACAGGCATCGGTTTTGCTGCGACCATCGATCAAGTAATAACCCTGTGTCTCTGTCGGTCTGTTCGGATCATAAACGCGGATATTAATATCGACGTCCTCTTTGCAAATAGAAAACCAAACATTTCACAGAGGACTGTGTTAAATTCCTTCGATTAATTCATGTCTGTTTGGCAAGGAATTGGCCCGTCCCACGAGGTATGCGTGCATGTCAGATATATTACCATATTTTCTACGGAGATTATGCGTTTAATAGCTTTGCTTGGATTTTCAAATAGTTTGGACAGACAGTACCCTATACATATGTCATCAACGACAACTTTTAAAACCAGCACCAAGCACACAATTTTGCTAATGATTTAATTAGAACATTTCTTGTGTCTTTCTGTCTTTATTGAAAACAGTTGCCTGCTTCCCTTGGAATGAATCAGTCCTACTGGAAAGCTCTGACGGGCTACACAGACAGGTCCAAATGGCAGTAAAAACGCTTTGTTCCCTGCTGTGACGCTGTAGTGCTTGTGCACAACGTAAGCGTTTGGTGAGCATACATGTACATACACTTAAAGGTGTGACGTCCTACCGGGAAAGAACAAAAGCGTACACAGCTTTGGACCATTTTGTTAAAGCCGGAGGGAGTTTTACGATTTCCCTATTCCTTATTTTACATGCCCTCTTGGTTTTTTGATGGTTTGGGTTGCAGGCTGTTCTGAATGTTGATCTCGAGTTAGTTGACCCGGGACAACCATTTTCGTTATGGAAAAAGTTATAGACGAATATGGATGAAAGTTTGTGCATTGAGCGAAGCGCCAGCTCATTAAACTGACAAACATTCCTACGTGATATTGATGGAGGACAAGTTATCTTCAACGAATGGAATGCACGTGAGCAAACGGTATCAACAGCGCTCTCAACGGCTTACTGTCATCAGAGCTCCACGAACAGTGATACAAGGCGCATCTACAAATTCCCTGCCTAAGGCTGCGATTGAGCCCCTACCTCCTGTGTATCAACGTCTGCATCCATGGAAATCGCACACTTTACCACTAAGTCACTATTCGTTTTGAGTACCGACACACGTTTCAAACAACGCAACACCATAAATTTATAATGAATGGTCAAGATATTTATTTTTGAAGCAATATAAAGACAATGTTTCTGACAGACTGTATTGTTGAGACAAGGTTACAAGGCAACACCGATTCGGTAGTTAGAGCTTGTATAGTGGAGAATAACAAGAGACAGTAATATATATATATATATATATTGACATAGTCATATACTAGAAAGCGTCATATACAGATATTTTACAGTATAAAAATAGAAATGCGTCAGTATATAAATCTTATATAAAAATCCGTCGTATACTATTTGTTTAATTAGCATTCGCGAAGGCACGCATAAAAAAAATAAATGAAAGACGTATATATACTATATTTGTATTTCTACGTATATATCAGTGTACCTTCCTGCATGCCGACATCCTGTAGATGTTTTACTGTCAGATAAACTTCCTGCAGAAAATGCTAGTTGCGATACTAATATTTACTTGTTTGATTTATGCTTTACGCCACATTTAGGAATGATTCTCTATTCAACGGTGGCCAGGTATATAAAAATCCGACAATTAACTTTTTGAGGTAAGATCCCATGTGACCCAGCACAAGCTGGATTTGAACACGCAACCTTAGTGATACGACGTTTGCTGTCGGAGCCTTATCAGTCGAGATATCTTTGTCAAACGGGGCCACACAAGTTACACTGATAAAAACAATAACATACATTTATGCAGCTTCCACGACTGATATACACTGACTTTATCACTAAGTAATTCCTTCTCAGATTACAGCCGTCTAATTCCAACAAACAATTTTGATACTCTGGAAATAGGGATCCAAGGATTATTAGTTAAGTAAAAGGACCGAGAGACACCATAAAAAAGGTGTATATGAGGCAAAATGCACTCAAATATGCCGTTAAAATACATAGGATAGAATGTCTCTAACTGTGCAAACCTCATATCCATTTGAAGTGCAAGCGGCTGAGACAGTTCCCTCAAACAGAAACTATGGCACAACGCAATACGCGTCTCAGACCCACGTCTTCACAAAAATGCCAAATCAGTTGCTCCGCACCCCAAACCAACAAAAAAAATCCAAATACATTTGTTTTTGATGCACAAGCGTATAGCACTCGTGTCCAAACTCCGACAAAAGAACCTGCTTAGTTCCCCGGTTTCCTTTGGAGTTTGTTTTCAGAAACTGAAATCTCCTTACCAATCCAGTTTAATCAGTCATCACATATGGCTCTGATATAACAGAAGTGATCCAAATAATTACAAGTCTGTATTAAAGTAATCGGTGGATATTTTTTCAAAAATCACATTTTTAGACAAAAGTTAATTTGCTAAGTTAAGCTATTTTGGTATTTCTTTATTGTTTTATCACAAAATAAATAATTTTTCATACCATTCCGTGTCACATATATGGCTTTGAAAAAAAAAACAATAAAAACTTTGGTCAAGTAAAAATATTTTGCTACGAGAAAACATTTTTTTCCTAAATTTCTACTAGAACCATACTTAAATGGGCACCTTGATAAGTGTATAGCAAAACACCTGTACATTTGCAAAGGCTGTGAAAAAAGTCACACATATTTATAGTGTCATTTGGTAAAGCCTGGTAAAACCCAGCAAAAATACATCAACAACCGGAGTGTTTCAAAAATAAACCAGTGACACGCCATGTGCCATTTCCACACGCTTTATAACATAATTACATGAATAGTGTTCACGCATAATTATATATACTGTATACATTAGCCTTCGTCATTATCTGACCAGTACAATGGTATTTTACCGCAGCATTCCAATGAACACACAGCTGTAATGAGTCGAAATGAAGTTTTATACCAGCTAGCAGTGTTGTATTACAGCGACCTCATGGTTGTATTCCGGTGAGCATAGATAGGGTTGTTATTCAGTCAGCACGAGATTACATTCTCGTGACGGCAAGGTCCGATTTCAGCGAACACAAGGCTGTACTCCAGCGAACATAAGGCTGTACTCCCGCGAACACAAGGCTAAGTAACAGCACCAGGGTGTATAACAAAAAGCACACGGCTGTATCCCAGAGTGTTCAGGGCTGTATTCTTACGAGCACCATTTCAATTTCGGGCAGCGCATACGGGACATTGTATTCCAATAGGCACAATACTGTAATGCACAGAATAAGAGGTTGTATCCTTTCCATGGTTGTATTGGAAGCACGAGTACAAGCGAGTACGAGTTTGTATACCAGTGAATGCATGGTTTTGTGTCAGTGAGGATAAGAATTGCATTCCAGTGAGCAAAAATTGTATTCCAGTGAGCACAAGGGTTGCATTCCAGAACAGGCAATCATCCAGAAGACAGTTTTTCAGCAACGATTCCAGTCTTACTAGGCATCCATTGTCAAAGTTTTGTTTCGTCGATGATCTGAAATCCTACATATTTCGCCTTGACGTCACGAAGTAAGATGACTACATTGTCACAGTAACTAACGATAACGTTTTCACAGTAGCTCATAAAGGCATCACAGTAACTAACGATGACGTTTTCACATTAGCTCACGAAGGCATCACAGTAACTAACGATGACATTTTCACAGTAGCTCACGAAGGCATCACAGTAACTAACGATGACGTTTTCACAGTAGCTGGCGAAGGCATCACAGTAACTAACGATGACGTTTTCACAGTAGCTCACGAAGGCATCACAGCAACTAACGATGACATTTTCACAGTAGCTCACGAAGGCATCACAGTAACTAACGATGACGTTTTCACAGTAGCTCACGAAGGCATCACAGTAACTAACGATGACGTTTTCACATTAGCTCACGAAGGCATCACAGTAACTAACGATGACGTTTTCACAGTAGCTGGCGAAGGCTTCACAGTAATTTCCTCAACACATTACTACAAGAGTGAGATGTCTGAGTTCTCCAGTGATTTATTCAGTGTGCACGATTAGAATCCAGTCAGTTTGTACCGTTACCATAGGATGACACAGTTACCATCATGTTTCCGAAGCACAGGTTAGATACATCCTGGACAAAGTTACATATACGCTGTCAGAATCCCAATCTAAATTCCTCGATTTTCGATGTTCGCTGCTGTAAAAGCACAAGGTGTTCATTTCAAACGGTTACACCAGACAAAAACCTCATCCTTCAATTGACGTACATCTGTACATGCACCTTGCTTTGAGTATTACTTCATCCAAGACAGAAGAAAACTTTTTCCCTCTGGGATTAATCTAAATGGAGCGTTCATCCGCTGATTTCACATAAATGATCGCAATGGCGCCTCTCCAGTAACAGTGAATTCTTCAGAAAACATTATAAACTAACTGGTAGTGAACTTTACTTCCTCCTGCTGATTGACGGAAGCCAGCCTAAAACTGAGATGTCGACCTGGTCGCGAGTAAATAATACCTAATATTCCAGTTAGTTGTATATACCAAACACTTGGATGTCTTATTCATACCTGTTCAGATACCTATCATCCGTGCAATGAAGTCCCAAGTTATACATTAAAATAAACTGCAAATTTATTCATTTCTATGTTTATAGATACAAAGAGCCGCTCGATCGCCGTCTTAGCTTTTAAAAGCCTTGGGTGACTTCTAATCAAGCGAATCCCGTGTCTTCACCACATTAGTGCCCAAGGAATCCATTTAAAGTTCACTTCATTTTCCCCTAATAGTGGGATTCTCAAATGAATCAGTAGGTGTCACTTGAAGCTTGGTGATTACTGTCTCTAACGGTGGAATTTTCCAAGGAGTCGGTTGTTGTTATTTGAGATTCCTTCAATCTGCCCTTCGCGGTGTTTTTCTCCAATGATTTCACTGTGCCCACTTGACGATCATAAATTTTTGCCTCAAACATTTCAATCCGGCAGGTAATGACTTCATCCCACAAGAATACCGCTTATTGTTGTCCTCAGCAGTAGGATTCGCCCGAGGAGTCGCCGTCTACAGTCTTCACTCTCTTCTTCATGTGGTAGTTCATGAGCCACGTGATGTAAGCCATGACCAAGTCGTCGATGTTATGACCCTGAAATCATACACACGGACTCACTGATTTGTTGATTCACTAGTATTTCGCTAAGAATTTTTAACTCAAACAGTGGGGGGGGGGGGGGTTCATAATGGAGGAAACCTTGGTGTGCCCTTGGTAAAAAACCGACTTCCGGTGAGATCAATACATTGAGACGATGCCATAAAAATCATACATTTACTGCCACTGACATATCGTTCTTTTTCCTTGCAGGAAACTGTATTGTGTTTAAGTATGCTACTGGTTGGCTATTCATCCCCGAGACCTGGTCCCTCTGCATTGTTTTATGTTATTGTGCACACAAATAAAATATAATGACAATGAAGCAGTTTGAGTAATTCTAGACCAGTGACGTCTAATTAATTGCATTTAACCTCACTGCATTTTCATTACTTAATTCTTCTAAAGCCATGGTGCCAGGGGACGTCTAAGCTGCTCCTATTTATGCCAGTACATGAACAGTTAGAATAAAAGTTTACTAAAGGTAAACTGACAAGAGGCCGGACATCATCGGTGAGGAGTGACCACTTACCAACTACCACACTGTCGTCGCCGCTCTGGTTTTTCTCCCTATGCTGTTACCTTATATATTTGATTTCAGCGCATACACAATTAGCAGAAATGCTGCTCGTAAAGCTTTTGTAGAATGTCATTCATATTGGAGCATCCATACGGAAATAATAAAGACGCTGAGAATGAAAGAAATGAACCGCTTGCTGGTCTTTTATCATTCAAATAATAGAATGAGTGGTCGTCTGTATGATTGACTAATTAACTGACCACACTAGTGACTGATCTATAGTTTATACACTGACCAGTGTTGTGTCCAGCACCATTTGAGCCGTGTTGACCGTGTCCCCGATGAGCAGAGTAAACTGGTTGTTGTCATATTGCCAGTTGGGGATCTTGGAGTAGCCATACGTCACCAACATGTCCTAAGATCAAGTAAACAGACAATGAAGTTGACAACAAATGTGAGATGTGGTGTAAGAACCTAGAAACCACGGTTTAGTGGCATTCCAAGTCAAAAATCGCAAGACCCACACGCAAAACTACTTGAAACACCAAAGGAATATGTAAGAAATAATATACAAATAACAAATAATACTGGTAGCATTTATGCGAGAAGCTGTCTTTTGTAGGCTTAGTGTAATGCTGGCTTGTGTACATACGAATCACTTTTCGCAGACTGAAATACCTCAATTCGAGAATATAAATTATATGGATAAAAATAAACTACAGGTCTCCATTTTGTATGTTCTGAAAAAGCTGCTGATTTTGACAAAAATCAAATCTACTGGATGGCAAGTTTTATAGCCCTCTCCATACAGCTTTACACACAGAACTGATAGCGTATGTATAACTTGTTCTTTGTGTGTTCTTCAAAATCTAATATCAAGTAAGTTTTTTCACCGGGCAGAAATGTTTCACAACTTCAGAATACTGACAAGGGAATAAAACAAGAGAAAAGCTAGGCAATGTCTAAATAGTTCCAATGTTTTTCTACGATTTTACAGACATGAAAAACAAACGATTCTGAGTGACCGGCGGGATACAAGATGCCCATTAAATTAGTTTTGGACTAATTATTGACAAGAGGCCGAATTTCACCGGTTAGGTGCGACCATTTGCCAACCATCACACTGTCGTGGCTGCTCAAGTTTTATTCTCTACGCAGCAGTATTTTTATTTGTACTTTAAAAGGTTCAAACCTGTCCTCTGGCGCATACAATACAGATATAACGGCGTTTACCTTCGACTGTCTATCAATGAGATACACTCCAGACGTGTTGATGGCTAACAGGACGTCTTTGGGATAAGATTTGGCGCTTCTTTGCTGTGGAAAGGAAAGTGAAAGTGTATATAAAGGCACATATGCTTTAGTATGCCATGAAAAAGACAAACCAGGAAAAGTACAGCCCATACAACATGCTTGATACAGCTCTTATGATCGCAAAATAGTACTAAATTTATAAATTAGCAAGTAACTTGTGAATTTTCTCACAGTGAATCACTGTAGGTGACAAACCACACAAAAATAGCCTTTCGAGAGCTGTTGGCCGCTCATTGCCATCAAATCACAGAGAACAGTGGAAATATTGGAATTCCGAAATCTCCCCTTCAGCTATTTAACCGAGCGGGCAACCTCTTAAGGTAAAAAATACCCGGGTCCTTATGTCTTTGGTTAAGAAGCTAGTTAGTTATTTAGTTAATTAGTTATTCGATTGTTGCTTAACGCCATACTCAAGAAATTTTCATATTTCGATTCTGGTCAGTTTCATAGGTGGAGGAACAGGAGTATTCGGCTTAAACCACCGACCTTTGGCAAGTCAATGACCAACTTTCCCACTTGGGAGGTACAAATATGTGCATACTGGTAGCAGACAAGAGACAAATGTTAGACTGTGCAAACGGTTCCCTAAGCCCCACATGTAGTGACAACAAGGCAATCAACAAATTCCCTGCCCAAGGCCAGGTTTGAACCCACATCCCGCGCGTTCCAGCGACTGAAAAAGCAAGCCGCGCCTTCAACCGTTGGACCTCGATCCCCTTGATCCTTATTCACGCCATAGCTTACCTTCACTTCAAAGAAGACGGAGCCATAGGTAGGCCAGCGACTGACAATTTCCAGGAATCCTCGCTTGGCGTCATCTGCGCTCATCTTACTGTTCTGGGACAAACTAGAGGCAATGTCCTGAAATAGAAAATCAAAGAGATTGTTTGTTTGTTTATTTGATTGGGGTTTAACTTCCATTTCAACAATATTTCCGTCAGACTACCGTGGTGTTTCCCTGTTGCAATTTGCCCACATTTTCATAGTGCTGCATCACTGGAACACCTTTCAAAAGACACATATTTGCAAGTTTGAATGATATAAAGACCGGGACATGCGCTGTATGGAGAATGCTCAAACAGGTTCCACCAGCATGGTCTCACCTCTGCCCAATCGTCGGCGCTCCTTTTCTTCAGCAAGTCCTCAGGAATCAGCTGCGACAGAGATTTCCTGTGAAAATAAAGGCTCCATCAGAACGATTGCTTGGATGTATTAACATTTTGATGTATATGGTGCTTAAAATTGAACTTAAGAATTATTTAATTTTATAGGAACGGTCAAATGGAAACCGATGTAAAAAAAAAACATCTGAACCATTGTTTGCTACTACTGTTTGCTTATTATTTTGACGCAATATAGTGACACTGGCTCCTCAGAGCAGACAGGCCCCAATTACGGCATTTACGTTGCCGCGTTACTGGAACGCCATGCCGAAGACACCACACACGATGCGGTAAACTTGACCTAAGCAGAAATTTGAAGGAACTGTGATTCATTTATTGTAACTGACCAGATGATTACTATCACACCGCCATCTTTGTTTCAGCTTTACCCATCCTCTGCCGCCTTTTTTTTTGTTCACGACGTCTTACCGTATGTCATTTGATGAAGCTCTCGTTGTACCGAATTTCGCCACGTAGACACAGGAGGCCAATGTTGCTGCCTCTTCGTCTGTCACTTTGTGATAACCACGAAGGTAGTTTGGCAATTCCTGAAAGCAATGAACATGAAAGACCTGGGACTTTTTTTATTGAAAAACCGACCACAGAACATGTTAAGTATAAAACTAACGCAGCATTTATGACTTTTTGGGTCAGGCCGAAGTAGCGCTAGGCTTGTGTTGTGCTGGTGAACATCTTGGTGAATTTCTCCACACGTTTTGGAGAGGCGGAACATTCAAGTAAATAAATCCATAGAGCTAATTTTTTCATTATGTGAGCAAAAACTTCATAAACACATTCCTTTATCATGTCTGGGAAAGAGAGAAATCAACGATCATTAGAGCGTTCATTTCATTGGTTAAGCTGTTTTTGCATACTGAATTGACAAGTCAAATACAGGATCGCGCCATTCAAATTTGAAATGACATAACTATAATTTAGAACTCCATGCACAGGGACACACGATGGCCATGCACAATTTCATCGTCGCCATCTCCACGAAGGCAGTAAGGTGGATCCTATATTAGTGTGTCACGTATTCGGCTGCAAAAAATTATCTCTGAAAAAGCATCGCACTACGCTCGTCATGTTACCTATCGTACCTGAGTGTAATGGAACTTCACGTCGGCCACGGGATCGGAGTCCGGCGTGGCGTTCACCCACAGCTTCTTCATGAAGAACAGAGCCAAATGGCGGGGAGGGGTGTCTGCAACATGACACAGGGCGACATTTACATAACAGAAAGTGTCAGGAGAAAATACACAAAAACGGAAAGACGCCGTTAGATACATACCCTTAATAAAATTTTCCGTTAAATCCGGTATTTGAGGGAGGAGAGAGTGCCTTTCCGTTTATCTAAGGGATTAATCTGTTCGTGATTGCAGATCAATTTCTTATCAGGATCAGAATTATTCGATACCAGGAACGGATTAATCCGCTGGATTAATGGAAAGACAATTCGTCATCCCTCTAAAAATGGAGTGAACGGATGATATTTTAAGGGTAATTCTGTTATTATAAATGAGAAATAGAGACGTCCAAGCCAATACGATGTTTATAACCTCATACGTCTTTATCGTGACTAAGCCAATTTAAAGGAAGCCATATATCGGCAAAGTCACGAATGCGAACTGAATTCGTGTGGTGTCCATTTAAAGAAAAATAGGCGTTGAATAATAAAATCAACTTACAAAAATAAGCCCGAAAGCTGTTTACAGTGTAACAGTTACAATGTTTGACATTTTCCGTGTAATCGATGTAAGTCGAGCTCCACGTTGTAGCTCATCATTACATAGTTCTATGTCCTCGCATACTGCTTCAGTTCAAGTACATCTTTGAACTGGAGGAATGAATGGGTAAATGCAAGGATGCTCTGCACTGCCACCTAGAACTGGGCCACTCCTTTACCACGTCCCTTCTTCGAGGCATCGCAACATGCTCAGATGTACCAGTTTTGCAATCCATACCACATTTCAAAAATTTAACAGGTTAAAGTTATTTCTATATATGAAGTATGAAAACAAACCTAAGCCCTTCACTAGAATACTGGAAAAAACAACCAATAAACTCACAACTTGCTCGACGCTTGATCCAATAAATGTCCGCGAAACACACGTGATCAAATATGTACTCGTCATCCGGAACAGATAAAACTGAAAACATAAGCAAAACATTTTCATTACTTGGCTATATGACATAAGTGACCGACTGGAAAATTTCAACTTAAACCTTTAGGCGCAGCTGATGTACTGAGCTGTCTAAAACTACCGATTAACTCGAAAAGGAATGTGTCCGCTCATCTCAAATTTAATCACACAAATAATAAAGTAACATAATAATAACACAATAACAACTTCATAATAGTCAGTCACCTAAAGCAATTCGTCTGGTTATATACATCGGCTAAAATCTCAAAAGTTACCCTTATTTTAATGTAATGGCATATCTATTTACATTCCTGAAAAACCATCTGTACAAGCATTTAACCACAAGGGAAAAAAAAGAGGCAAATATATCTGGGTAATAATGGGTTTCTTTTTTATACCCTTGTATGTTCTCTTAACAGCCGAAGCCCATTGTTGAGTTCTAAAACACCCCTGTATGATATTCCAACCACACCCTACCTTGTACAAAACTTTTCTCCATCAGGTGTTACTTGTATTAACATTTTAGACAGCTTACTAACCACACCCATGAAAGTACACATTGTCTGACACCCATAACTTCACAGGTGATTCAAACTGTAAAATTTTCTATAGGTTTCAGCTGGTGAGATACCCACACCCAAGAGTGAGTCAGGTACACCATAATACCCACGAACATTAAAATTTCTTATTTTACAGTTATTGCATTTGATTAGTGTTTTACATGGTACTCGAGGACTATATATCAGATGAGAAGACGATCCTTTTTTGGCTGTAGTTTATTTCATGTCGCTTTCAACACTGCTTCTGCCTATTCACAGCTGAGCCCACAAGTTGATATGTTTATAGACCTCCTCAAATGAAAAATGGCTGGCTTTATATTTCTTTTAATAAAACAGTGCAGCCTGGTCTAGAAGAGAGTGGGCCAGGTGTGAGGGTGTAAACAAGCCTTAGTGGGAAGTCGTTTTCAGAGGTGAAGGTTACAGAATTGACAATTATGGGCTCGAATTCTGGGCGGGGGTGGAACAGTGTATCCCACCATAACAGTGCTTTCATATACTATTTTAACTCCAACTGTGAAGAAAGCACAAAGGGAGACTACCTGGAAACATACGTAACTATTGGGACGGGGGAGGGGGGTGAATTTCAAAAAGACAACAAAGACTAATACAACACAGAGTGCGAAATCAACAAGAAGACTTTCCCAAAGGAGGAACTGCTTCACAAATATTACCGAGGACAACACTTAGAGATACTTCTTGGCGAATGTAATAGTATGTGGTTCTTTGTACCCCAAAGTAGCTCAAGTTACAACAGATTTCATAGGGAAAAAAACAGCCCTTTACACACAGAGATATGAGATGGGGCAGACAGAGGATCCAGTCCCAAGTAGCATGCAGCCCGGGGACCGCGGGATGGGGAGAGAGGGATAACATTCCATAATTATATAAAGGTTACCTACACGGGGCTGAACCTCTCTCCAATAAACCTGCCATAACAATACAGGTAAGACAAACTTCTATATCACTTCAAAGGAAAACATTTCAAATGTGGATGGCCCCAGTCATTGTATTAGACGTATAATGAAAATGATCCTGTAAGTATTTATGAAAAATATATATATAAAACATAAAAAAATACATATTTCAAGATTGTCATTGAAATAATTAATGCAATTTGACAATCTATTTCAAAACTACTTCTTGAACAAAGAGTTATTACCTTCGGTTTTATGTTTCTAGGTCTACACAATCTGAGGCACATGGTAATTGTGATATTTAAGTTCAGAAATAGGCTTTACGTGTAAAAAAAACCAGTGTGAAAATTCTGAGAAATTGCAAATGTAGGCTTAAGCATTACTCATTCATCCAATAGAAAAACGGTATATACTTGTCGCGCAAAGCGCTATATCGTGACCTCCAGCAAAGCCTCCAAACTACAAACCTTTGTCTCCAGCACTGAAGAATAGACTGTACTCTTCCGAGGACTTGAGCTGCAGGTCGTTGGCTATCATGGCACACAATTCCACGGCGCGGCTTGAGGACGTCGCCTGGTAGTGCTGGAAACAACAATCACTCGACTTATTTATTTATTTGATTGGTGTTTTACGCCGTACTCAAGAATATTTCACTTATACCACAGCCGTCAGCATTATGGTGGGAGGAAACCGTACAGCGCCGGGCGGAAACTCACATTTCTGGCAGACCTTACCACGCACGGCCGGAGAGAAAGCCAGATGAGGTGTACCTCAACTCACAACGGCCGCATTGGTGGGAGGCTTCTAGGCCATTGCGCTGCGCTAGCGCGCTAACCGACTGACCTCCACAATCATTCGACGATGTGTAACTTTCTCGTTTTGGAAAGGAGTCGACTGTTTTTAGAGACTTCAATTTTCTCACATATTCGTTTTAAGATAACACATTCATTGACCATGATTCATGACTCCGATAAAAAGGGGCAGTATTTTTGGATGTATTTCACACACAAACCTTATCGACGTTGTACAAATATACATATGCATGTATTCGCAAAAAACACAAATCAAAATCACAAGGAATAATGTCGCTTTCAACAGTGTTTTGTTAAACTTATAACAGTATAGCTTGTAGCAGAATTGTTCTTATGTTTACAACTTATCACTCTTTTACAACTTATCGCCACTGTTTACAACTTATCGCCCATATTAGGGAAGGAATGAACCGGAAGTCGAGAGTTGTCTAACCTGTGAGGTCTGATCCGGGAAGTGCACATGCACTGTGACAGTCGTCTCGTCAGCTTCTATGGCCTCGTATTCGTACCGATGTGGGGCAAAATGGCGGCTGCCTCCCCTGAAAAGAATACATCAATATTTGAAAAATCTATCAAGTTATCCTCTTGTTAGGTGTTATGCCGGTTGGATGTGGTAATAGCTTACAAATGTATCAATGAAAGTGAAATTTTTGAAACAGTCGCATAATTGGAGCTGTGCTTTACATTCCACAAACAACTCAATCTCCACAGAGACAATAATGGAATAGATCAAAAAATAATAAAGAGTGCATTTGCATTGTTTCAAGCCTAGGTGCCTACTGACTACAAAACAGCGATCAAACGATATTAGTTTCAAGTCCGTATATAATCTGTCAGGAATATTATTTTCGTAATGCAATGTCCACTATACAAAGCATTTGAAATGTAAGGACACGAGCAATTTGCAAGAAATTGCAGTTGTGACGTTTAATTTGTGAAAAGGGACGTTAACGTGAAATCTAACAGAGTTCATTTTACGTCATGGCCTTTTCCATTTATCACCTAATATATGCATAAACTAGACAGCCCGTCAATTACTACAGATAAGACTGGGCTAACATGATGACTGCAAAGAAAGTTTGTCCCGAGTTGACCCCCAAACCACTGACCTTTTGATCTGGATGAGTCTATCCAAACAGGCCTTGGCCAGCCGGTGAGAGCTGCTCTTCATCACTCTGGCACACTCCTCGTACAGTTCACTTCCGGGAAACGTAACACCGGTCATCAGCCACAACAACTGCCAGCCACGATCCTCGCTCGTGCTGGAAATAGGCCAGAGACAAAAAGAGACATTTAATTTGACCATATGATTTCTGGTTAACTAATTTCTGCACATTAAAGAATTTTTTTCACTTCTACGATGACCGTTTATAGTTTTGAAGAGGGACAAAAATCGCAGGGCCCGGCATAAACCACTGACGCACAGACGAGCCCACCATACTGTTGGAAGACAAGGAATCTTCAACGAACTTTAAACTGCGCCAACGCTCAATAAGCATCACTTATTGTCACGGTGAGAGCGAAGTGAGTAAGGGAACTGGAAACACCTATGAGGGAGTCTGTGAGTCACTGCGTGACACAATTACAGTAGATCTGTAACAGTGGGACTCCGTTATCGAGCTCTCAGTGAGTATGAATGAACCTGATTGTTACTTAACACCATACTCAAGAACCTTTATACTTACACGTCGTTGTTCTGTGTAATCTGCTTCACAAGTTGGCAATATATCTCCTCTCGCATGTACCTCTGCAAGAAAAGAAAAATATGTGGAAACGTGTTCTTTAACGCCGTTCTCAAGAATTTGTCACTTTGTACACTGACGGTCGGTTTCAGGGGTAGAGGAACCCGCAGAGAACGGCGTAAACCACCGAACTTTGGTAAACTACTGACAAACAATCTCTAAATGGTAATGAGATCAAACTCAAGATACAACAAATTGGTTAGGCGAACGTGCTTCTATGCTTTTTCAAATGTTTATTTTATTTTTTCTTAAAGCTTAGGGGTTCAAACTTCACGTAAAGCATCAATTAAACGTCTACAGGTGTCCATCGCCGGTTCTTTCATTACAAGCTATTAACGTTTCCAGGTCGTTTGTCTCTATCTCAGAAAATAACTGCTGATTATCGTCAATAGAAAAAAAAATTATTAGTAAAAATTAACATTACAATGATGATGGGTATTTTTGTTGAAATTTTGTTATCAGCAAATAATAACATACTCACATTCCTTAGGGCAGGTTCTACGACTGTGGAGTTGATGAGACCCCTTAGTTCCGGAGAGATTGTATTAGAAGCGTCCGACATGTATTGTAATATGGCTTATTAGGGGGTTAAGGACGAATTCTGATTGGACGATACTTAAAACTAAATGTTTGAAAAGTTACAGTCCCATCGGTTTCCACTACGCTGGCTTCCGATGTCACATCGCTATATCCATCGCTTTATACATGGGTAGCCACTTTCACGGTCTAAATTTTCGAGAAGCCCAAGGGCCGATTCCACGAAACCCCATTTCTGACTTAAGGCGTCACATGTCTTTTTTTAGGGGTATGGAATTTTCATAAATTCTGATAAATATGTCGCAAGATTTATTTATCTGATTGGTATCTTACGCCGTACTGAAGAATATTTCAGTTATACTAACGACCAGAATTATTGTGGGAGGAAACCCACGACCATTCGCAGGTTGCTGGTGGACCTTCCCTAGCACTGTATGTCGCAAGATAACATTGACGAATTAGTCAAAATTTAAAGTTATAAGTTCCAAATTTCAGTTCCTAAATGAAATTTCATTTTTTTTAGTCAGAAAATGCTTCGTGGAATCGGCTCCAGCACCTTACACTTTCACAGATAACGGAGACTTGGTGACGCGCATTGATAAACATTCCAGCCCAAATGTTTTCCACTATTATTGTGCCGTACTAATTTGCATGATTTTCTTAATAGAATTTTGGGCACACTTGACCAGAACGGCAATGATCTATAAAATTTTAATTTATGTTAAACAGAACTGATTTCATTCTAATATTTTGACAAATGTTAGAAAAGCGGATTTTTGCAAAATTGTTTCAGCTTTCACGACAAAGGACACAGGTGAAGGCAGTACAGGCGGTATTGTACATGTCTGGTCGTAACTGGAGTTTCCTTAGCAACGGCCGCTTGAGTGGATCTTTCTGGTACGCCCACTGCTGAGTTTGGGACTTCCGCTTGAAGGAAGCCTTGGAAAGCAACTTGGAAACGCTCCCTTCTGTTGATTTCCTACAAAAAATGCAAAAGTTTATCTAACCAGAGAAGTGTTATGGGGGCATTTCGGGTGAAGTGGTTTCAAGCCAGAGGAGCATTACTGAAACTGTCCAATAGCCAAATGTAATTAAATCCGTACGTCTACAAATATGCAGCCATTTTGCATTGTATTACCAGAAACCCTTCTATATGGTGTTCAATGTCTTAAGACACCATTCCACTACCAGGCCTTGCGGAGGAAGTCAGATTATGAGAGATTTTCTGGACTAGTTTGTAGATGAGTTTGATGAGTTGAGCTTGATGCAGAGAGGTGAGTAAATATTGATGCTGTTGTGTTCTAGCTGTGTACAGTGCTTTGGCGTCTTACCTGAAATGTAATTTGGCGTAGTTTTCTAGAGTGTGTTGAGCAGACTGATTGTTGTTCTGTGCAAACAGGCCGCCATCTTTCTTAAGTTGAACAGTTAACAGACCCTGACGACAAAAAGAACAACAAAAGCATAATGAGGCCAGGATGCTTGTACTGACTGAACACAAGAAAAGCTCGAACGAAAACTAGCCTAGGACGAGGTATTTTCTGAAACACAGGAATCTGATCTGTGCGTCAAGTGCAACATTCGTATACCACATGTAAACCGCAAAGAAGCTTTGCAAATCTGTGATCAAAACCTCATTCATAAAACAACCTATAATACAAGTTTCCGAAAAAAAATACATAAGAAATAATATAATAACTATGTTGGCTTCCTCTCCGGTCGTGCGTTAGAAGGTCTGCCAGCAGCCTCCGGATGCTCGTGGGTTTTCCCCGGGCTCTGCCTGGTTTCCTCCTACCACAATGCTGGCCGCCGTAGTACACCGATCAACTCAATAAAATCTAGGGATGGCTCTCTGGTTGTGGTTAGTATATGAACACTGGACTTTGGTAAACTCACCATCATATCTGGGGATGGCTCTGTGGTTGTCGTATATCTACACTGGACTTTGGTAAACTCACCATCACATCTGGGGATGGCTCTGTGGTTGTCGCATATCTACACTGGACTCTGGTAAACTTACCATCACATCTGGGGATGGCTCTGGGGTTGTGGTTAATATATGAACACTGGACTTTGGTAAACTCACCATCACATCTGGCGATGGCTCCGTGGTTGTCGTTAGTATATGCACGTTGGACTTCGGTAATGTCCCGTGCTGTTCAGATCTCTTGCACATCCCCGTCACTTCCTGAGAGTCGTTGAAATCTTCCCACGTTTTGTCCAGGACAAGGAGATCCCCTCTCACCACACTTTGTCCGTTAGGACCTGTACAAATACAAATCCTCTGGTTTATTAGGCCGAGAACAAAGATTTTTACGGCTACCAAGTAATATGCATGTTGCAGTGCAAGATTCACTTTCAGGCTTCTTTGTTTTTACGCGTTACATGGTATTAAATTTATTTATTTATTTACTTATTTATTTATTTGTTTGATTGGTATATTACGCCATGCTCCCGCATTATTGTGGCAGGACCGTCAGCTGGTTGCTGGCGGACCTTCCCAGCCAACGTGAGTAGGGCTTGAACTCACAGCGCCCGGGTCATTACCCTGCACTGTCGCGTTAACCCTCTCGGTCACGAAGGCCCCTACACGGTCTTAAATCGTTTCACTACACTATAGCGATAGTTAAATGATCATTGCTACGATGTATACGAGGATTTAACCAGTTGATTTTAATCAGTTATCCTGACCTTGCACCTTTAAATGACGAGATATACGAGTTACCGGGAAAAATGAAGGGGACGGTTTGGGACATGGGACGGTTTGGGACATGGGGCGTTTTCTGACATGGGATGGTTTGGGGCATGAGATGGTTTGGGGCATGAGATGGTTTGGGGCATGGGATGGTTTGGGGCACAAAGGTTTCATTCAATTCATCCACAAACTCCACTGCCGTTGTATATGCGAAAAATTCTGAAACAGGGCCTCAGGCAGCAACAAATAAATACACACCCCTCCCAATAGCCAATCTATGGCACATCCTCCTTTACATATTGCACCACATTATACCTGCCAGCACATTATGACTGCCAGCACATTATACCTGCCAGCACAGTCAGGCTTTCGGACTTACCAAATTTAGAAGAACTCTCCAAAACTACAGCAAAGATTGAGCGTCGTTTGAGGCCATCAACGAAGCTGAGCAGAAGATTAAACATGTCGTCACAGTGTGGTGAAGTAATGATATACTGTTCTCCCTTCAGCGTTGTCATCGTCAGCAACTGTCGGCTAAAATTAAGACATCCAAAACGACATATTTATCTATTGGTTTGAGGATTTCGAATATTTAAGGTAATACAAGAAACAAATGAAAGGTGAGTACAAATCATAAAAAAATAAACACCATTCCTAGCTATGGCTAAATACTAAATAACTACAACGGTAATTAGGAAAAGCAAGTGAATAAAATATTATATATTAGTTATGCATTATGAAGTTGTCAAACTTGTGGCAAATTAGTGAAGGGTTAGTTTCATTAAAGTCATTCGGAACATGCATATAGCACGAATTTAGAGTCAAGATGCATGTTATTGTAATACCAATCATACATTCAAGGGTTTGAAAATAAAGTTTTAATTTTCTTGTTCACTTGAATCATGATTTGAGCCGTAACTGATTACGGTAATACATGTACAGATCTATGGTGGAAGGAAACCGGAAATAGATCTGAGGACGCCAAAGCAAATCAGATTTAATAGCCGCTCCCTTAACTTTACTGTGCCCTGCTAGATCCGAAGTAACAGCTTCCGATGACCACTTCATACTTATATACTATTGCATATCGGTGTCCGTTAGACATTTGCAAGAGGTGGCAGTGATGTAAAGCGAGGTTAGAGAAAGGCGCATGCGCTGTTAAGAGTATGCGACTGCTCACTGGTTGGATCGGTCAAACATTTGTTCCAATCCGGATCGTCATTTCAGAATGATTTAACTCAGTGTGACATTTCCATTTCTCTACGGAAACAAGATCTAGATTAGATCGGCGTTTCTTCGGATCTTCCGAGGAGCAACTATTGAGTCTGACTTCAGTCGAGCTCATCAAAGTACCTGGCAAAATTCCAAATTTAAAAGCTACAACCAATTTATCAGACGTTATTGTTTTGAAGTTCAAGCGCTTTATATCCCTCGGTCAAGGCGATATGAAGTTACTCTATTTTGTGACGGATACTTCCCCTCGTGTGCAAATGCATGCAAACAGATATTACATTAAATGTTGGATTATTTACCTCAGGTTTCCGTTTGAAAGAAGAACAGGGTTGCTGCTAAAGGCAAAAACAAGCGGTAAAGAAAGGTTTTGTTAGTGGAAGGTACATCAACATTCTATATTACAGTTCAGGCAATAAGTCGGATGAGGCAGCAAACGAAAGTAAGAGCAAAGATTATATTAAGTATTATAGGAGTATTTTCGTGTAGAGAAAAATACAGAATATTTCAAACATAAAAAGTGCATTATAATAATTTAAGCAATGATTTGGCCGATCATTCACGTTTCTGTGAACAGGGACAAACAGATTAAGATCTTACATTTCACACAATATACCTGTTGTACTGAACAGGTACAAGTATCTCGCTGTATCTGGACAACAGATACTAGGTTTAATAAAGGAAAGATCACACCAACTCAAGGTACTCATCACAAGAAAAACCAATAAAAGCTGTGTCTGCTAATATCTTTTTGTCATCGAATTATATGCAGTCAAATTTATGCATTCTGTGCGTATGCAGGGAAACCCATGCTGATAGAGTGAAGTACACTGACGTCACATATATGTTTTATTTACATGTTCAGCGGTACGGATCTACATCTTTGAAAGGTTACTTATGTAATTTTTATCCGAGCATAAGAAATAGCCAATCTGGCATCAAATGCTCTGTTTATGATGGCAGTCGAGGTGACGTCAAACTGATAAACAGCATCATTGCAGCGTAATGAATGTATTTTAATCTTGCTTAAAAAAATTTCCGGACACAGTTTTCACTGGTATTTCTTTGGTACAGTTACAGTACCTTAAATCTGGACTACTGTTGCCCTTAGAGCGCACATATTTATCAGTCGAAGAATATTATTAAAGCAATAAATCAGTAAAATACAACAGCATGTGGTGTATCTAATGAACAGATAAGGATATAACACGTTACTTAAAATATTCTCATGTGCCAAAGCATTTCTCGTTAGGTTTAAACATATATTAGTAGGCTACTATAAGGTATAGGTCTGTTAAAGTAGCCCATTTCACAGTCTCCACAAAAATACTCTTCAAACCATTTTTTCAGTATTAAATAAATTGGAAATTTCTCATTATTGTGAACTTGGATAACAACAAGAATAAAGCTTGAACACGTCAGGTTGGAATACAAAATACTCTGTGTTTGAGCAGAGAAATGCGTTTCTTAAAGGTCAGTCCTCTGACGATGCCAGTTACGCTGTGCATAAGTTAGCTATTTGTCATACTTTTAAGTGCAAAACCTTGACGTTTTAGCGCTTCTTTCGTTTGAAAATAATTCCAATATATTCATGCTACGTCACTGTATAAAGGAAAGCTGCATAGAAAAACATGCATAGATAAACAAACAGTGGGTATTTCAAGGTAGTAGATTTGCGTAGGGAAAAAATTTCTGGCCTTATTCAGTCTGTGGAGAATTTAGTTCTAGGCAATATGTTGACAATTAAGGAGGTGCCCTTTCTCGCGCAATGGCAACGCGTCCGAGCCAGATTACTCATTGTTCTCTTGTAATACACAAGTACCAAATTATCAGTTGCCCACAAATCGTCAACGCAAAAACATGACTGAACAACAGATTACACAGCTCGGACCAGAAATACTTCAAGTGGGAAAGTTTCCCCGTTAACTGTAAAGTCTACAGAACTATGATCACAGATTGGTTTCACATAAAACAACACAAAGCAAACCCCGAATACTGATGATAGCAAGGTGACATGCTAAAATTTCGGCTTACTTCTGTTGCCATCATCATCACCGTGAATGTGAATATCTATATATAAATCAGTGAATGCAAACCCGGTTTATATTACTGACGAGGATTGCACAGAAACAAGGATATAGAATGTCACCATAGTAACTTCAATACGGTGAGATTCCTTTGTGTTGTGCTACAAGAGTCTAGATATGAGGTGCCAAATCATTATATTTATTTATCTATTTAATTTGTGAATATTTCACTTATACGACGACATGTGACCAACTATCAGCTGTCGCCGCTGCTCTGGTTTTACTGTCTCTACGCTGTTGTCTTTTCATTTTATATTCCATGCACTTCTAGCTTACCCTCCGCGGACGACGTCCGTTATCTCCACAAACGGTAAGTGCACTTTGGTTTGATCCGACTCGTCCACGACAAAAAAACCCTGAAAATTGACGGCCAGCACGCCGCTGTTCCACTGAAAGTTAGGCCCCTGAAGTTTGGTCAGGTCGTAACAGCGCGAGAACAGCATCGTCCAGCGTTCTTTGGCATACGTCACAATCTCCTCTTTGACATCATACGCGGGGATGTTTTTGGCCACCAGCTCTTCCTGGAGAATCTTGTTGAAGACTTCCATCCAATCTGCCACCGGTTTCGTCTGCAGGCATGATTCCGGCAGCCAGGAAGTCAAGAATGGCTCGATTTTCTTGGGTTCTGATCTGTGGAGATGTTCTAGGTAATATCTTCGTGCAGCCATTAAGATGATGTCGTCGTCCTACAGAAAAACACGATGCTGTACAATGGTATGGTATGGCTTCTGATAGCTTCTGATTGATCAGCTGTGTCATGTGATACACATCTGCATTTCATACATGTATACCGAATATCGATAGCCTGATTATAAAATTTGTTTATTTATTTAGTAGTTGTAAGTCCAGTCTCAATGTTTTTCACAAATCCCCTGAACGAAGCAACCCCACCAGAGGAAAAAGGACTCAGCCGAATGAGCTAGAGAAACCAGGGTGTACACACTAATTTTAAGCGGATGTTAGGAACATTTTAAAAAATCCAGTAGTTAAGAACGATGTACTAACATTATCACAGCGGTATTCAGCCACGGAAACTCCTCTCATTATCTGCTGGTAGGTCAGATCGATAGCTCTCAGATCTCCTCCAGGTACGTGCCAAGGGGGAAAGAACTCTCGGCGGAAATAGAGTCGCCAGGTGGCGCTGCTCTCCCTCATGCCCATCTGTTTTGTGTGAATCTCACACTCGGCTACGGCATCCATGATTCTGTGTTGTCCATGACCTAGACAGGAAATCTGAAAAACAAAAAAGGTGAATAAAACTTTTTCCTTTATGCTTGACTGATGCTTGTCATAAATGGTACGTCGTACAAAGACCTTAATTACTAAACAGAAAATGCAAATAATTCAATGTGACAAATTTTAAATTTCACAGATCATCATTCCACAACCACAAAATTGATAGGTCTTCATCTCCAAGATAATGGAGACAATCAAAATAATCGGTGTGGACCAAAAAAGGGTTAAGGCTTTAAACTTTTAAACGGATCCCTACGTCGATAACGATACGTTATCTGGGCTTAGATAAAGAAATTATAGCACAGGTCATCAAATAAAATAAGCAAAACTTACATGAATGAATGTAACTCGAAGACCTGTTTCAAAGACCTGTCTTAACTTGAAGTTTCAGTTGACGCAGTTTTCACCATTATTTCGTTCACATTGCTAGTCTTGACGCAGACGGGTGCCAGTGACAACACTTTTATAATACAGCATGACCAGAACACAGTGGCGAACACAGTGGCGATCACAGCAGGCATGATGCTCCAGTCCTACAACGTGCACCTACACCCAACCAAAACGCAGCGTGTGGCCTTAGTCCTTATGCAGAACCCCAAACGATTAAGTACCAAGACGTTCGATTTTAAGTTTTAGGAAATAGAAAATGGCCCTGTCACACATACAAAAAAAAGATAGGCGAAGATACCTACCTTCCTAAACAGTGTAATATAGACTGAAAATCCAGTGCGGTCGTGGAGACCGATTTTGGTGGCGATTCGTCTACAGAACTGGGTCAAGGTCGTTGAGGGGTCAGCTTGGATCAATAACCTTTGACCTCCCATCAAGGAAACCGGTAACAAAAGCGGTTTGTTGTTCTTAGCGGCCTGTTAGAAAAGCAATACGACATATTAAGATTGTGACAAATAAATGTGTGCTTCATTAATTGTAATTAGTTAATGCTATCTTTGTAACAACCGGAAAAGCAAATTTTAAAATAAATACACAAGTACTGTGTTGTTAGACGGGTTCAGGTCGAAATCATTTTCGGAATTTAGAGAAAGAAAATGAAGTGCAGTTTTAATGAATGAATAAATAAATAAATTTAAGAAAATCATGATGATCAGATGTTTACCTGAAATTCGAGCCAGCTGGGAGGGTAGCCCCTTGTGCCGTTAGCAAACGTGTGACGTAACAGCCGTTCACACTGCGGGGCAAATTCCGTGGGGCCTTCTCTTAAAAATCTCACGAGACAGGACGCGAACTGGAAAGGTACACAGGAAAAATTATCAGATATCTTATTAACCACTGGTAAACTAGTAAAACTCTTTCTTGCCTTTAACAAAGGGTTCCAAAGCCGTGTGCTCCTTTGTTCTTTCTTTGATTACGTCACATTTCTAAGTGCATGTGTGCTCAGAAAGCACTTAGGTAGTACACAAACACTGCAGCGTCACAGCGTCAACGGTGTGTTTCTCTGCGATTTGGGCCCTTTTGAGCAGCACGTCAGAGTCTCCCGTTGATAACTGGCCTCACGGGCAATGTGTATTTGGTTACAATTTTTTGGCAGAAAATTCCGAAACCAACTTAATAAATACCACTGAAGATACCAGGTTAAAATTTAACAGTTACGCCTGTTCTAACACCGAAATGTTCATTGATGTTAGAACATTGTGGGCGGCAAATTAGTTCTGGACAAAAAAAAAGAGAAAAAAAGACAAACCCCAGTCCCTGCGGATGCTTGATGTACCTCAAGACGTGAGGTTGATGGTTACCTAATAGATACTGGATTCGAACACGCTACCGTATTGCTCAAGAACATGTCGTCTAAGAAAAGGCCGTCTACACCATTTCGCAAGCGAGTTCCAAGCGTATATATAAGCTTGCATTAGCTTTACTATACTACAGAAAAGGACATCTTTATACAACACAGTAACATCAAACATCAAGTTCTGGCCGACGAAACAGAGATAAATTCCAGGTTTCTTGTTTCCTACCTTCTCTGTGGGCGCAAAACATCCTGTGAAGAGGTACATGAGGACCCAGCCTCGGGCAGTGCTGTTCTTGGATGGGTTATTGGTTAGCTGTTTGCATAGCTGACAGTACAGCTCATCCCTGTAACACGGAAATATTGTGTAATGCAGAGAGTCTTTGCTAAAGTCGACAGCAACAAAGACCGAATCGATGTACTAAAATTTAACGGAATAAAAAAAATGACTGACTAATAGCAACTATGCTTAAAATAATCTGTTGCTTTCTTTCCTTTCTGATTCTGTCTGGGGCTCATTTAATTTCATTGTTTGTTCTTTCCTTTCTGTCGCATGTCTGGGCCTTGTCAATACCGAGTATCCATGCAGCAGACCGATATACAATTAAATGTGCAGACTCAACGGAACGCCACGTCGAAGACATCAGATATAACTCTTAACCTTATCACGGTATACAAACAGCCGGTCAACAATATTTGATCCAGTTCCTGACGATGATCACCAAGCTAGATTTACCAACACAAGAAGTACCAACACAGCAAGTGCCAACGTAGCCAGTGCCAAAAATTACCACATGGCAAGTTTTAAAGCACGGTATACGCCGTTTCAAAGCTGACGAAATAAATCTTACAAACCTGAGCTCAGGTCGATATATTCCCATCATGCAAATGTACTGTACTTTTTCCAGCATGGATTCTTTGTGGTCTGCCAAGAAAGGGATGTCCTTTATCTCAGAGTTGGTCGGATCTTTGAACTAAAGAACCATGAAAGGAAAAGGGAATGGTCATTATATCCCATCAGCATGCTAAGTCCAAAAAGCTTTTGTGCAAAACCTAATATCTTTGTTTTCAAGAATTAAAACAAAATTACATAAGTTGTCCTGAAAATCATCATCAGGCAGCAGTTTTCGGTTTAGTATGTTGCTATGTTAATAAAAGTACTGATACTTTCTCCTTAAACTTTGCTCTTATCATTTGGTCAAAATACCGTTAAAGAACAAAGCAATGTATTCCACCTTGGTATAATCGTCACATGACAACACGTGCACAGGAAGTGACGTGTCTCGCACTCACCATTTCAGAATACTTTTTCTGCGCATCTTCCACGTCCTTTTTTGTGTATTTTTTGTTAAAAAACCTTTTCACTTTCGATAACGCATCAGGAGTTTGCTGTTGACAACAGGAAGAATAGTTACAGTAGTTTCAAGTGATATTGTAAAATAGGCAACCGGGGACAAGCCTTTTCTCAAAAGGATTTAATGCTGTGTTCATAAACAAAAAATACCGAGAACAATTCAATATTGACTTTAAACATTTATTGATAGTTGACATTGTAATGAGCTCGACCAACCCGCCCAATGGATGTTATAAGAAGTCTCTTGGCCAATGACTTGGCTGATTTACTCAAATACAACGGCTCTCCGCTCGGATGAGGCTCCGAGTTAAGGGGTTTGTCAGCTCCTTGGTGGAAGGCGTTGGTTTCTAACAAATACTGTGATGTGTTTTCCATTCATTAAAACAGTGACCGCGGTCGTATAAATGAAATCTGTTCGTAGATGGTGTAAAACGTTAATTACTTAAAGACGTGGGTGTATTGCCCTTACCCCTGACACCGTCAATGTACTCATCTGATCCAAATCCGGCATATCTCCCATAATCCTCAATATCAGCATCCAAGACGCCATGGCCGCCTAGAAACAAAAATACCGTGCTTAACGTAAACCAAACTGCAGTATTAAGTATTGCTTACACGTCTTTTTCGAAGGTAGATATTTTATTAATTTGTAATACGTTAAAATAAACAACACATCCTCCATGTGTAGGATTATGTATTGTAAAAAAAATACTTTGAAGTAACTTCCATTAAGAGAATGAATAATGGATAAGGATATAATAGTATATCTGTACACTGGTCAGGAGAAATGAATTCAATTTTAAGATGCTACATAAATGAACATACGAAAATCATAAAAAATATTCATAAGAACAGTATTTTGCCAACCACAAATACTTAATAACAAATACAAAACTGATCAATCATAGATTCGAACGCTGGTCTTCATGCACATAAGAAATCTTCCACAGTTTACTGTACTTACCAGGTGTTCCGTTCTGTCCTTGGGCTGCAGTAGCGGGTTAGGTAAAGCTGAGCAGCTGTACACAGGCGTCGCTTTGAACTGGAAAGACGTGGCGGCAAACTGTGCAAAGCCGTCGGGCACCTGACTGGGGAGGTAACTCTCCTGTGCGACCTCCTCGCTAGAGCCAGGAGGGGAATCGTCCGAGTGACCCGACCCGTCATCGTTCATCGAAGACACTGGCCGCTCACGGCTCTGGAAACAGAATGTAATGATTTGTTTATGAACTTATTTATTTACTTACTTTTTCTATTAGCAATTAATTCCTGACGTAAGCAACGGCCGGTCAGACGTGTTACAAGAGGAAACCGGTGGCCTGCATGGTAATGCATGATTCTTTTAGGTACACGAGTCATGAAATTGCTAAGACCTTCACTGTTTAATTACATTCTAAGGTACAACTTCAGGGAGAAGTCATAAATTAAGTGGGGCGCCTGGACTCTTATAATTACGGGACAATGAAAACGTGGTCAATTACCCTTGAAAATAAACTTAGCTAAATGTAAATTGCGAAATGGGTCAAAGGGTGTGATAAAAATAACAAATAGATGTTAGCAGTGCGAATCCCTCCCTGCGCATTCACGGATATATGTACAGGTAAAAAGTGATACACCTGTGACACTGACGACACATTCATTCATTTCATTGGTGTTTTACGCCGTACTCAAGAATATTTCACTTATACGACGGCGGCCAGCATTATAGTGGGCGGAAACCGGGCAGAGCCTGGGGAACCCCATGACCCTCTGCAGGTTGCTGGCAGACCTTCCCACGTACGACCGGAAAGGAAGTCAGCATGAGCTGGACTTTGAACTCACAGCGACCGCATTGGTGGGAGGCTTCGGGTTATTGAGCTGCGCTCGCACGCTAACGAGTACTGACGACATATCTTGTTTCACAATGTCAAAGACTCTATATATGGTCAATCAAATCCGCCCAGAAGAAAAATATGAATAATAATCAAAATTTTTTAATACTAATTCTTTTTTCTTTTTTTTTTTCTTTGTTGTGTCTGATTGTTTTGTTGTTCCCAATCTGTCTCGGTAGACAAACCACGACTAATCCGCTGTGCATAACTCTATGTTGTTTCTTTGTTAACAACACAGCGTCGACATACGAGTAGGTATATTACAGTTCCCATTAAATTCCAAAGCATTCATTAAAATACTACCGATTTCGTCCGAAAACAGTGTCATTTATTCCTTCTACGCCATGCCTTTGAAGGAACTGATTAAACGCGGACACGGTGTAGGCGTCATTAGTGTAAATGTGATTCGTTTTAGGTATTATTTCAATCCATCGACACCATATTTCCTAGCAGCAACATAAGCGAATCATGTTTCAGAAAAAAATGTATCAGAATCGCTCCAGTTTCACTTCACTTGTTTCATCTCAATCAAACAAAGAGAATTAATTCATTTCAGACTCCGCTTGGCACACATGTAAGTATACATATCATGTGGCAAAATTATGAAGAAATCATAATCCTAACCTCTGTATTCAGTCTGACCACAATCTTAACCTCTGTATTCAGCCTGACCACCATCTTAACCTCTGTATTCAGCCTGACCACAATCTTAATCTCTGTATTCAGTTTGACCACAATCTTAACCTCTGTATTCAGCCTGATCACAAACTTAACCTCTGTATTCAGTCTGACCACAATCTTAACCTCTGTATTCAGCCTGACCACCATCTTAACCTCTGTATTCAGCCTGACCACAATCTTAACCTCTGTATTCAGCATGACCACAATCTTAACCTCTGTATTCAGTCTAAATCTCTGTATTCAGTCTGGTCATAATCTTAACCTCTGTATTTAGTCTTAACCTCTGTAGTCAGTCTGGCCCAATTTTAACCTTTGTATTCAGTGTGGACACAATCTTAACCTCAGTATTCAATCTGGCCATACTCTTACCCTCGGCCTGAATTCAGTCTAAACCTCTGTATTCAATCTGGCCATAATCTTAACTTCTGCATTCCGTTTTAACCTCTGTATTCAGTCTGGCCACAACCTTAACCTCTATATTCAATCTGGCTATGATCTTAACCTCGACCTGTATTCAGCCTTAACCTCTGTATTCAATCTGGCCATAATCGTAACCTCTGGATTCCGTCTTAACCTCTGTATTCAGTTTGGCCACAATCTTAACCTTTGTATTCAGTCTGACTCTAATGCTAACGTGTATTCGTCCAGACCTCTGCTTATTCAACTGCTATCGTGAAGTCAAAGTGGTAAAGCCGGTATCTACTTTTACACATGCACAACTGTTTTTCCCCGTTGTGAACAGAACTTTCACTGTAAGCGACTACCGTGCAAACGTCGAAGCAGTGGTTCAGTATAATATATTTACTTTTTTTTTCATTTATTTATTGACTTATTTATTCATTTGACTGGAGTTTTACGCAGTACTCAAGAATATTTCACTACTACGGCGGCGACGGCCACAATTGTCGTGGGAAGAAACCCACGACCATTGGCAGGTTGTTGGCGGACCCGTGATAAAATAGGACGGCCATTTGTATACAGTAAATAAACACGTACAGCTGTGCGGGAGCCCCTCGCTCATATCTAGGTCAGGTACGGTAGATCAACAACACACTTCAACAGCTCAGAAGATATATTCGAGCATGTACACATGTGGCTCGTTTCTGTCATTCTTTCCTTCGTCATAATTCATGAAGATGCAGGCATTTTCAGCTTGGAACAGTGCGCATAAAAGTAATACTGTGAACCATTCAACAACTGGTTGTCAGAATACGAACATGATTCTGTACACGTTATACTGTGAACCATTCAACAACTGGTTGTCAGAATACGAACATGATTCTGTACACGTTATACTGTGAACCAAAGTTACAAAGGAAACAGACACAGACTATTAATAATTCTTCCGTAAAATTACGGATTTTGCAATCAGAGAACCTTGAGGTCCAACCATGTCAAATACCAGCCATTAATCACGTAACTTTTGTAACTTTTTTCTTTTTTTTCTTTTTTTTTTCTTCAATCATTTGATCGATGTAAGTAGGTCCATAACTCTCTAGTTACATTTTTCCACCCATAAAAAAAAACCCGTAACGAGCCTTCTGCTTGGTACCGGTGGTCGTAGTCTTAACCCTAATGATCTAATATCGTCATAAGAATACCAAACGCTAGTGTGTAATGAACGTTATTTACGGCTGACTGAATCCGTGTGTGACGCTAATTCCCAGTGAGACATGCTGTGCATTCCGATGTCTATAACTGCCATTCAGTTGCCATGACAACAGACATTGAAGTCATGAAAAAAGACGAAGGGGTGATATCTGTGTCAACTTAAAGGTCTCGGCAAAACCAGAAGACTATCTGTCAGTCTTAGGGTGTCTGCTCGAATAAACATTAATCCTGCGATTCATTTCACAGGTATATCATTTTGTGATTACTTGTCTGCAATTAATAAAAGATGATATATATTTATAGGCTTTTGATACACTCATAAGAGTTTAGTAGCCGTATTCACATTGGATCTGAGCGCATATGTTAAGGATTTACTTAACCAACTGTGCGGAGATTAGTTCATTGAAAGAGTAAGGTAAAGAAAACGCTGTACAAGGAATTCTCCTGAAAAAGTTATAAGGAAAGCCACCATGTACTTTCCTTGAACGCGGGAGCAAGCAAACATCTTTCTGAATGGAAGACAGGACGAAATGTGTGCATTAATAAATTTTATGGTAATTTTTGCAGGAAAAAATGCGTTCAGTTTGAATATGACACATATTCACGGAAACATATCATCAGTGGTGAAATTGCCGAAATATGCAGTATAAATTTCTTTACGATTTTCAAGCGGCTTCAGATGAAATCGAGGTAATAAAGAAAACTGACTGAACAAGGGAACTGTTGTTCAAAAGTACTTTGGATTGGGCATCTGAAAGCAACAGCCGACAAAAAATTAATCAAGAAGTTCCAAATTATTTTAGAATTTTACAATTATATACAGTTTTCAGTTGTTTTTTTTTTCTCTTATAAACCAGTTTCAAAAAGATTCTACTCTTTTGCAACCTTTCGTCGCAAAAAAAGAGTTCTGGAATTTGCAGTTACATCTTATATCACACTATTCCTGCATTCGAAACCTCCTGATTGGGCCATTTGGCGGGGGGAGGGATCAGAAGTCAGAGGTGAACCTCGGGGTTCTGAAGGGCAACTGTGATGTGCTAGGCCCAAAATAAATGTAATCTGGAGATTCACAAATGAACACCTGTCAATCATTTCAGGGGCTCAGGTACTTCAGGTAAGCAAACAGCGCCGCGAATACAAGACCTGAAGTGACGAGATGAATTTTGCCCAAATAGAGTGCGTTAACTTCATTATTACTTTCTTAAGTTCCCCATTCGGATAAATCGCTGATGTCGATGGACAGTTGATCAACAACTGGCCAAAAGCGCATAGTTACGCGAAGCAAGTGTTAAATCTCATCTCAAATTTATACGCTGATAATACGGTCCTATATTTGAAACTGTAAACCGAACAAGTTCCAAAATTTTTATTTAATAGAAATGTAATCAGGCGAGGGCTGCAGAAACCCAGATTTTGGCAGAGCCAAGATTAGTCAACACTGGGTTGCGTTTATTGGTTTACCTGAAGCTACACGTCTAAACTTATATACAGTATATTTACATAAAAGGTGTTTTATAAGACAATACATCGTATGATGTACTTCCCAGTTTCAAGACAGTATCTCAGTTATGTTTGAAGTGAAAATAATTGCAACTTTGATCAAATTCGAAAATATATAGTGCAAAAATATGAGGTGTAAAACCAGGGCAACGACGACAGTGTGATAGTTGGCGCATGGTTACACGAAATCGGAGAAATACGACCTCTTGTCTATTTTTCTCAGTTTGGAATTTTTTCTAAATACTCATGTAAATGCATAAGTAGTAGCAAATTAGATCAGATGTATCAAATCTATGTCCGGTGTGCTCTACAGGAAGGGGATATTGAATACCTTCATTCAAGGAGTCGGGGGGAGGGGATATTAATGAACTGCGATCATAATTAGCCATCAACAATGGACAAATCACAGGTGTGTCTTCCGGACTATTGAGCACTGGTATGCATTTGGATATTTTGGAGAGGAGAAAAAACGACGATTGTAGCAAAATTGCAGTCCACGGCAAATACAATAATACAATACAATAAGCTATGGAAGAAAACAGAAGTTGAATATCAGGTAGGCACCTTAGAAGAAAATGCTTACCTGTACACAACTGTGGGATATTGACGGGAAAGTCTGCCTAGTCTATAAGTTATTGTATGGCTCTTGAATACACATACCTGATTAAATTTAATCCTTAGTTGCTCCTACATGTATAACACGTACGGTGTCTTTGACATCGAGAATTTGGCTGGTAAATATTGACATGATATATCCAGGCATGACTGGAATATGTAGTTCTTCTTAAAAGACAAACGGTCATCGAAGACAAAGAAAAGTGCATCCAAATATACTTGCATAATACATGCATAAGCTAATCTATTACTTAAAAACAACATGCCCTCCGATCGTATGTGGGAAGGTCTGCCACCAACCTGCCGATGGTCTTGAGTTCTCCCTCCCCCCGATCTGCTCGGTTTCCTCCCACCATAATACTGGCCGCCGTCACGTAAGTGACATTTTCTTGAGTACAGCGCAAAACACCAATCAAATAAATATATAAAAATAACATTCATCGGTTTAAAAATACGATAACATCGGAACAAAACTGAATCAAACATTCCACTGTTGCAGTACAAAATTGACAAATTCCTACCGCTTGCGCCCAGCGCATGGTCAAATAAATATATTTCTACAAGCTACACACATCACATATTACTTGTCCAGAAAACTGTATGCAGTTAACATTCACAAGAGCCTCAGTCCCAAACTCATCATATTTCTACCTCCTCTACATTCAAACGGTTCCATATACTAGCACCTAACTTCCTCTCAGTCCGATTTCTCTATGACCAAAACATTATCCCTGTACAGTTTTACTTACATCATTCTCCTCGAAGTTGGTCATTGTCTCAGCTCGTGCAAACCACCATTCCTGTCAACCGACCCAGTCTTTCCCAGCTGTCACTCCCCTGCCCTCATTATTGAGGCTAATGAGTGCAGCTTATCAACTACACCGGCAGGAAATAGAATTTTCAGGTAAAAAATGATTTCTCGAGCATGTCTGGTCTCAACAGGAAAAGGGACGAACGCTGTGAAAAAACTGCTCCGGCATCCAACAATGAACTGTTAACATACCGTTAACAATAGGAGAAAAAAGACAACCTTAAAGTTCGGCCTTTATTACACTGTGGCTTGGTTAGACACTGGTTAGGTTTAAAAAACAAATAAACTTGTTTGTTGGAGAAAAATGTCAAGAGCTTTCGAAGGCCCCACCATAAGATCGCGAGGTCACAAAAGGGTACTGAGGGTAACGCAATTTGTCATTACGTCATCTATACAGCCATGGTGAGCACAGGCAAGAAACTGACATCATTCAGACCTCACCTTGACAAGCACTAAATTGACGCACTATATTTTTCCCGGTGAGATCTGGTTCCTGTAGTTCCAGCTGGTAACGTGCAATAGATCTGTGTCCTATAGAACCCGATGAAAAGAGGCAAATAAATCCACGCCATATAGCTCCCGCTGAGAACAGGCAATAAACATACGTCTTATAGTTCCCGCTGAGAACAGGCAATGAATCTACGTCTTGTAGTTCCTGCCAGGAACGGCCAATAAATCCACACCTTACAGTTCACACTAAGAATATGCAATAAATTTACGTCAAATACTTCCCGCTGAGAACAGGCAATATATTTCTGTTTTACAGTTCCCGCTGAGGACAGGCAATACATCTGCGCCAAGCAGTTCGAGCTGAAAATAGGCAATAAATCTCCGCCATACAGATCCAGCTGAAAATAGGCAATGAATCTGCGCCATACAGTTCCCGATGACAAACGCTCAATAAATCTACGCCATACAGTTCCAGCTGAAAACAGGCAATGAAACCATATTTGATGGTGGATAGCAAAGATGTGTCATCCTGGTCTTGAAGTTCAAAATATTACACCCACATAGCTGGCGCTGAGAAGACTCGACAAATTGGCGTCAGCAGGTTCTACCGTTTCCTGTAGTTTCTGATGGAACCTGGTCATGCCAAATTTCATATGCAGTAGTAGTATTACCTAGTCACCCGAAAGGCTAGGTTTAAAAACAAGGATCGCAATTGTAGACTTAACTTCTATTAAGTATTACTTCTCCGTAAATTTTGTTCAATATGCATTAAATCAACGTCACGCAAGCAGGCAATCTTGCCATTTTCAAGAAGTATATAACGTTTAACTCATTGGGGAAGGCAACAAGCCTGCATCGTGCTACAGAGTTCATGAACCAGTCTTTTAAAGTTTAATAACAAATCTGAGCCACGTTCAGAGACGTTGAGAAAAGGGATCGATCCACTGTGACCCGGTAAACGCTCAAGACATATACTGAAGTTCACATCTGGGGTGACGAAACTTTCAGCGTTGCACAATACACGTTAATGACTGCTATCTGGCCACGATAACACAGGGGGTGTAACTTCATCCCTAGCACTGCACGAACAAAGCTGCTGACACAACTGAGGGAAACAGCAGGCAGAAACAGTGTTCAGGTATGACTGTTGAAGTATAAACGTCCCAGTGGTACGCTCCGTCCTCTGCTCGCTTTGCCACATTGGCCGCCCACGAACATTTCTTTTCTCTTCTTCCCCACACCTCTACATTTACATCTGCTAGCAGACAACTCCAGGGTAAATCTGTAGACGAAAGCCTCCTAGTAAATCCATTGTAAAAAGTCTCCAGCTAAATCCACTGTGAAAATTCACCGTTAATAGTTGCCAGGTAAATCCTGCGATAAAATCCGCTGTCAAAAGCCTGAGGTAAAGTTCCGGGTAATGCATTCTCTTCTAGGGAGCAGACTCGCACATTGTTAATCGTGACAGCTTAAATATACAGGCAGGAATAGCTTCATGCTCTGTATACATGTACGAGAAAACTGTCCTTCCAGCAACAATAAATCACAGCTGGGTTAGAACGAATAAAAAAAAAAGCATCCTCACAAAAACCAGTTCTAGCTCCAACTCTATTCACAATGTCCACTGTAGGTTAATTAATAATTAAGGCAAGCCTCTCAGGTATTTTCCGGAAATAGAACAGGTTCGCTATTTAAGTGCACGTAAGGAACAATAACGTAAGAGCGCGAGAATTAAGTGGGGCTGATTAGACTGCAAAGGGGGATATAACTATAAAGCTTTGTTGTTACGTAACACAGGGGTGTTATTGTACTTTACATTGATTTACACAGTTGCCCTTTGTTGAAACAAGCAACATGACCTTGGTGAGGGAATGGGGAGGAATAGACAGAAATTTGCTGACGGCGACACATAACCCGGCATGCCTATTAAAACTTCAGGTATGTTAATTAAATTATATGCTTGCGAAAATGAAAGACAATGAAATTAGCAATAAAGGCCAACTGTAGGCTATATATACACACATATATATACACATATATGTATACGCTTTACGCACGTAGGCCAATAGACACATAAGCCGCTCACACACGGTTTGTCTGTGGCTAATAGCATTAATGCTCAGGTATGCATGAGCTTCTCTTGGATTTATTATTTTATTCCTCTGATTAATGTTTAACGACCTTGTCAAGAATTTATTCACTTATAACTTTATTACGGATGTCGGGTTTTGGAGTGCAGGGTACCTGAGTCCTCGGTGTAATCCAGCACCCCGTCACCAGATAACTGAGAAACGTCTTGACCAAATGCTGCAACCGTACAAGCGAGGGCTGGATTCGAGCCTGAGGCCTCCTGACCATAAACCGATCGGCTTCAGCCAATGATTCACTGATTTTCAAAAATAAACTATAACTTTCTCTGATTATTTTAATGGCATTTCATACAGCTGTACATATTTCCGCTTCAACAACAACAAGCATCTACAGATGAAGAACAATCTATTCACATTACTGTATGTTAAATGATTATTTTCATTTCAGAATATATGTTCAATCACGTTTCCAGCTGTAATTCTGTCAAATATCACAAGAAATGTGTGTCTTACATAAAAGTCTTACAGGAAGGACTGGTACACGCTTTTTCGTTCATATCGCGATATTTCGATGTATGTTCTGAGAAAACATATACAGCGATGTTTTTCGGCCTACTTTTCCACACAGGTACATTGTTATATACTGTATACGTTCTTGAGTGTTGGCAAACCAAACCCCTGGCTGCGTTTCGGTTCAAAGCCTGTGCTATTGACACAATACACCAGACATACGGTTGAGTTGGACCTATATACATATATACGCTCCAATCCGTCTTCTAGGCAGACCTACGTCCATGCTTTATGAGAACTTTCCCACGAATCTCAATGTTTTATTCTCTTCAAAAGTAGAAATATTCTCAGGGACAGTTTACCACGAAACAGAATCTTCGGGTTATTTGGCGCGTCTTGTCTGCTAGAAATGTTGACGCCTATTTTATGTTTACAGGTAAGTGTTCACACAGAGGAGGCCTTCTAGCGCAAGCCGGTAATCAAAGCCTAGAACCCTCATACCAGCACCCCAACCCCACCCCCTTTGCCCGCACACATCATTCCGCCGGTAGAGAGTGCTGATCACGAATAGACGTGCTAATTACATTTGACAGAGATGAAAGATTAGAGAAATCAACAAAACATGTTTACAACCTTTATCAGCTCAGTTTTTTGAGCTGTACGCATAACTGATGTAAGTGATGTGTCTGTGTGTTCGTTTGTTTGTCAGCTTAATTCTAACAGTGCTGTATTTTTGCATTCAACAAAATGACCCTGCAAAAAATTGAAAACACAACGTGTGACGGTCGAATTTTAAGATGTCGCCTTCGTTAGGTTCAATTAAATAGAATACATATTCCAAATAAAAAGTGTGCCCAACCAAACTCCTATTGTAGAATTCTTCTGTCAGAAGCACGCGTCAAGAAACATGAAGTTCAACATGAAGTTGAAGAACTCAGCCGTCAAAACTTGTCGAGATTTCCAGCAAAACTGAACAACCTAACCAAAAGACTGAACAAGTTGCTCAACAAAAATGAACAATTTGCCAAACTGAAATCAACAAGCTGGACAACAAAACAGACCAAGTTAAATAAGAAAACTGAAAAAGTCGGTCGACAAATCTAAACATGTTAACCACAAAACTGTAAAAGTTTGCCAATAAAACGTAATCATTTGCTCAACAAAACTGAACAAGTTTACAAACTAAACTGAACAAGTTGACCAACAAAACTGAACAAGTTACCCAAGAAAATGCAGAAAATGCAGAAAATGATCAACTTAAAGATACTAGAACCCTCCTGGCCAAAACTTCACATTGTGCCTTGTGTAGCCCAAAATATTGATCAAATATGGCCATATGTATATATATTCTGAAAGCTAAACAACTCCTGATTTCAAAAATAACTTTTAAAATTTACCTAACTTTAATATTACTCAAAATAAAGAGAAACTCGCCAATTTTCAAATTTTACTGGCTCAAGTGGATAATTTACTATTTAACCTAAAAAACAAACAAATTTTTAACATTCATCTTAGACTGTTCTGAGTGATCATTTAAAACTTCAAGAAAAGACTTTTAATAAAAATTTTGAAACTTTGATGTTCTTTTACTAATGTCTTTAAAACTGAAAAAGATATCAAAAATTTGTGGGACAGTTTTCTAGCTTAGGTATTTAGCTTCATGTGTGCCAAGTTTCACAGCATTATGTTGAAAAATAATTGAGAAATAAAAGTATTTCACCACAGAAACCGTCTCAGGAATAGAAAGAGAAAAAGAGATTAAAATGTCTGGAGGAGCATTATATGTGATAAAATTTGTCATTAATTAGTTAGCCAATTGATTTTAATAACAAATTGTCCTGCCTCCAGTTAAAATGTGAACATATGCAGCTACTTTTGTTAAATTTTAAATCTTATCATGTTCCATCAGAGTGTAAATCGGTGTTTTATCTTGAGATTTCTGAGCAAATGCTACTAGTATGTGTTAATAAACCCCTCCCTCCGGTGGGGTGTTATAGGCTGCTGTTCTAGTTAATAGGTCTCCTAGAGTAGTCGGCACGAGCAGCCATGCACAGTTTATAGCGGGAGGCAATACACATTTACCAGAGGCGTATCTATTCACAGCAGGTAACACCCCTCCCCCTTCAGTGAGCTAATCTCCCCGATCAGGGGCAACTAAGAACACACAACTGCCTTGGTTCACAGCATGTTATACTTTTTGTCAAGTTTTAGGTATTTACAATTCGAATTTGGTTTTCATCTTTAAGTGAGAGGAATGATGAGATAATGGAGAATAAGAAAGTGAAATTAAAATAAAATGGCCACATTTCACCCCGGAGAGATTCTAGTACTCTTAACTGAACAAGGTGACTATCAAAACTGTAAAAGATGTTCATGAAAACCAAACAGAATGATCAGCAAAATATTTTTTATGTTTTTGTTGCTATAAACTTGGCTACATTGTTTGCTAGGGCGTGTTTTATCCTAAAACTAGGAATAAAGGCATCGTAATCAGAAATCAAAAATACACACCGACGGCGCCTTGGAGCGTTTCTCCAGTGTGGAGAATGTTGCTTTGTGGAAAGCTGTAGTAGCCGAAGACTTCCGCCTTTTTTCTTTGTCCGCTTTGGCCACCTCTTCGGCCAGACTGACCACGCTGTAAGCATCGTCGTTGTCGTCTCCGAAAACTGACCCATACCCTGCTCCATTGATGACCGCCTCACCCCGAGTCCTCGATTCACGGCGCGCCGATACCCCCTCCTCACCGGGTTTAGAGCCTCGCCTGTCAGAGGCTGCCCTTGTGCCATCTGGAGAAGTTCCGCCGTCACTTTTGCGTCTATCCTGAAGAAAAGAAGAAACATTGTAAATATATAAATTCTTCACAAGTGTGTGCGAAATATAAAAGTCGTTTGTGCTGTGTCAGTCAAGTCTATATCCAGAAGACGTACTCTGTCGATAGTGTTATCTGTGGTTGGTTACAATTTTCTGAATCGTCTTCATTGTAAATCACGACAGATTTGCGAAACACCCTGAATTCCACTCCCTGTGAATGGTGATCATCATATATTTCTAAAATTATGAATTATCATCAGTTTGGTGAAGGGTCATTCACCACTGTGAATGTTGATGACTGCCAATCGTCACCACTGTGAATGTTGATGACTGCCAATCGTCACCACTGTGAATGTTGATGACTGCCAATCGTCACCACTGTGAATGTTGATGACTGCCAATCGTCACCACTGTGAACGTTGATGACTGCCAATCGTCACCACTGTGAATGTTGATGACTGTCAATCGTCATCAGAGTGAATATTGATGCCTGTTAATCGTCACCTCTGTGAATGTTTATGACTGTCATCCGTCACCACTGTGAATCTTGATGGCTGTCATTCGTCAGCACTATGAAACATGACAACTGTGAATCGTAATCACCGAGAATCGTCATCGGTGTCAATATAGTCACCTCTGTGAATCACCATCATTGTGAATTGCAGGAGTGTTTTAATCGTCATCAATGTGAATAATAGGAATTGTTTATCCCGCAAAAAGTAAGCATCAAACATTAACAAAGATATACGGGGCTAGAAACGAACGGTCCCACAGATATGAGCGGAGAATTCGAACATTCAAACAGTGAAGACAAAACCATACATTGGCTTACCACAGGCAAACAGGTATAGACCTGTATGAAAGGTTGGTTATGTCCGAACTACTTTTCTGTGCTATGTTCATATTATCCTGATATTCGGTCGTGCATCGATGAGATTCTGACCAAGGCCTTGGATATGACAGAAGGCAGTTTCGTATGGTCTACAGCATGCATTCAGAAGATCTTATAGTATACACGTACATACATAGGCCGAGGCATAGATCGTGTGAAATGTAACTCACGCTTTATTCTATAGAAAGGGGTCTTTAGAAATTCAACCATACCGAGGGCAAGTACTTATACAGCTTGTCAACGGGTTTGAAATGATGTAATAGAAGTGTACTTAAAGTTCAGCAAGTGTAAGAAAAGATCAGAGAAGGCAATGTTGATGTATGCAAAAAACTGTATGATGGTGAAAGGGGTGTTCCAGCAAATTGATCAAATCTCATTATTGTGTAAAATGCGACTGTCTACCTGCATAAGTATATAGCCAATCATATACCCAATTCATTTATTTTTGATTGTGAATTGTTATTTTGAATTATTTGATTGGTATTTTACGCTGAACTCACGAACAATTCACTTATATACGAAGGCGCGCAACCTTATAATGGAAGGGCCTAGGCGCATCTCACGACCATCCGCAGGTGGGTGACAGACCTTTTCACTTACGAATGGAGAGGAAGCCAGCCTTGAGCTGGTGTTGAATTCACAGCCACCGATTGGTGAAAGTCTTCTAGTTCACTGTCTCGCTCTAACACTCTAAACACTCGGCCACAGAGGCCTCATCATATATTCAATTAACAGCCATAAAATATTCACCACGAATTTGAATGCGGTCGTTAAAATTAAAAGGACATCAGTCTGCATGGTTGTATGCATCTAATTTTACAATCAGATTTATTAACTTATTTATTGACTGGTGTGTTTCGCCGTACTCAAGAATATTCCACTTATACCACGGCAGCCAGCATTATGGTAGGAGGAAACAGGGCAGAGCCCAGAGGAAACCCATGACCATCCGCAGGTCGGTGGCAGACCTTCCCACATACCGCCGGAGAGGAAGCCAGCATGAGCTGGACTCTCAGCCACCGTTATTGTTGGGAGGTTTCTGGTTCATTACGCTGCGCTAGCGCTCTAACCAACCGAGTCACGGAGACTTCCCAATTAGATTTAAGTCATACATGTTCGGGTATACTGTAAACAGATGTGAACGGTCGTTAAGCAAATTCTTACTTCATTTACCACTGTGTACAATCGCTCACCAGATACTATGAAACTTAAGTGGATGTGGATGAAAGAGTGACAGTGTGGCTTGTTTACTTTATGATATAAAAGGCCAACCTTCTGACGCCGCAGAATAATAAATACAACGACATTCCCAGTAGAGCATACAAAACCGTTTTCTGCCTACATGCACAATGATTCATACAAAACCGCCGCGCTTGGAGAAATGATCGCCATTCATGAGGTTATAAAGAGATAGAGAGCCCAGGCTAGGTGGGAAGAAAGGAATGATCGCTATATTATATGGTAAACATTGTCCATAACACTATGGGTCAGCTGTCAGGGAAGACGCTCTAAGTTTAACACGGTCACAGTTTCTGAAATACGTATATGCCGTTGGTTTCAGTTCACTCTGTAGGCGTGATCTTCACGGACTGGTTGTTCACTGACGAATTTAAAGTTAAGTAAAACTTATTAGCACCAGCTTCATCCCAATACATATAATACAAGTGGGTTTAATCTGGTTTATACTTGGTTTTAATATTAATGCAAATATCACCGTATGCAATGTTTAGCAGATGGAGCTTTGTTTTATCTTTATTCATTTCCCATTCAATGTCTTGTAATAGTCCCATTTAATATCTTTGTCGAGGAGACCATATATTTTGAACCCCCTTACATAAATGCATGAATATGATGGAAACATGATTATGTATTATTACCCACTTGATGTTCAGGATTGAACAGTTTCTGCAATTTTTTTTCTGTTTTATAGTCCCTGACTCTCTGGTAAAACTTTTGATGAAGTTAATTAAGCCAACATGACTTATCTCCCTTTGTCAAGCCTATATTCTCTTCCATTCCTCCATAATGTCATCTTAATATGTATACGACGGTACTGATATGTTAATCTTATTAAGCACACGGCTTTATATTTATTCAAGAACAGTTCATGTGGATATCTACGCTTTACGTATATCACCAAATATAGCAATATCGCCCGCAAATATCATATATCATACACAGACCATCTACATAGGTTCAACGGGTTTTTTTTTAGTCAAAGTCGGTATAACGTTATCAAATCCTGTATCATCAGAAAAAAAACAAATGCTGTTAGTTGTGCTTTCCTTGCCGTTTCTACACTGTCTTGATCTTATCACACTGCATGCGTGGGGTCCCGTTGTGACATGTTTACTGGCATATTTACAGTGCTGCATCACTACTGGAATTTGCTTAAGACACCAAATAGGTCACCACAATCAATGTGCTCCTGGTACACGGACACAGTCACAGTAAGCTGACACCACACACGACTCCATAACCAAAACAATCCCAGTACACTGCCACTCACGGAGCCGCAGTATTAGCACATTCCACTGGACACACCTTGCGGCACAAACTTTGCGCCAAAAAGTCATACCCAGTGAACAGCATCACGACTCTGCAGCACGAGTCTGCGTTATGTACATTAACCACACCAGACAACCTGCGTTCAAAACATCAACAACTTCTTCGAGAAAGTCTCCATCATTGGAAAATGTGGCCGTCGTCAAGAAACTGACACAAAACGTGAGATTATCACTCAATATGGCCAAAATAATGATAAGCAAAAGTAAAATTGCTCCTTTGCCTGCACTAATTTTTTAAGATATTGTGCGCGGGGAACAAGGAATTAAGTCTCGTTGGCCTTAGTATATAGGGACCATATATCCAATGCTATGCATAGTAAATAAAGCAAGATTATTGACTGAATCACTACGGCTTACTGTTTCAGCCATATATCTTGACAGACTGAATTACATTGTTAACCCTTTTCAGGATCGAAGCCTGGCTTCTCATACACAAGCTACACTCTCTAACCACTCGGCCAAAAAACATACGCTCCTACATACAAAGGCGTTTTAGCTCACTGTAAATCTATGACACTTGATGTACAAGTCTCCCTATCAGAGATAGACAATATCTTACTTTCAGTCAGCGGGGTTTTCTTATTACTATATTTTTGTTATCATCCTCACGCTCGGGAAGCAATCCTCGAGTACCTGCTTATTTTTTTCTCTCGCTTGTCTTCTTTCTTTCTTTTATCTCGCACGCCGTGCATGGGTCGTAAATATCACCTGAGCATTCACCGGATCATCATAAAATAATCCCACAGATATCCATCTGACAAGACATTTCTCCTGATACCAATCAGCAATTGACGTTAATTATTGTTCATCGCTACCTACAGGTAACTCCATGTTATCCTGTACAGTATTATCGCAGCCTGTGTCGCGGAGTTATCTCTTACCATGCTGTCATGTAAGTCGCGAACTAACTACTACTATCAGACTTTTGCTCCGCAACTGCACGGCAAATCTCATGGGATCACTGTTGTGCAAGACACCGGGCGTGGGGGGGGGGGGGTCCATAGAGAAAGGCGCAAGATGGATCCACAGAGGAGGTGGTGAGGAAAGCTACCTCTCATCATACGGCGGTTCTCTTTGTGTTCTTCCCGGTTTTTTACATGTTCTTATATGCTCTTCACGGTTTCCTATATTCTCTTCACGTCTTCCTTTGTGTTCTTCGAATTTTCCTGTGTGGTCTTCACGTTTTCCTCTGTGCTCCTCACGTTTTCTTCCGAGCTCTCCGCATTTTCCTCTGTGTTCTCAACGCTGATTCCGTTCTACTCTTCGCCATTTCCTCTGTGTCCTTCGCGGTTTCCTGTTTTCTCATCATGGTTTCCGCAGTGTGTAATTCGCGGTTTTCTCTGCACCCTTTGAGGTTTATTTTGGTGTGTTCCGATGTGTTTTGCGTGATTTCCTTCGTCTTTGTGGTTTCCACTCCCCTGAGTTAGTTCCATCCGTGATCATTGTATATCTCAGACCACTGTTTCATTCTATACTTCCATGCATCTCTTTGGCGATTTGTGCAGCCGTTACTTCTTAATATCATTTCCCGTGTTGGCTCAGTTTGTGTCAGAGGATTAGTGTCAAGCGGCAAACGTGACATGCGCTATAGGTCACGCCTACCCAGTTCATCGCACACAATGTAACACGTAACTTAAAATTAGGAGACGTCTTGTATTACTGTTTATTTAGCCGTGTGCAATCTGCCATAGGCTTACACGTATCTTCAGATATCTGTATCTAATTAGCTGTTGAGCTTTATACAGTAGTTTTTCCAGTATCTTAACAGAGCTATGATTTCCATGGTGGTTCAAAAACACAGCAATCTGGCACGGATTTAACTACGATAAGGCAAGGTACCATCATGTCAAACAATTACAGTTCAAGCGGAGAAGATGCATTTCCCAGTCTTCAATGCAGACTTCCCACACTCTCAAAATATGCAAATTCCTTCCTACTGTTTTAAAAAGAACATGTAAATCGTTTATTCCATGTGTCTGAAAATATGCACGTTTGCTCTTTTCTTCGACACGAGGAGTGCATAATATTATATAGTAAGCAGGAAGGGTAACGAAATCGAACTATGCAGGAAAAATACTAAGGGATCTATTTCTCCATAACAAATCACTACATGGTAAGCTGTGTTGGGGAGGTATTAGCAGAGGTCAGTTATAGCTCAGATGTGGCCGCCTAAAGCAGGTCATGCCAACCCTCATTGACGCCACTTTTGAATTGATCCCGTGTCATTAACATGAAACGTAGACAGAGAACTTACTGAAGGAAACCTACCTAGAACTAGACGGCATTTGGGTGTTAAAACTTATGTCTTTGTTACAACACCTGTACACAACCTACCATCGCACCATAAGGTTCTGTGTGACTATAAACGTAAGATAAACGCGTCGGTAAACTTATACGCCCTCTCCCCGTCACCTCCTGCACATATTTCCTATCCCTCTCTCCACAGGCGCATAATCACAGTAAATGGCGTGCACTAATGACAGAGGTTAAGCCCCAGGATAAGTCAAACATGACTGGTCATACTGTAACAAACCGATATTATCTTAGATTAGTAAATCACAAAATCGCAAATTATGCAGCCCCCCCCCCAAAAAAAAATGCCTGAAAAATCGTGCCACAGGGCAATGGACTGGTGTAGAAGCTAGCCCCTCCTGAACAAAGTAAAGGACTTCTTTTGAAATGGGAGGAAGGGTTTTGTGAACAATAGACGTGGGCAATTTTCACAGTACACCTTCTATACATACAAGTGTGTCTGTGTGAGAATGTAGCCGGTCTTAGTTTATCCACTTATTAATCTCCTCTGAGTTTTTCCAACATTTGTTTACACGTCAGTGACAATGCGCGCCGAGCCCCAACATTGGCGTATGAGAGTCTTTTTATTTTGTTGTTTTGTTTTTTTTATTTATTTATTTTTGTTGTTGTATTTTTTATTTTCGCTTTTTGTTTTGTTTTGAGGTTTTGAGAGGGGGGGTTGGTTTATTTTCGGGGGTGAGGAGGGGAACGTGTGCAACTTTTTTAATTTCTGTTCACTTTTTACGGGTGTATGACATCTCAAAAGCCTGTTCAGCGAAGAAGGGGAGAAGATTTAGTAATAAACGATTACCAAGGACAAACACTGAAAAAAATCATCCTAAACGTTATGACAATAACCACCAGAAAACAATGTGAAACAAAATTGTCGATTGCTTCGTTGAGGCTAAATGCCAGGTCGGCAATACAACAGTCAAATCGTGGCGAGGCTGTGAATATAAAAACAGCTGAGTCACCTGGCGCTGCTGTCTTTGCGCCTGCAGGGCTCTCTTTCCTGCTGAGCGTCATATATCGCCCATTTACATGATTAAGGTATCTGACCCCCATCTACAGACATACTCGCGAAGAAATCATCAACCCGTCCCTTCTGTCATTTATTCCCCCATTCCAGACCGTAATTAAAAATTGTGACAATTAACAATAAGAACAGTCGTAGACTTATTTCCGGGATCCTATTTCAGCGCATCATACACACCATTAATATTCATAACAAACCGATGGCTTGGCGTATAACTCTGTCTGTGTGTTCTTAGGACCCAAGCTTATTTCAATGAAAGCACTGTGTTTGTAGAAAAACATCTTAAACCAAACATACCGCGAGCGCTTGCATATAAACATAAGGACTACCGATATGCCATGATACACCACAGAATGCAGACTGATATTTTTCACCCTTAGATTTTCTTGCACTTAATAATGGATGATTATGTCGTCCTGTATTGTGAATAAATTTTGCCAATGATATTCTCACGAACGAAAGGATGAAAGATAACTAGACAGAAGTCAACAACAACTCGTCTGGAATTAACATATACCGATTAAAAAGGGGAATGACGAATTTCGTTATCTGCGTAAATGTAGAAATTCGTCCATATCTTACATCTGATCAACCATTTCTGCTTAAACATCGATAAAGAGGCAACTTTCATCCATTATATGCGGTCTAACCATCTGTTTATAGGAATACGATTACAGTGACTGAGCTGGCCATCCACAAGACGCTATCAGATATCTAGCCAATGGTCAGTAAACATAGAATTGTACGAGTAATGAACCCTGTTGGTAACATCCGGCTTCACACGTGATTTTGATCACAACGAACTACTTTTATATGCACAGTCATATTTCCCGTGTTTTTGAGAACAAATGGCCATAAGGTCTGAAATACACGTGATATGGTCAATTCATTTACTTGATTGGTGTTTTACGCCGCACTCACGAATATTTGACTTATACCACGGCGGCCAGCATTATGGTGGGAGGAAACCGGACAGAGCCCGGGGAAACCCACATCTATCTGCAGGTAGCCTAAAATAGTTGTGGTCTTGTTCAAAGAACACACCATCAATTATCCGCATGTGTTCGAAATGTTATATGAATTATGTTATATAAATTTTTGTATACATGTATAAACTGTAGATGTCCAAAAGGTTAACCTTCTGTATACTTGTGTCAGTAACTGCGGTCGGCTAGAATATTATATGACAAGTTTCTGTCCTTGTTTGTGTCAAGGGCTGCAGATATTCAGGATGTTATACGCACAGTTTCTGTTCTTGTTCGTTTCAACAGCTGCAGACGGTAATAATGTTATACGAAAGGTTTCTGTCCTTTTTTGTGTCAACAACTGTAGGTGTTCAGACGCTATACGAAAGGATATGGCGTTTGTCAACGACTGATAATGTTCAGATTGTCATTTTCTAAGAAAGGGTCGCTCTCCTCATATTTATTTATTTATTTATTTATTTATTTACTTACTTATTTATTTATTGGTTGGTTGGTGTTTTGCGCCTTACTAAAGAATATTTCATACGACGGCGGTCAGTATTATGATGGGAGGAAACGGGACAGAGCCCGGGGGAAACCCACGACCATCCGCAGGTTCTTCGCAGACCCCCACGTACGGCCTGCTTATTTCTGTCGACAACGATAAATGCCCAGAGGGTTATATGAGGAGGACACATTACTTTTGGACGACGAACTTCTCGACGCCATTACTGGTGACGTTTCGATGCAGATCCTAACATCGTTATCAAACCTGCCCAATGAGCGGTTTTAGAACCAACGTTACCAAACCATTTGTTCGATAACACTGTTAGCGCTATAAGGAAATAAGTAATGTTATAAGTAACGTTTCGCCTTAGTTCATGAGCTAAAATGTTCATGAGCTTAAATGTTCCCAATGTTATATGTTAAAAGTTTCTGTCCCTGTTTGTGCCATCATCTGTAAATGTCCAAACCATTTATACAAAATGGTTTCTGTCCTTTGTCAACAGCGATCACTTTGGGGCTGAAATTGAACCAGGGCGTAGTCTCATTTAGACCAGTTTGTAACAATGTACAGACCCACAACATTCCTCGCTCGATGCCTCCAAGCCACTGAGTTATCGGCGACTGCTGGTTGTCACGCTAATCTACTTTATGTCATCTTTTATCAGCGTAAACCACACCAGGTAATTCTTGAACATGTAACAGACGACCCGGTAACAAGTATGGGGACAATAAATGCATGCAATAAATGGTAGATGGTTGTTTATGGCTGACCTTCCCGGCATTTTCAAAGACCACGGAGCTGGGGGAGGGGGAGATAAAATACCGACTTCCAAGAGAGAGGGCACTCACGCGATAACTTGACAGCTGTTTGATTTTAAAAAAATTTGCACCAGACTTAGTTTTCTACTCAATGACCCTTTTATACGCCCCTCTTGCATTCTGGTGCTTTTAGCCAGCACTGCAATGTCACCCGACAAAAGACCGATGTAATTAGCTGTATTTTGTTGGTTTCTCAGCGACTTCTTAACTTTCAAACAAAAATAACCACATACAAATCGTGACTAGCTAAAACCGTCCTGGAATATGAATTCCTTCGTATTGAAACCGTGACGGGCTTAACAGACGGGCTAATGTGGCTGACTGATGGTTGGTTGACTGGTGGACTGATGATCGATACATTACTTGCTTCACTGGTGGTCATTTAATGAGTCCACCCATAAAATTCACATATTACCTGATTGATCGATTGATTGGGTGGCTCACTGATTGGCTGTCATTTAATGAATCCATCGATGAATTCACATATTACCTGATTGATCGATTGATTGGGTGGCTCACTGATTGGCTGTCATTTAATGAGTCCACCGATGAATTCACATATTAACTGAATGATTGATCGATTGACAGCCATTTGACGAGTCGATGGATGATGAATAGACAACCTAATATTCTAAAAAATGCATGGCCTGGCCTGGGACAGACACAGATATGATCTATGAGAGAGTAGGGAGATTTTCTGATGCATGCCAACAGCAAGTTCAATTAAATGCCTATTCGTTCAGAACATTGGAATGTTTATAAACCAGTAAGGATCAGATATCGCAAAGAAAAACGTCAGCCATATCGACATGATTTTCTTTTTTACGCAACAGTTGTTATTAGAAATGTTTATTCATTGTGAAAACTGCATTGGAGTAAAGTATCGTTCGTTTTATTCACACGAGCGACTCAGGTTTGTCTGATTAACTGCTAAGTCTATAATAATTATATCAAAACCATGCATCAACAAAATTAATCTGGCCATTTATAACAAGCACGAGTCAAATATTCTGACTGAGGCCTGGGCTTTAGCTGGGATGGTTTCACGCTAGCTGAGATAATTAGAGTTCACAAGAGTTCACCGGACTGATAGCCGAAAATATCAATTAGCACACCAATGGTTTCTGGTATATTTGCCGGTACGCGTGCCCACCCCAAGAAAGCCTCGTTTACTGAACAACCGCCGTCAGCGTGAGCGAAATGAACATCTATAATAGATTTCGGGAACGCCATCTGAAGTTCCGCGCCTCTATTAATGGCTAGTGAGCACGCACGCCGTGACAATTTCGTGCAGAACGTGTTAATTAATGATCAAGCAGACATTACTGACCAAAAAGGAGGTTTCAATGAAACAGCATGCTTCGGTTCAAGCTTACTTTCCAAAGGCATCATTAACAAAACCTGAAGTTTGAAGAAGTTTATTTTACATGAAAGATTTATTTATTTTTTAGATTAGTGTTTACACCGTACTCAAGAATATTTCACTTATACGACGGCGGCTAGCATTGTGAGAAAAATGTTAAAATAATTCGTGTGAAACTGGTTTAAATTAGAATCTCATGGTATGAGAGGGACTGTAAAGTTCAAAGAGCAATAGTGGCTTTTCCAGCTATCATACAAAGCACATATTCACTATGACACACGGTGAAATTAACTTTAAAGTCTACACAATTTAACAAGCGCCCACTAATTATAACACAATATAATTTCGTTTGCTTTTTCTTCATTAAAGGACATTAAAGCTTATTTCAGATTCTGGCTTCCTACGCGAAAATGTATTGCGTGGAATAAAATAAATATAACAATATTTCCAAACAACTTTCTGTCTCTTTGTCTGACTGACCGCATAACTGTCACCGTGTAACAAAACAAGAAGTACATTAACAGGCCCTGACCCTTGGGTGAACACACTGTGCTTAAAACACGCCTAAAATAACAGATAGAGGGCCTACCTGTACAGGTAAACCTCAGGCCCAAAAATCAATTGGCGCTGTACATTTCTTGCAATATTGATCTCTAAGGCGTATACCTTAACACATTTGATCTATGGGAAGTGAACCCTAACCCTTATATCCCCCTCGCTCTCCCACCATTCACCCCCAGTCCCAGGGCACGTAGAAACAAGATTAACACCCAGTACAGTTTACACGCTAAAACTCGACGATCGATTAAGAAGTTTACGTAAAACTTCTTTCTCGTATATGGTAAAAAATTACGTGTTTTGTTTCGTTTCACTACTTCATGATACGCACGCGGGTGAGTAACGTCCCGGCTTGTGACCGACTCCTTCGCACCAGATTCATGATTTATTGTACCGGTACTGTCTACAAGACTTCGCTATTGTCTGTGCAACCATTCAAAATCGGCAGCTCCCAAGACAATCTTTTATAGCAGAGCCTCGCGCGGCCAAGGTCTACATAAAGGCCTGATACCACACCGGTACACCACTCATCTTATGCCTTGTGTCATTTGTGGCCGGATCCATTGGTGCTCACCTATACTGATACATTCTCAACGTTTCAACAGTGTTTCTCATACATTCTCAATTCTCAACAGTGTTTCTCATACATTCTCAATTCCCAACAGTGTTTCTCATACATTCTCAATTCTCAACAGTGTTTCTCAGGCGACAACTGGCACACGTATATATATGTATTACAGGTAATGAAGTAGCCAAACTACTATCATCAACCACACACAGGTTCGTGCAAATCTGATGTCAAGACCAACGTATATATAAAAGTTTGGTGTCAATTTAAGCCTGAAGTTCCACTGATTTCGCATTAGGAGAAGACTACATGTAGTATTGCCTATGTAAACCTGGCTTAACCCTGATTACATTCGAGAGCATATGACCTCAGAAACTCAAGAGAAACATCAGAAAAGGAGAAGACATGTTTACTGCCATGTAAATAACAATCAAGTTCTGACATGTTGGCGATCCTAGAGGCTTCTTCCCTGGTGGATAGTAAAACCTCTTTTGAACTGGAGGTTAAAAAAGGTCGTTTTGACAGTTTAAACTTTTTACCAAACCAACTGTTACTTGATTGATCATGGACTAACATTGATAGGTTTACTCTAAACGAGCTTTCGAAAAGAAGTGAGAAAAATACAAATTCACATATTTAGAAAAGCGTAAAATAGATTGGTCTTTTAGTTTTTGAGAAAAGCAAATCGTGGGATTTGGAGGTTATTTTGCAGCACTGACCTTTCAACCTCAGTTTACAGAGGACGTTTATTTATAGAGCCATTTGATGAGTGGACGGGCAAACAGACAAACAGACGGATAACTTAAAAGTCAACTTCTGGCGTTTGACACTTCAACCAGAGATAAATGACAGGTAGATTAGGTCAGACAATGGTTGGCTTTCATAAAGAATCATGAAAAGCTGGAGTTAAGCTTGATATGTCGTACGGTTATACACGGCACGATCTCCAGTACATAGCGAGTGGTCAACACCGAAATAGACGCAGTCAAATAGCTGACATTATTCAAGGTCGGGTAACGTGAACTAAAAGGCGAAATACCTATAGCTGCATACGTTGTGCTAAGGCTGAGTGATTTTTTTTCCACCTGGCCAATCAAACGTATCGGTCAGCATTGTATGACGGACAAAGTGGTCGAATATTGAGCCCATTGCCTTACTAACATTGTATAAAATCCCTGTACTCCCAAAACAATAGCCTGTTAAATTTAACGGAAAGTCTGGGTGACGAAAAGAATGTATATTCTGCTATGTAAAAGAGATGGTTCTGTTAAATATACTGTAGCACACATACTCTATTAACATAAAGATCTATGTACTATCAGCCTTTGAAGTATTATGCTGAATACGACACAGTACTATGTTATATTTCAGAATGCTTTCTGGCAACACTAAGACAAATGACTTTCTGTTAAAAGTAATACATCTACGTCAGAAGTGTACGTTTACACAATACATTACCGTATTTTATAACAGAGGTATGCATAATACCATCACTTTACAAAGACAAGTGGAGCAGACATACAGATATTACCGTACACATACAAATACCTCTTCATCTACAGAAGAATGCGCTGGATAATCTGAACTGGCACTCAGGTTTATGCTGTAAAACTACACCAACTGATGTCACAGTAAACTCTTTCTCAACAGAAACCACTTTTAACTGCACAGAACCATTTGTTTCGACACAAAACTGTTATAAAATTAATTTAACGAAAGGTTCCACCAGCGATACATGGTTCTTAAGGTTCCTGGATGCAAGCTTTACAAATTTACACTTGGCAAAATTTGAGCCTGAATTCACTGTCATGAAAAATATTATGTTATTCCTGTTTCAATGCAAAATTAAGAAAATGCAAGACTGCTGGTAAATATCTTTGATAAATTTATTACATTATGTTGTTTCACTTCACTTAACTCCATAACGACTATTTCACAGTCATGAAACGTTGGTCAAATTTATGGTTAGGCTAAGCCCTGCAAATGACTTCCTAGACAACCATAACCCAAATCACTATATGCTTATGTAGCTGTCCATCATGCAGTTTGCGTACAAACCAGTGCCGTTTGATTGATTGACTGCCTGATGGCTAAACACCATTTTTAAGTTTTGCAATTGAATTTTTCTTTTATATAAGAGGGCGCTCAGTTTTGTGACTGGAAGAAACCGCAGTGTCCAGGATAAGCCATTCTTTGGCAAGTTAATGAAGAATTTTCTTTTGTGTGACGTATATAGCCTGTGCAAACTTGTACCCAATTTTGTGGTCTTCAACAAACACAGGGCTCCACAAACGACACCATGATCGTCAACGACCACTTACTGTCAACAACCATCACTGACCATGGAACCATGAGGTAGTGGCAGGCCGGAACCTACAAATCCACCCTGCGTGCAAGGCACGATTATGTTCAAAGTTATTTTCCAGGCGCTCTGTAAGAATCTGTATACCAGAGTAATAAAATGCATATTAGGATATTGATATGTGTTTCGTGGTTACAGCGCACAGGTACGCGTTACAACAGCATTCAACAGACTTGTATAGACCTACACACATACAACCATTGAACGTAACCACTGGAGCAGAGCCTAGACATGGATAACCACGTACGTGTAAGGGCCCAACCCATGCCAAGTATACCCGCCAGCCATTGGGGATAAGGACGGAAGAGGATTTTTTTTTATGGTTCTGTGTGTCAGTGGTATGGGTGCATGTGACCCTGAAGTTTTGACTCTCTACACCGGGAGGTAAAGACGGTCTGCCTGGCACGCAAAGTTTGCGCGTACAGTCAACTCTCCAAAGTTAAAGGTTTTTCGAAAAATTATGCAAAATAACTATGTCAAGATTAACGTTTCCGATAAGAAAAGGAAAGATGGAAGACTGAAAAGGTTAATTCCCCAATTATGCAAAGGAGAGAGGCCATAAAAACCACACCATGAAACTTGGGCCTGTTGGTCATAATTAGAGAATTTATAATACCAGTACATAATATGGCATTATTTTAGCTGTTTTTGAACGCCTTTGTTCAAAGAATTCAGATAAAATCCCCTGCAAGTAGGCCTACTGGGGTCTCATCACAGCTTAGCTATCGGAACAGTAGTCCGAATAAGTCTACAGTCTTCTGCATATTCGTGAGAAAAGTTCATCATCTCTCTCACATCATTGCACATAACCGTACAACTTTGTCTCTCTTCGCCAAGGTTGTAAAAAAAACGTTCTATTTTAGTCTGAGGTGATTAGGTGACGCTTTTTAGCGGACATCGCAGAGGTGACGAGTCCACGAGCTATCACTGTATTCTGAAACATCTATATATAAACAAAACACCTCCAGGCTCTTAATTATCCAAACTTAAAGAGAGAGAGGGGGACTTAAACTAAAGTGAACCCTCTTACAGTTTTTATGCGTGTGTATGCACATGGAATGTTCGAAATGCATGTCAGTCTGCTTGATGAAATCCGTCTCACGTTTATTTACAGTTCCCATGCGGAGTTTCATATATACATATATCCACTCATTCGTTCTAAGCAGCTTTTGTTTTCTGTTTTCAAATAAGCAATGTGTCATATAGCCTATAATCCGTTCATGGAAACGAATTCGTTAACTTTTAGTTAGTGTTCTGCATTCACGAAAACTGCAACTGCATTAATATTGTGTAGAAAAAAGTTATGCCAGTCGTTGTATGGAGTCTAAAAAGTGCATGTTCAGCTGATTAAGGCTCTTAAAGTGAATCTGGCTACAAGTGTGCCACTGGTTGGGTGGTGGCATAAGACACCATAGCCAGACCGTACGCCTTTTAACAAATGAAAGCTGGTCAAATGATAATCAAATTCTAGGAGGCTGCCCCCCCTCCCCCCCGTATGCTAGAGCTCTAACATATTGACAGACAAGGGCAATGACTCCACAACCTCTGGAGATGAAGGCTAGGGCAATGGTAGTAGAATGCTGGAGCTTAGTTTCTGGTAAGCCTGAGGCATTACCCAACAATCACAGTGTTTTTAACTGCACCCTGATATGATGACGGCCATGTGAACGGTAGGGGAATGCCATTAGTCCAGATGTGGTAAGCCATTAGCATAAGACATCATATCCACCGACCACAGTGGTGACTACATCCTGAGCAGATGAAGGCTATGGGAATGGTCGTGGGATGCTAGGAGTCCGCTTGTGGTAAGCCAGTGGCATTAGGAATCATACCCACCGACCACTGTGGTAACTACATCCTGTGCTGATGAAGGCTGGGGGAATGGTCGTGGAATGTTAGGAGTCGGCCTGTGGGAAGCCATTGGCATAAAGCATCATATCCACCGACAACAGTGGTAACTACATCCTGTGCTGATGAGGACTAGGGGAATGGTAGGGGACTCGTTGTGGAATGCTAGGAATCGGCTTATAGTGAGTCATTGGCATAAGGCATCACCGGCCACAGTGGTAACTACATCCTGAGCTGATGAGGGCTAGGAGAATGGTAGGAAAATGGTAAGAAAATGGTAAGAAAATGCTAGGAGAGTGCTAGGAGTCGGCTCGTGGTGATCAAGTGGCATAAGGCATTAGTTCCATCGACCACAGTGGTAACTACATCCTGAGCTGTTGAAGTCTAGGGGGATGGTTGTGGGATGTTTGAAGTCACTGCTAGCAGTGTGCAAGTTATCAGATTGTTTCATTCGGTGCCATATCCAGACTGCAGCAGTATCTCCGATAGAAGCGTTGAACTGACTGACGAAAACTTTATTTGCAAAGTGTAATCAATACCTATGTCTTTAATGGATGATATGGGAACTTTTGAGCACTGACACTCTGTTAACAGTACAGACCATATGCTCTATGCAGAATATAGCATACCAGACAGAATCGACTACGCCACATACTACCGCCTATACATCACGTAACTTGGCACACAACAGTGATGCATTTGCTACACATAACATATGCTACAAAATCGAATAGGCCAAATAACATGGTGTATGACAGAACAGCGTATGCTCGACCTCTCATCGCATATACAACAGATTACACTCCTGCATATAACACTGCATTCGACAGTATAAACTACATGTGTATGTTTTACAGAATATCGAACATACAACAGAATCTACTTCGCCATATCCCAACGCATACGGCAGAATTGCATTGCATATACGGCAGAAGAGCATTGCACCTACAACAGAATCCACTACGTGTTATAACACCACATTCGACATCATAAGCATGTTTTACATAATATTGCACATACAACAGAATCCAGTAGGCCACAAAATAACGCTTGTATACATCAGAATAGCGTCGCATATAACCTACAATAGAATCCACCACATTATATACATGTAACATATTGCACTCGACATATAAGCTATGTTCTACATAGCACTGTACATGTACAACAGAATCAAATACATATGCCATATGTCATTGCTTACACGTCAGAAATGCATCGCATATAACCTACAACAGAATCCACTTAAATATATACAGGTAGCATTGCATTCGACATATTTTTCATATGCATGGCATTGCGCATAAAACAGAATCTAGCAGGACCACGTCAAACACATAACATCGCATAAACACGACAGTATAGGCTACGGTATACATAACGCACCGTAACACGGAGTGAGGTACAAGGTGACACTGTATCGGAATGATACAGAAGCCTACTGTAAATACACAATCCCTACCTGTTCAGGTGTGACATGCTGTGTACAGGTATGTGTTTGTGTACCTGGCTATTGATGGGGTTGCCCAGGTATATCTACATAATGTTATATAGGCCCAGCGGGTATAGACACACACAACTGGGTGTATATGTATACGCTTAGCTGGCTATTAATCTATACGATAACGAGGGAATTCTATTTTTCCTTTCCTTCCACCTCTTTTATTCTACTTTTAGAAAGGAGATGCCGTTACAACTAGTACAGATTTAATGAGATAAAAACACAAAGAGACGTAATAACATTAAGGTCGACAGCTTTCATTTTCGTTTTCAGGCTGTAGAATCAGTCAACAGGTGGATATTATTAGATATGTATTACATATATTATCTTCATGACAACTTATAAACGTCAAGGGTGAGCTTCCTGCTGTAGCTGTCATTATATATAAAAAATTTTTCTGTAAGCCAGGGTTAAGCAGAGTTCTGTAGTGGATCCACACAGCATTAGCCCTATAACACAGAACGTAGCAGGTTCGAGTACGGATTCCGTCAGAAAATTGTCAAGATATTCTTCGCAAGCTGCCATTGTTATCCCCTCCCACCTCCTTCCCCCAACCGATTTCCATTCCTGCGTTACCATTTAATTCCATCCATTTGGTAAATGTAGGTAAAACCTAAAGCTGTCATGAAATGCATAAATTTACAAATGTGTCCTTAAATTGGGTTGAGCCGTGTTATTTGCTGTGATAAAGTAAAACATTACGCTTTTTTTCCAATTTAAGCAATAGCTGGTTAATATTAAATTGATAAAAAGACAGCTATACTTACTTTACTTCTGATGACGACTTTCTGCCTAGATCCATTGGCCTCGATCTCCGTAGAAACAGCGCATTGTTCCGTTTGGGCGTCCATACTTATCACGAACACCTGACGTAAACCTCTCTACCTGTGTTACATCTGGGGCACATCACATAGGTGAGTCCCCACCCTGACCCCCTCAGACCAGGTGAGACAGGTAGCGGGAGCAGTATTGACACACACACCAACACGGATAGCCTGCTGAAACACTCACTAGATCACTATGACTTGTCTCTGTATAAATGCCTGCACACGTGTAAGTGATTACAGGCCAACCTTCGGCCGGGTTAGTTAAAGGATCCAGGTGTACTTCTCCGCTTACTCGCCCTGGCTACACTCAACGCGACCAGAGACACCAGTCAAATTTTCTTACACGACCCCAGCCACAGTAGGGTTTATATACATCTTCGAGAAATAGACACGTGAATACCTAGAACTGAGCACGCCTTCCCATCAGGTTATTACTCAAGATTCCAGGTTTAGTTCGGAGTCTCTTTTGGCATTGCAACTCGTATTACTGCGGGTGTTCTCCACCACACGGTGCAGGCTGGTCAGGCAACGATCCCTTTGAACGAGCACGGCTCCTTTGTTTTTGGGCACGCACGGCTTCGTCCGCGCTGCCCTCCGCCCGCTCAGTCCTCACAGAGTCCCGGTAACATTGATTGACTCAGGGCCGTACTTCCTCTCGCTGCGCAACACTCGGGCGCCCAGGTGTAACATGATGCATGAAGATTGTAAAATATCCACTCAATATAACTAAGGTGTCATTACCTGTCCCATCGACTCATCTTCCGGTGTGCCTGCTGAAGATCACTTTAGACCGTCAGTGACAGACCATATATATCAGCATGCCTACAGTAAAATACCAGGTAAAAGCTGGCGATCGTTTATTTACCTGTGTGATGGCTCGCAGACACGACGCGCTGATAATGTGGTTCAGTGAATTACTTAGGAGGATCCCTACGGGAGGGTCTCGAATGCCGCGAGAGCACCTCTCAAACCTAAAAATGTTGACAGAATTTAACATACAGCCATATACTTATTTTATTCATCGTGCATGTAGAATATATTGGTACATTTACACAGGGATAGGTATGCGAGTCGGACAGGGGGTGGGGCGGGGTAGATTAAGACCTGTTGTATAAAAACAACAGGTCTAACCTAGGCACAATTAAAGAAGTTAATTGAAGAATGTAATTGAGAAGGCCACCAAAACCTATATAACCTGTATAGTTAAATGATCCAAGACTAAGGTTTCAGACAGTCGGGGGGCTGTTTGGAATTCGAACTGGTAGATAGGTCGTTCCACCTGAGAAAAAAACCCATTCACCTATTATACAGAGATATAAGTTAATCACGTGTCTGTATATATACATATAGGCTCTTGAATGAAACTTGGCTTGGAACATTCCGCCTTCGTTCATTCTGTAAGCCAAGTCGGTCATCATGGAAGAGGTAACACAATAAACCCGCTGTATATCTGTGTTGGGTTACAGTCCCAGTAAATGGTGTTAAGGCGCTCCTTGAAACGTCGAAAACAGACTGGCCAATTGGCCAATTCAAAGCTAAGTGTAACTTCCGTTTTTTTTTTTTTATTTTATTGACTTTTTGTTTTAACTTTTATTTGCCACATTTTCACACGCGATATATATCTGTATAAAATATATATATATATATATAGGATCGAGTGTTGTGTCCGATATCAGGGGACCGATATCAGCTGTCTTGAACTGAAGTCAAAAGTGTACGTTTTTCTTCTTTTGTTTCTTTGTTTTTTCTTTACATAACAAAATATTTGAGCTGAATGCTGAAACCCGGCTGAAATGGTACTGCCTGAACACAGAATCGTCCGTCAGCAAATGGTACTGTCTGAACACAGAATCATCCGTCAGCAAATGGTACTGTCTGAACACAGAATCGTCCGTCAGCAAATGGTACTGCCTGAACACAGAATCATCCGTCAGCATTATACCGATTATAGATGCACATATTTAAGTGTTTAATATGGATTACCATTTTAGACTGAAATCACTATGTGAAATTGGCTCTTGTTCGAGTATGACGGTTTCCTCCAGGCCCTGTGTATGGTTTATTCACCCCGTAAAATTGGCCCTCGTCAAATATACCGTATTCCACCTGAAAATTGGCCTGTAAACATTCATCTTCAGGAACACATAAATGAAGGCCTTAAAATGATGTTTTTATGCCAGCACTTTTTGATTTTTGATCAGACATGAACTACAAAACTTCACAAAAAATTTAAAGTGGCCATTGGGTGTCTGAAGCAATCAGAATCAAGCAAATTATGTCACTTGAGAAAAGCTAATTTTCAGGAGAAATTCAGCTTTCGTGGGCACCAAGCAGTAGAGATGCTCTACTACATCACCAGGTCGATTAGTCCAGCGAGTTATTATAACACAATGATACCTTTGGTAAAAGCAAACATTTTTAAAACTTATGAACCAATGGTATAAAACTTGGTATACGCTTGTGTTGAAGATTTAGAACGTGAATAAAGCAGGTTTTGAGTGCAGACCCTCTGCAGACGTTACACTCGACTAGTTTGTGCCGCTTTTTGGGCAATCCTGGGCCAGAGATTTCTAATATACACATATAGATAAGATTTCTCAGCATCATCACCTCGCTCAGGGTTCATCTCATAGTGACTGTAAGAGGTTGGTGACGTTTTAGTGGCCGTTTGCACAATGTAACGTTCGTTAAGACCATTTTCCCTCCACCAGTATGGCGTGCACATCTGAAAGCCACACGTGAAAAAGTTCGTCAATAACTTCCCAAAGGTCAGCGGTTACATCGGACACTCCGGCTCCATCCATCCATCCACCCATAAAAGGGACCGCCATAGTATAAATGAAAAATTCCGGAGTGTGCCGTTGAAACCAATGAAATCTATAAACATCTACAGGCATTTCGATTTAGTCAACTGTTATCTTCACGTGTAAAAAAAAAGAAAGAGAATTCCATGACGCATTCGACTTGGACCGTGTTTTAAGTCTGTATGTTTTGTGCTTATTGAAGGATTTCCTAATTTAGCTGAACTAACTAAAAAAAATGACTGTCTGTAAGACTTGACTCGCGTCAGTGTGTCAATGCGCTGATTTATAACTGACTAAACCTAAACTCCAGAAATTCTTTTATTCTACAAAAATATGTTATTTGCAAACCGCCTGCTAAAATGGCGAGCATTGTGTAAGCGTTGATATGTATATCCTTCATAGTAGAGTTATTGTACTTTAATTGGCCTCAGTAAAATCAATCAACAATCAAGCCTTTTGTATTTATTTCCTACATCCGGAATTAGTTAGTGGACATAAATAATGAAAGGATTTATCTTGTATCTCACATGCCAGAGGTGATTAATTCAGGAATTCGTTTTTTTATCCATGTATGCATATATAATAGATTATTGTTAAATATCATTAAAAATCACGAATTTATCGAATGGTCAGTTAATGGCCAGAACACACAAGGCACTCTATTCGTCTGTATATATGGTATATTGTGACAAAGTGCTGTAATTTTACAGCAATATATATATATATATATGCTACCGGCCAAAAGAAACTTATCACATGTAAAGTTTTATCTGATTCAAATGCGTGGCTAGAAGTCGGAAGATTGTGAGAAGACAATAACCCAAACACACACTGTGCACACAAAACGTCGGAAGATTGTGAGAAGACAATAACCCAAACACACACTGTGCACACAAAACGTCGGAAGATTGTGAGAAGACAATAACCCAAACACACACTGTGCACACAAAACGTCGGAAGATTGTGAGAAGACATTAACCCAAACACACACTGTGCACACAAAACGTCGGAAGATTGTGAGAAGACATTAACCCAAACACACACTGTGCACACAAAACGTCGGAAGATTGTGAGAAGACATTAACCCAAACACACACTGTGCACACAAAAAGTCACTTTCCACGAAGCTGACTGAACTGTATGCAGTGATGAAAAATCGGAAATCGTTACCTCCACCCACAAACCTGACTACCATCGCAAACCAGGATGGAACACTTCGTGCGTACGATGTCATTAAACATAAATAGGCGTGAAATTCATGTAAGCAGAAATCACGCATCAGAACGAGATTTACGAGTATTAGATAGGCTCGTGTTCACATGTCAGTCCTATAATTCTGAAGTAAATTCATGTTGACAAGCGGGATTTCGCATTACATGAACTACATCTCCATAAGTAAAAGAAAATAAATATATAACTATTTGCTCTTCATTTATCCGTATGTTGATAGTTTTTCGTAATTAAATCGACGAATCGTACGTGGGAAGGTCTGTCAGCAACCTGCGCATGGTCGTGTGTTTCCCTCGGGCTCTTCCCTGATTCCTCCCACCATAATGCTGGCCGCCGTCGAATAAGTGAAATGTTCTTGAGTACGGCGTAAAACACCAATCAAATAAATGAATATATAATCAGAACGAAACGTCGCCACCCCATCAACCAAGAGCTATAGCTCATGATTAAACCACAGGAATCCTTAGTATTTTATGCATTTGACGCTGAGCAAAGAAGGCAAGACCATCAAATGCTGGTTGAACCAAATAAAATGTCACTATGCGCAGTGACTGGGTGTCAAGTTTGGTGACCTCAGTTCATTTATTAGTTCATATTATTTATCACCTATTAAGACAGTCTCTGTAACCTGGTGGTTAGAGCGTCCGCCTCGGGGTCGGGAGATCTGGGATAAATTCTTGGTACGGTCATACCAAAGACTTTAAAAATGGTACTCGCTGCTGCCTCGCTTGTCGCTCGTCACTGAGAGGTTAGGGAATGAAACAGGACTGGACAGCCCTGTGTCAGTATAATGTGACTGGGTGAGATGTCATGTCTGGTGTCTTCGACATGATGTTCCAGTGACGATAACACTTGTGGACTCGCCCTGCCACCAGAAGACGGTACATACATACATTCTACGGACTCCTCGTCGTTATATAACGAAACAATTCCTGAGTACAATGTAAAACCCAATCATACATATACATATTTCCCCATTATAGAAGTAATTATGGTAAGTTATTTTCAACAAGTAAGGCCCAGCAATTATTGGCTAATTGAATGAACCCAAAGAAAACATTTTTACATTGCCATTGAGTCAGATCGTGTTGGAGTAGCGGCCACACGATCTCATTTTAATGAGAGTGACGTTCAACGAACTTCTGATTTTGTAAGAGGCCCATCGGTCATGTGGTCCAGGCGGTCGACATATGTATATGACTGAAGATTTCGTGCCTGTCTGTGAGGTCTCATTCAATTCTCGGCCTTAGAATCTGTGCTATATTCTGCACTATAAATATGTCGGCACTGTGTCTGGTGGCCTAAGCTTACCATTCCAGCAAGGCAGCCCTGTGAATATGTCTGCACAGTGTCTAGTGTTATTCACCTATAGTTCCAGTCAGGCAGCATTATAAAATGTCAGCACCGTATTTGGTGCCCACCAATCGTAACAGTGAGGAAGCTCTACGAATATATTGGCACAGTTTGGCAGCACAATAAATATGCCAGCATTTTGTCTTCTGTAGGGTGGCACTATATATTGTCCTCTGTATACCGTTCCAGTGAGGCATCACTCTGAATATTTTCACACTTGATCGGCTATGCGACAAAGAGACGATGTAAAATGTGACGTAGACATATGTCCCATTTTGGTAGAAATACAAGTTGTATTCTACGAACGTATACAAGCATCCACGACAACTTAATGCCCCATCGCTTTGGTGCTGAAACACCCGCAATTAGGTGAAACGTGATATGTGTGAGGTTCTCATTTAATTTCTCACGAAATTATATTTCTCTTATATTACCACTATTATGACGGTTTATTTTACGGCGAAAACAGTTTGTTGGCAGGCCTTTCACCTGTAATTTTACGAAAAATTTATAATAGTATATACATATACATATACACATACACATATACATACATATACATAAATATATATACGCATACACACACATATACATACATATACATATACATACACACACACACCCATACATGCGCATACTTACTCACACACATACACACGCACACACCCATACATACACACACACACACACATGGCTTATCTATATAGACAAATTTTAAGTCGCCAGTTGCCTATATATATATAACATCATTGATTTTTTTCTTACCTAATTTTGCTTATAGGGAAAGACCACACAAAAATGAAGTTAAGGTGAATGAAGAGATCGTTAAAAACTATCTAAAAATACTTTCACTGATTTTTTTAGATTTTTGAGGGGTCTTTTCTCTCACCTCAACTACATTTTTGTGCGGTCTTCCTTTTAAGTCGTTGTGCTGATATTTATGCCTTTACTAGAAACGTTAACATGAAAGCCTACGGTAAAATGAGAAGAGGCCGGATTTCACCGGTTTGCCAATTTGCCAACCACATGTATTACACTGTCGCCCCTGCTTTGGTTTTACTTCCCATGCCGTTGTCTGTTATTTTATGAATAAGCATAACAATAAGCTATATTTCTCCTCAGGTTCATTTCCGGTCATACGAGACTGTGTCTCCAAAACATAGATCAGCGAGTAATGTAATGCCTACTGTGTAATGTAATAATAATTTCATCGTTATGTAATATCCCTGCGTAAGGTTCAGACAGACAGACAAACAAATAAACGACGGAGGTGATTGTAATCAAGAGGCTGTCGAGGATAAGGCTAAAGCAATGTTGAATGCACAGTTAAGATATATTGCCTTACCCACTGTAAATATGATATATATATCAAGTTTGGTGCGAGAAATTATCACATCAAAGTTGATGTATATATCATGTTTATAGTGGATAAGGCTATCAGTGATGAAGTTAAATGGGGGTTGGATTCTTTTATTTTTCTGTTTCAGGCACCTTTCAAAATGGGTAGGCTGGAGAATTTGAGCACTTTACTATGGTCTAAACTCAAATTTCTAGCAAACAGGTCACATAACTACAAAACTTTGCAAGGAAACGCCTGGAAATGAAAACCTTCTGTTATTCGGTTGGTTTGTGGAAATCGCCTCTCTTCTGTCCTATGCCCGGGCCAGCTGGTCAGCGGACATGCAATCACGTGTTTAGACACGAGGCAAATGGTTCTCTGTTTAACCTTTGACTTAAGATCTGTTCTTCACGTGTTTTAATATATGTCTATATGACCAACCTGCGGATGGTCGTGGGTTTCCCCCTGGATCTGCCCTCTTCCCACCATAATGCTGGCCGCCGTCGTATAAGTGAAATATTCTTGAGTACGGCGTAAACCACCAATCAAATAGTCTTAGTCGGTTGTTCTAAACTTTACAGTAAAGTCAGTCTTCAAATTCGTGAGCAAGGTGCAGAGTATTCGCCTCAACAAGTCCGCAGCTTGGTAATGCTTGCAGCGAAGTCCGCCTCAGCATGCCTTCATGTAAAAGGCGGTCATCAGATCACGTACCTCTCCCAACAATTAATTTTAACTCGTTTTAACTTGTTTATTCTAAATACCAGACTTACTTGCCAGACAGAAGTCAAACGTTCCACTGCTATTCTTCGGCCATGTAGTCCGGCAGCATAACGTTTGATGACTTAACACCAAGAACCACGTGGCAGTTTCATAACATATAGGGCTATAAAATGAAAATACTTAAGCCGATATCCGCCTTTGTGTCTAAAAAGAACATTATCTGGCTTAAATTTGAAACATGCAGTATGAACTTTACCTGATGAACGAAATTGATTGATCATTAGCTGTCACAACCACAACACCATGCTTTCGCCACTTAAAAGTGAAACCAGTCCAAGATATAACTTGAACGTTAAAAGCCTGGGCTTCAGAAGAAAAAAAAATAGTATATATAAGATATAGCTACTTTATGTCGTTTCTATACTTACGCCGAAGTCAAGTCCGATATTTATATTAGCCGGAAGTGAAATCCTCGAAAACAGCGTTCGGTTTTACTGTCCCGATCATTGGCTGTTCAATTCTATGACATTTGCATGCACCTGCATGCTACAGCCGACGCTCGACTTGCAACCGCAGTCTCATTTGTTAAGGTAATAGACCTACATGTGGCGTTAATACATTACAGTAAAGTTTCAGGAATCGTGTACCGTATTTTGTTCTTTTCGTGTGTGATTATAGCTTGGAAAGTAGAAAGGATGAGTATGATATCACGTGGTTGGGTGACGTCCGGTTTGTTACCGGTGTTACCGGTTTCACTCTATAAGCCGAATCGGCATTGCAGAAGTCTCTCGAGATCACGCTGATTTTGGACGATACAGAGTCGCTGCTCTCGCGAACTACCTTGATTTCACGGAGATTAAAAATGTTGTTGTGGTTGTTAGGCCCGAGAGCCCCCACCCTGTCTCGTCCAAAATCACCGTGATCTTGAGAGATTTTTCCAGTGCCGATTCGGCTTTTTATGCATGAATTGACCATGACTTTGATATTCGCAGATAAAATGCTCTGTGCCCAAATGAACTTGTTTATCCTTACACTACCTTGTTATGTGTTCATAAAATTGCTGTTTGTAATGTCCACTAACCTGTACAGACTGGAACACGCTTCCGGGAAGATAAGGACAATTACCTGGACTCTATGGTCAACCGATAACACGTAAGGCGGAAACGAAGTGCACAGTTTGCTCGCGCACTCAGGCCAGGGCAACTTAAACCGATCGCGGAGCAGTCAAACAAGACATCGAGCCACACGTGATACGTGGATCGCCCACCACAAATTAGCATATGGGCCAAAGCTGTCAAACTGGAGTTTCATCCCCATCACCAAACACACAACAACAAACCGTTTTTTTTTTCTCCTGTCTTCCTTTTGTTTTTACTTGTTCAAACCAAAACAAAACTAAAAATAAGTAAACCAAATACCGTTTCATAGTGATATGTTCATGTCAACACAGATGCACGGAATGAATGCCCTTTCATGACAGTCAAAACTTAAAATCTCGTCGCAGTGTTTGGCTTTTGGTAGAAGTCGAAATTTTAACGCGCTTGTCTTAAAGAAAACTTTCATGACGAAGTCATAAATTAATCTTCTAGAACCCCAAAATAAATTCTAAAATCATATGCAAACCTGTTAGTGAAAAATGGCTTTCTGGACTCCGCTTTAGACGTCTCAAATGGATTGAGTAAAGATTGGATCGAGTCGTATACACCTGAGGTTTTGACGTCAGACCAATTTCACACCTGTCAGATGCTTATAACCGGCAGAGAGCAAAGACAACGAACAGCACCTGCCTCACATTTCCTTACGCCGGTATCTAAGAGTGAATTACATTCGTGCCACCAAGCACAGAAATCTCCGACGACGGTTTTGGAGGTGGGTTAGAGCGCAGGAGATATGAGATCAAATAATAAAACACTATTCTCAACCCATATGTGTACGCATTCATTTTTATCGGAACTATATTCATAGGTATATAATTGCATTAAAATATCATTCCTTGATGACGAGAGCACTGTTTCGTAACTGAAGGTATTATCGTTGTTTTGCAAAGGTAATAATGAATGTTTGGCACGTTGAAGTTTTAAACAGCGCAAATTTCGACCAACCTTCTCTAGGCCTCGGTAATTTATACCTTCAACCGCGACAAACCCAAATTCGGCTTGTGGGCCTAGCATCGCCGAGACTTGACCTCTTTTCATTGTTGTTATGTGATTGCTAAATGTGATAACATCATTTTACTTGAGGAATTCTAGATGAGTGACGTTTTTTTTTTTTCCTTTTTTTGTTTTACCTAATTCTGGAAAAAGCCAAAATTGCTGCCATTGAAGCATTAGCATAAACAGTTTACAGAATAAAGCTTTATAAATGAGGTAAACTGGCATGCGGCCGTATTTCACTGGCTACATGACATTATAACCATTTGTCAACTGCAACACTGTCATCACTGTTTTTTACTCTCTGTGCTATATCTTTCATAGGCGTAGGAAGTTTCGAAAAGGTCGGAAGGCAAAGAGTGTTCGACTATTACATATAATTGGGAGAGGGTTAAGGTTGGGTGGGGTGGCTGGGGGGCAATGCAAATTTCCGTCTACAGATTGGTACTAAAAGCATAGAGCTTTTTTTGTCTGTCTGTTTTTTACTCAAACTATACTGGACCGAATTCATAAAAGTGTTAAATGGTGGATTTTGTGGAAACCTAACGGATTGTCGTAAAATGTGGGGTGGCTTAAGCAGAGAAATGGGAAAATCGAAAACCCCTTCCCGCCTTTAACAAAGAGATCCATAGCTGTGTTCTCCTTTGTTGTTTCTTAGGTTACGTCACACTTCTAGGTGCACGTGTGTTCAGAAAGCACTTAGGCGGTACACAAGCACTGCAACATAACGGCAGAAAACGATGCGTTTGGACCCTTCTGTGTAGCCCGTCCGAGTATTCCATTACTGTCTCTGTCCAATGGGCGAGTGTCAAGAGGCCATCCATGCAGGACTGGAGATACGCTTTAGGCGATTTTTGGCAACTAATACTATAACAGAAAGCTGGGATAATCTGAGGTTTCGAGAGTATTATTATATTATTACCTTTATTTTTAGTCGAAGTACCAAATATACACTGGACCGAATTCTCAACGGTGTTTTAAGATGACCTTAGCCTGAAGAAGTTTATCTTTTACATAGAGGATAAAACAAATACCTAAACGGGGCCTATAAGTCATCAACCAGTTCAGATCCGACTTACGTCGCTTTTTCCCTTTGGCTTTGAGTGAACTACTTGAACTGTGGCCTACACCGATATGCATTTGTCTTAAGGCAAAAACAACCCAATGATTTATTTTTCAACATGTTCAAGTTTATTAGTTGCTAAGATATTTCTAGTCACTGTTCCATGGAATTGGCGTGAAGCGGGGTGTTCTCGAGTGTGGGGTGGCTCAGAGGAAATACTATCCCTACCCAATAGGCGAGCGACCACGGTCCGCGTATGGGCCCCGGAAGCTCTGGTTTTCTACATAGCCAGACAGGTTTTAGACGATTTTTGGCAAGTGAAATTATGATTGGTAGCTGGGATAGGTTTTCTACATAGCCAGACAGGTTTTAGACGATTTTTGGCAAGTGAAATAATGATTGGTAGCTGGGATAAACAGATCTTACAGGGAACATCATGTGATTTGAAGGTGCTGAAACAGCAGGTAAATAGGCAAGGATCCAAAGGCGACCCCGGAAGCCGCTGGCTGACTAAAATTATCATAGGACACCAGAAAAAGCTACATACTTTTCCTCTTTGGTGTAAGGTCACGTTTCTTTGACATGGTGTTAAAAGTAGTGGAACTATACTATATCCCAGTCAAATAAGTGGGTTCCAGGGATCGCAAAGGACCCGTAAGCTCAAACATATGCATTTAACCTGAATTATGATATTTTTTATGAAAATATTAAAAATGAACACATTTGTGAGCTGAAAAGAAAAAATTCTAGTGCAAAATATTTATCACCCATGTGTTTCATCCTCATTTATACCATTTTACACAAATACTATATACATCAATAGGTTGTCCCCAATATCCACCGTCCAAGAATTGTTTTCAATAACATTTTTGTCCTCAGAGCAAAATCGAAAAAAGTATTGAAGACCACATTTACAACTAACTTTTCACATTCTTTCATCTGAACGTTATATAATTTTTATGTTTTCTCCACCTTTAACACCTAACCAATGTTTTTGGCACTGTACGTACGTCAGCATCTGGCCTGGGTGTCTCCATAAAATCCGTGATGCCAGATTTTCGCCAAACAAGACACGCACGGGTTTTGTGATGGATGCAGAGGCGAGTGTTAATGACTGTCACCTGTTGTTTGTTTCTTCTTGATCACGATTTGTTAGGCAGGTGAAGATATGCTCGCCGTAAACTGTTTCCGTCGCGTATTGCGTGTTTGAAATTCGTTCTGGGCCTACGCATGCCTCGTGCACAGCTACGCTCTTCTTTATAAGAGACAATGAGCAGAGAAAAACCGCAAAGGGACAGAAATTCTAGTGGAGTGAAGATATAAGCAACAGGTAAGTGTATATACAACTATTAAAAAAGGGATCTCTGAATATATGTATGTACATCGGTAGATAATTTGTATGTCTCAAGGATTTTCTCCACAATCACTCCTCCAACCGACTTAACAGTTGCCAAATGTATTGCTGAAAACCCAAGAAAGAGCATGCAGTGTCGAGTATTGCTTTCGTATTGCGTATGACTCAGTTGGTTAGCGCGCTAGCACAGCGTACAGACCCAAAAACCTCCCACCAATGCGGTCGCTGTGAGTCCAACGTCCAAACACTAATGCTGGCTTCCTCTCCGGCCGTACGTGGGAAGGTCTGCCACCAACCTGTGGTTTTCCTCCACCATAATGCTGGCCACCGTTGTGTAAGTGAAGTATTATTGAGTGTGGCGTAAAACACCAATCAAATAAATAAATAAATAAATATTTGCATATGCAAATTTAAGCAGTGATGGCGGTGACAAACAGTGCAGACCTTTATATATATATTGTATCCCTTAAAATACGAAAGACTTCGATATTTCAGGTAAGCTTGTTTAAGGGTCGTGTAGATAGAAGAATCATGGACACCCTCGACGGCCGCGTCAATCAACGACGAAAATGCTATTTTGTTATTATCTGATTTTATCTTTTCAGCTTGGATTCGGCATGGAGCAAAACAGGAGCAATAATTTTACGGAGGACTCGCCGGACGACAATGATACCTCGTATTTAGCAACCATGCCGCCAGTGAGCGGCAATGGAACCTTGTGCCTAGCAACTACAGTACTTCAGCAGAAACAACACTTTGTGATCGCTTTCACGGTCATGGGTATTTTGACCAACACGTGGTCTCTGGCCATATTTTGCCGTAAGAAAATGAGGAAATTTTCGATGGTGTGGTACCTGATAGGAAATGCTCTTTTTAATATCTTATATTTGTCGTCTTTGGCGATGATTTGGTTCGGGTTAGAATGTCTTGGGCTGTTAAATTACTCGCCCCTGTATTATTTGTTCGTCTGGTTGAGCCACAGCAGCGCCTCCCTGTCCACGTGGTACATGGCCACAGTCGCGGGAGACAACTGCATGCGCTTGTGCTGGCCAGCACTGATTCCAAACTACTGCACGAGGACCAGAGCCAAGGAGGTCTCCGTGTATCTTTTCACCACAACAGGTGTGGTTTACGCAATTGCTCTCTTGAGCAGCGAGCCTATCATACAGCATATATCCGACATACAGCAATCAAAATGGTACGGAACCTTCTCTAAAGAGGACCACCTGCTCACCTTTGTGGACAGCTTGATGGGGTTTCTGCTGCCTTGCGTCATCATGGTTCCTGCTTCAGTCCGACTTGTTTATCAGCTGGCCAAAAGCCTTCCGAAACGGAGCACAGATCTTCCAACTAACATGATCTTGGCCCTGGTGACGTTATCCCTTGCGTTCCTCGTTCTCTTCTCTCCTGGCGAAGGTCTCGAACTCTACCTCATCATCCGGTCCCTGACAGATCCCTCAACCGTGGAGACGTCCCATACGTACGATGGGCTCAGGAACGCCTTGAAACAACTCTATTTCACAAGTTTCACTCTCGGCTTTTTCATTTTCCTCGGCATTTGGCGATTCTTCAGGCAGGAACTATATGAAATGACTTGCGCGCCTGCCGGCACCTCGGAAACGAATAATGAAGACAACTTCATTGTTATTGAAATGGAGGACGAATATCTGACGTCGGTCCGCTCGGGTAACAGACGCCGTGTGGCTTACCGACAAGCCTCGGTATAGAATAACACCACGACTAAGTACGCGACTAAACTGTTACCGTAAGATCCCACAGGAAGACGAAGCTAGCCCTTGCCCAAAACAGTACATTGTGATTCCAGTTGAGGTATGGCTGATAGCTATAAGACTGTCCTTGACTGCAACACCACTATGGTATTCCAGAGTAGGACTAAGTCACCGATTAAAACACTACGGAGGTATTTCAGTCCTTGGCTAAAGCCCTACTGTAAACTTCCGCCGGGCGACTTGCCTCATTGATAAGGTTCTAGAGGAATAGTAAGTATTTGATCTGACTAAGACACTACTGCAAATTATAACCGGAAAACTTCCGTCCTTGACTGAAAAACTACTGTAACATTCTAGATGAAGACTAAGTCCTTGACTAAAACAATACTGTAAAATTCCACAGGAAGACCAAGTCCTTGATTAAAACAATACTGCAAAAAAGGAAGAAGAAGGAAGACGAAGAGGTATGGGCGATAGTATAGGACTGTCCTTGTCTGAAACACTACCGTGGTACTACAACACTAAGATGCCGCCAGCAACCAGGGGGTGGCCGCGTGTTTCATCGGGGCTCTTCCTGGTTTCTTCCCACCATAATGCTGGAAGCCGTCGAATAAGTTAAATATTCTTCAGTACGGCGTAAAATACCAATCAAATCAATCATATCACTACGGCGAGATTCCTTGACTAAAGCACTAATGCGAATCTCCAGAGAATGATTAAAACTGTGTTAGTCCAGAGGAGTACTTTAATAAAGTCTTTGGCAAAACACTACAGTTACATTTAAGAATTCCTCGACTAAAACACTATAGCGAAACTCCAGATCGACAGGGTATGGCTGATATGTAACAGCTAGAATAAAACTCTGAGGTAAATGGATTCGCTTATGTATGACCTTTTGTCAAGTATCACAGTAGTGTCACTTTTTATCTCGTTTTACTCTTCATGCTGAAATCTTTGAATATACGGCACTGCTGAAAGCCCAGGAATAATACTGGTGTAAATTAAAATATACTTAATTGTACACTGTTTAACTACCATTGTTGAGGGCTTCCGTGGCCGAGGAGGCTAGTGCGCCAGCGCGGCGTTATGACCCTGTGCCTCTAGCCAATGCGGTCACTGTGAGTTCACAGTGTAGCTCATGCTGGTTTCGTCTTCGGCCTTACGTGGGAAGGTCCACCAGAAACCTGTGGATGGTCGTGGGTTTCTCCCGGGCTCTGCCCGGCTTTCTCCCACCAAAATGCTGGTCGCCGTCATATAAGTCATGTATTCTTGAGTACGGCGTAAAACACCGTAAATAAGTAAATAAATCTACCATTGTTTGTAAGCATATAGCTTTGCTGTGTGCTATTGTTGCTAAAGTATTAAACGTTACTAGATAAAAAAATTTATGATTTCTTTCTATTTGGGCTTTTAGTTTAACAAAAAGCCAATCTAACTGGACTTAGAACATGAAAAGTTATTAACGCAGGTGCTTTCGGGATATATTGGAACCACTGATTGGTGGATTACTTGATCATTTACACCATGATTGCCATTTTATTGGTTTATATATGTCATAGTATCAATTCAGCCGTTTTCAACATTACTTGCGATATGTTGCAGGAGCGTTTGCATGATTTATTCATTTACTTGATGGAATTTATTATTCTTGAGGAAGGCGTTAAACACCAGTTTAACGCCTTCCTCAAGAATATTTCAACAGCGGCCAGTATTATGGTGGGAGGAAACCGGGCACAGCCCGGGGGAAACCCACGACCATCCACAGGTAGCTGGCAGATCTTCCCACTTACGGCCGGAGAGGAGGTCAGCATGAGGTGAACTTGTACTCACAGCAGACAAAGGCACCTGGTAAGAGGCACCTGGGTCATTCCGCCGTGCTGGCGCATCAACTCCCCGCATTTGCATGAAGCCCATTTATTTCCATTTGCCATTTTATGGGAGTAGGCCCTACATCCAAGTAATGACATCAATTTATTCATTCATTTGATCAGTGTTTTATGCCGTACTTCAGAATATTTCACTTCTACGAAAAAAATAAAAACGCAGTGTTCTAGGCGGATGAATAAAATCGGTATCAAATCGTTTACCATTTTAATATATATGGTGTCGTTAATCAACTATGTATTTCAATTGCACTCTGATTGGTAATGTTTGTTCATCGAACGTGGTAATCATACTCACGGCCCCTAGCCCCGGGTTAAGCGAAATTAGACACAATAATGATTATGTCACAGAGATTCCGATGGACAAGGTCTATCCCACATGGGTCAGATTTGGGGATATAGTTCATGTAATGCGAAATCCCTCTTCTCAACGTGAATTTATTTCAAAGTGATAGGACTGACATGTGAACGCCAGTCTATTTGATAACCAGTAAATCCCCTTCCAATTCGTGATACTGCATGCATGAATTTCACCCAATTCGCTTTATTTACGCCTCCGGTATTCTCATCAATTAGCAACAGCGAGTGCTGATGATTTGCAGAGAACAGCTATGACATCACTCAAAATTATGAATAATATTGGTGGACGGAAAGTGTTCTGCAATATACTTCATGCTAGACCAAACAAACATCCATTTTATCAAGAGAGAACGTTGATCCAGCAGACAAAAATAACAGATCCACCCAACCCGATATCTCAAGAATATTGTAATGTCAATGGGGAATCCAGTAAAATACTAGTTTTCCTGTGATGATTGACCTCACAGACGAAATAGATAAAACACCAACATCATGCAAAATTGTCCGCACACTCTGCCGGTGGGTGGCAAAAATCTTATAACCACAAGCACTTTCCACACCTTCTATAAGTGGGGCTGGCGGCCGTCGTATAAGTGAAATATTCTTGAGTACGGAGTAAAACACCAACAAGATAAATAAATAAATAAATTCCACGAGTGTGGACAAAACCAGCAGAAACAACTGGATTATGGCTTGTTGTCATGTTAATACATTGTGGTTAAATACTTGTTGGAGGCGTGTGAAAACTTGCCCAATCGGTCGAGCAAGAGGGCCGGAAGTTCCATTGTAGCCTACTCTGAAAGAAACATCCCGTGGCCACGTGCACAGCCTTTCATGTTCTGTGTACCATATAGGTTCGGCGTCATTTACGTCCATGGATCTATCAGTTCCTAATGTTGGATAGTCATGTGTTTTAGAGCTTGCTGTACATTTGACTGACACATTTCAAATTTATTATATATGTCCATAAATTCTTTCCCAACTCCAGCTGGCAAGTATCTGACTGGATAACCATGCCGGCCTTTCAACCTTACAGTGGAGCACTTTCGCTCAGCTGTTGGATCAAGGCAGAAAACGGAGTCATTCAATCAAGAATGAATGAATGATTATGGCTTGGTGTTTAAGGCCGTATTAAGAATATTTCTCTCATACTACGGCAACCAGAATTAGGTAGGGAGGTGGGAGGAAACCCACGACCATCTGCAGGTTACTGGCAGACCTTCGCAAGTATCTGACTGGATAACCATGCCGGCCTTTCAACCTTACAGTGGAGCACTTTCGCTCAGCTGTTGGATCAAGGCAGAAAACGGAGTCATTCAATCAAGAATGAATGAATGATTATGGCTTAACGCCACATCGGCAATATCTCAGCCATATCGTGGCGAGAACAAGGTTATTCAGTCAAGAAGCCATGCACGTAGTGTCTGGCGTGATTATATGATGGACCTTACGAGGGAGCGCCCTGGGTAGTTTCTTGTCACTTATTAGTCCAAGAGATTAATTTATTCGTTTAATTGGTGTTTAAGGCCGTATTAAGAATATTTCTCTCAACGGCAACCAGAATTAGGTAGGGAGATGGGAGGAAACCCACGACCATCTGCAGGTTACTGGCAGACCTTCGCACATACGACCCGAGAAGCCAGCATGATGGGCGCAGAGAAGAGCAATAGCAGTGAAATCTCAACACAACCGATGAATCAAATTTTACAGTGCTGCCTTCGTACATTCTCGCTGTACCACTTCATCTGTTCAGATCTTCCAGGCTTGATTCTGACATTTTCGAGGGTTAATTTGAGTTCACTTCAAGTACTTGCAGCACATAAAAAACTGGTGATGTTCCAGAACTGTTGTGATCAATCAGAGCATTCGTCTTAGAGGTCTCATCATTACACAAAACCCATTTAGAAACATGGTAAGTCTGGTCATGTGAGTAACCATGTGCTGGGAGATTTCAATAGGTGACCTAGTTAAAAAAAACCTGGAAATGGGTCAAACTAGCTGTAACGTTGAACAAAGTCCAGGGATCATCTGCAGCAAAGTCAACAAAGAACCACTGACATTGTGAAGTTGCCTTTGTAGGCTGGAAAGCAATCACGCACCACACTCACGCCAATGACACCCCACCCAGACATAGTACAACTGGTCCTTGAGATTCTCAGTAATGCCAAACACCAAGAAATGCCTTTTTTCTTTGCATGAACCAGCTTATGCCAAACCCAAGTCTCCTACAAATGAGCCTCTCATGATCCATGAAAGGAAACAGATTTATTTACTGATTTGATCGGTCTTTGAAGCCATGTTCAAGAATTTTTTGTTTAAGAATTCTTCAACAACCTGATGGCGGTCAGCCTTTTGAGTGGGCAAAAACTTACATGCCTGGGAAACCGTCTGAATTAAAGCCGAAAGCGTACCAGCAAGCCATATTCAAACACACAACTGAGTTGAGAACCCACAGACCTCAACACAGGATGATGCCAAATAGTCCAACTTGCATAATTCCCAGTTCTGAATATTACCATATTTGGCACTGAACCAGAATGTCTATGAAAACAAAAAACACTGGGCAAAAATTTTCTGTAATTTTATTTTAGCCTTGTCCATATTTTTGATACATAAATTATGGAACACTCACATCATACATGTACGTGCAGTTTCATGAAAGGATTTTGAACGAAACTAACACCGCAGAATGACGAAACACTAACGGCAAGATTATAGTACAAGTTGTTCCAACAAATTCAACTGTAATTTATTTCATCGTTTTCCATATTTCTTATAGTTTTAGATCATTCTCTTCACTCCCGTAAAATAGCATACTAAAATGATAGAAATTCAAGGGAGGAAATTCAGGGTCTGTATAAGTTCTCTCCCTTAGTCATGCCGTCTTCATGTTGTCAATCGATTCTTCTCAATAAGCATCTGAAACAATGAAAAGAAAATACACAAAACATTACAGAGAATTCACTTTATTTTCTTGGTTGACATTTTACACATGTAAACTGTTTGTGGCAAGCAAAGTCAAAACAATTTTCTGATCATACATCAATTACACCATTACATTTTCTTGTTATGTTATTACACTATTAAAAACAGGCCATCATCATCAAACTAGAGCAATGGACAAAATGTTGGCATAGTACTGGAGAAATTCATATTTATGTATTTATATAATGGTAGAAAATCCAAAGAGTGCATTATTATGTTTGAGATCAAATAAATGTCATCGTTTTAACACCACAGGAAGTGAGGATGTAAGTCGTACTGAAGGCTCCTGATACTGGAACCCCAAACCTCTGCTATCCTCCTCACCTGATGTTAGCCTCAATCCTCCGTCCACTCAAAAGGCTCAGGAGGCTCTGGTTCTTCCTCTTCCTCAACCTTGGGACCTCCCGCTGTGGAGAAGCACAAGAACAATCAGAGTTGAACACCACATGTCTCCAGGGGGAATAGTAATCAGGTGCATTTTCATTTCCTTGTTTTCTTAATAAGTGTTCAATGCAGTGCTCAAGAAATTTGTTACAGGTGGAGAAAATATAGTCAGACCTTTGTGAAGCCAATGCACCTGACAGGGTCCCCAGGCACACCAAGTCTCCAATGGACTGCGCTAATTCTGGCCGTGCTTACATGACCAAGAAGCTGAATGGAAATTCTACAGGCAGTCAATGATGAGAACAGAGTTCTTGGAGCAAACGGCAGAGCCCGGAGTAACTACTGCCTTACATTTTAAATACATTTAATATTTATACTAAAATATCACAACAAGACAGGAATTAAAGAATCTGTTGGGGGGGGGAGGGGGGGTGGACAATCTTACCAGCGACATTCTCCACAATCTCCTCTGTTTCTTTGGGTCTCTTGTTCTTTAGCATCAAAATGCCACCTATACTTGGCTGTAACAAGAGAAAGACATGAATGTTACGGCAATTCTTCTGGCTTCCCACGATCTGGCAAAAACATCCAAGGGGCTACATGTGAATTATAGAGGTAAATTTCAGAGAAAATTTTTGGATAATAATGTTGGACATTAAATGTACCTCACAGGTACTTCACAATCTAGCGACAGGACAAAAACCTGATGCAAACGTACCAACAATCTTAGCTGTATCCAACACTTTGCAAAGCAAAGGCAGTAGCAAGGGAGGTAACTTGTCATGGTAACCAGCTTTCAATTCTTCATGCATTTACTTATGTATTTATTTATTTATATATTTGATTGGTGTTTTACGCCATACTCAAAAATATTTCACTTATATGAGGGCGGCCAGCATTATGGTGGGAGGAAACCGAGCAGAGCCTGGGGGAAAGCCACTAACATCCACAGGTTGCTTGTACGGCAGGAGAGGAAGCCAGCCACAGCGACTGCACTGATGAGAGGCCTCTGGGTCATTATGCTGCCCTGACGTGCTAACCCCCACAGCCATGGTAGCCCCTCATACATTTACGGCCTTAATTAAAAAGATCTACTGGTGGGCACAAACTTCACTTAGGTGCATTTATATAAGTTGGATGGTTATCAAGCCAAAGAGATTTCATCTGAAAACCACCTGACTTAAAACCCCAATGGGAAACAGAAAGACAGAGATGGACATGGGTTATGTGCCGACTGGCTGCAAAGAAAGCTATGTTACAGCACAGAACCCTGGGTATGCTTCAGATACTTACATCTTTAATGGGTGTGTACTTCCCGCCCTCAGGCATGCTTATAACACGGAGCTGCAATACACAGAAATATCTCATTTATCTTTAATGGGTGTGTACTTCCCACCCTCAGGCATGCTTATAACACGGAGCTGCAATACACAGAAATACCTCATTTATTTTATTGGTGTTTCACACCATACTTAAAACGATTTCACAACGCCCGACATATACGATTGTGGTGAGAGGACATCCGCAGGTTGCTGGCAGACCTTCCCACTGATGACAGCGAGAGGAAGGCAGTCAAAACTGGGCTTCAACTCACAGCAACTGTAAAGGAGAGAGACTCCTAGGTCTTGAATCATGTGCTGCTCTTGCAGACTATAAACCCCTTGGACACTGTGGCCCCAAATAGTTCAAATATGACACTGGAATGATGACCACAAATATGGCATACAGTTGACGAAAACAAGAGAGTCTGGAATATACACCAGGCTTTTGCCAAGTGTCCAGATCTGACTCTGAATCTGTGACCTCTTTGTTTGACACCTGAAGAACGCCTCATGAAATCGGTCCGTCAGGACTCTGTGAACACGTCAAGATGACTGACTGCAGTGCAGCACAGATAACCCAAATGACAGGCCAAGTCAACGAAGGTATTGTTTGGCCTATGACAATAGACGCCTTACTTCTTGTCATAACATGAAATAATGAGTTCCTACGCAAGGGGTAAAGTGATGTGCGGGCGGTGACAAGAAACCAGGAATCAAGTATGAATGGCCTATCACGTCTACCCAACGTCTAGAACAAGGAAGGGAGGTAACCATGTCTACCTGAGATCTCATCACTCTCGCAGGGTTCTGCAGCATCTCAAACAAAGGTTCTGGTTCTTTTTTTTCTTCTTTTTTGTCTTCCTTTTTATTGTCTTCCTTCTTATCATCTTCCTTTTTGACATCTTCCTTCTTCACATCTTTCGTGTCCTCTGCCTTCACTGAAGAACCTTCCTTCTTTACGTCAGACTTCTCTTTCCCTTCATCTTTCTTTTCATCATCCTTTGAGCAAACATTAAAAGTAAATTACCAACCATAACATAATGTTCACCATCAGAGGATTTATCGGTTTAATGCTGACCACTAGACACAAAAAGAAACAAAGTATATAACCGAAACCTTAAGCAATTCATCCCATGACCAATTTACATGAATTCCTACAGCATTCAATTCAACATCATCTCAGTCTGAGCTATAGGCCTGATAGAGTCAAAATCTACCTGTCCGGTTTTATACCCTTAGATCCTGCCCTTGCTATCATGCCACCCTACACAAAGTTCTTCTAAAGTGTGAGATTATTCACCCAAGCAAGTCCAGATCTTATGCCAGATGGATGCTGGGCTTGTCATTATGCAATTTGAGTCGACATCCAAAATAAGACTATCAATGTCAAATTTAGACAAGAAAATACAGATGACCCTGCCACCAGACAGCCCCACTCAATGCCTCTTACTCCTTGATAAATTTAATTAGTTGATTGATAGCACGTCTTTTGAGAGGAATTTTTGATGGTTCCATTCGGGTACAGGATGAATGACTGCAGAGCTAAGAGGACACAGAACCATCACACAGTTTACATGGACAACAACTTCTGATTTATTTAACCGCAACGTTACGATGTACATTCTAACATCGTTGTCAAGCGAATGAAGATAACAACCAAAATGATAATTTACATACTATGAGGCAGGTGTTGAGAAAGCAATAATTGTGACTACAACATATACATGTATACACATATGACTAGACATTAATGAAAACATTAAGTATTATACTACTCGACAGATGTAGCACCTGCGCAAACAAACACACATTATACGATAATATAGATATACAGGGAAAAGACAACATTTATCATACGATTCTAATGAACAAGAACCCTACTTCACCTGGGGAGGTAAAATCTATGAACAAATACATGGTTTACCCATGGGCTCCCCACTATCACCTGTTGTCACTAAAATCTTCATCACCCACTTTGAAAACCTAGTGCTAAGAAGCTCCCCGATCAATCCTAGTTGCTGGTTTAGGAAGGCTGACGACACTTCTGTGATCCTAAAAACAGACCCTTCTCTGGTGCTGGAACACCTGAATAGCCTACACCCGGCCATATCCAATTCACCATGGAATTAGAAAGGATCAACAGATCTCTCTTCTGGATGTCCTCATCTGCCGCCATAATAATCAACTCCAGACAAGTGTTCATCGTAAGCCACCCTGCACTGACCAGTACATCCAGCACTGACCAGCACATCCAGCACTGACCAGCACATCCAGCACTGACCAGTACATCCACCACAGCTCGAATCACCGATCCCATGTCAAAACAGGTATCTTATCCACCTTAACAAAACGAGCAGCCAACATATCCTTGACCCAAGAAGCTCTTGACTCAGAAGTCAAACACCTCGCCAGAGCATTTATCAACCAGAACAGCTGACACCCAGATCTGACTAAAGACACCATCTGGCATACCCTCACAAGTAACCAGCAGAACACCCCAAAACTGACCAGACACCCACCACCATTTATGATTACCCTACACTGGAAGGACTAGCTACACTTTACAATGACTACTTAAAGAGAAAGCTAACACTGATAGCATATTCACCAGTGGATTAACTTTGAAGACCATTCTGAATGCGAATGCAACAGGAAAACGGCCACCCACTACCACACAGCAACCCAAAGGCTGTGTGTACAGAATTAACTGTTCCGGTGGTGAGCACTACACAGGTGAGCCTAGCAGACCCCTGGACAGAAAAATCAAATAACACCAGACATCCACTCAAACGAAAGATATAAAATCAACCATCTCCGCACATGTGTTAGCCAACCCACACCACACAACAGACTGGAACAATGTGAAAGCTGTTAAGACAAACATAACCAACGCCACAACCAGAAAACTGATGGAGCCATTGTGATCTGGAAGACTAAACCACAGATCAAGAGAAACCAAATCCCAAAAGCCTACAGCGATCTCATGACTGACATACCCGGCTAGTCCTTCAGAAACATTTTGCTCCTCATAAATATCTTGTACATTAGAATCATACCACAAGTGTCGCCTTAACCCTGTATATCTGTATTACCATGTTGTGCAGGTGATACATCAGCCAACTAGTTTAATCTGTAATATGCTTTTGTTAATGTCTAGTCATATGTGTATACACATACATGTTGTAGTCACAATTATTGTTTTCTCAACACCCACCTCGTAGCATATCAGTGATCATTTTGGTCGTGTTTCCGTTCTCTGGACAACGATGATAGAATGTACATCAGAACGTTGCAGTAAAATAAATCAGAATTTTTAGTCCATATAAACTGTTTGAAGTTACTGTCAACTTCTAAATGCTCCTCAAAGAGGATCAATTACATTTAATTTTCAGCATTCATTGATACATTTCATATCATTTCATTCCCAATTTCCAGTACAGTTTGTTTCACTTACAACTTCCATTTTCTCATCTTTGTCTTTCTTTTCGGCTTCTTTTTTCTTCTGCTTTGCAGTAATACTCAGCACAGCTGTCTCCACCTTTTCCCGGGCCTTGTCTTTCTTTTCCTCGAGAGGTGGCGGATATGCAAATGTGGATGGCTTTGCATTAGACCTCAACTCACACTTTGGCATCTGTAATCATAAACTTACCTTTAATACATTAAGTTCGATAATTTACCTGCTAGTTTTTGTTGTTTTTATTTTCTGTTCATCACATGGGTGCAGATAAGAAAGCTAAATTTACATGTATATTTTAAAACTACTTTTCTACTGAAAAGCCCACTACAATCGTTCACCAAACAAGGTCCAATTCCTTTTAAAACAACTACAGCCAAGTTGAGAATACATACTGATACCTTTACTGAATATGTAACCAATAATTATTAATAAAATTGCTTGACTCAAAACTTCAAGCCAGTGTATACATTCTGTCATGATGGTGAAGTCGCTTCAACTGCTTTGACTTCAAATTGTTCCCTTGTTAATTTGCTTAATTATGGTTTGATCATTATCATAATATCACCACAAAGTCTTCCTGAGACAAGTTTGTTCAAAACTGCACATCTTTATAGCATTGCTAAAGGCACCAGTCCCTCCTCATTGCATACTGCCACTGTGCTTAAGTTGTCCAGAGAGAATATTGACAGGAAGGGAAATTGTACAGGGGGGGAATGTCCAGAGAGAGAAGTATCCACGGGGTAAAACATCCATACCCTGCTCAATACATGGTCACGCACTTACCTGAAGGTCAGAGTTGAGGCCAACAATACATGTGGGGGTGAAAGCCAGGGAGAGGAAATGTGTGAGGGGGAACCAGTACCAGAACTGACAGAACACTAGCACCCCCACCACGGCCTCCATGTTGGTATGGCCTGTACGCGACTGCAGGGCCATGGACATATTCCTGCCACCTACAACAACAACATCAAGACTGCATTAAGGTGCACTACTGGCTTTTCTCGGGTCAGACAGACTAACTGAGTTACATTTTCAACTGGCATGAATGTTTAAAAAAGATTTTTTCTGTATTAACGGGCATGTGGATGGACATTTGACACCATTCTTCAGCCAAATTCAGCCATAGTTTAAAATCCAATTTCAAAATATTAACTCATTTGTGGAGTTAAGACAATTTGCCAAAGACTAAAATAGTCATATATAAGAAGACTAAAATGAAAAGGAATCAACTGAATTTGAACCCTAGACTACCATGTAGCTATCATATACAATGGCTGCTTCTACTGAACTGACTATGGTCCCCCTGTCACCTGGAGCTTGCATTTCATGCCCTTGTACACTATTACACCACTATTAGAAATACACCACTATTAGAAATAAAACTCTAGACTCAGTTTTTACCTGCATCAATAATACCCTGGGCCAGGATGGATCCAAACTTGGCCATAATGTCGTCGTGTTTGTCAGCAATAATCTTCGCGTACAGTTGGCGGAAATGGCTCACCTTGAAAAAAAAAAACACAAAGAAAAGAAAAGGATCAGTTGCCGTGGCACTCAAAAATTAAATACAGATCCAGGTGCTGTTTGTCTTACGGTGGAAGATAAACAACACTACTTCCATCTCTTCATCACAACGTTTCCATACAGGAGGCCTGCACCCGTGCTCACCCAATACAATGTATGTATGTATCCTTGGGTTTTACGTCGCACTCAACAATTTTTCAATTATATGACGACAAGGAGTCCTTTAATACAGTGTATACACCTCTCTTCCAGAGCGAGTCCATGCAGCCAAATTGCTGCTCAACCAACAGAACTTGCTGGAATGTCAAGCCAGACACCAGATATGACATCGAAAAAAAAAAAAACACGACACTAATACGGACACCATCTTCTTAATACGCTCAGCAGACAGAGAAGAACCAAGATTTATACTGGTCCATGTAATTTCAACCATGACTGATCAATGATATATGGGAAAGAAATAGATTTTCTGAAAGACACTCAAGATTTAACATCTTTACTATAGCAACTTAGGTTGTCTTCAAACTTCAGAGTTATCCACTCATATCTGGGTACTTTTTAACCTTTTTATATATGTTCATCTCACATAACATACATTTGGAGTGTTCTATTCAAGGACGTTGATAAACCCTCCTTTATTTGCATCCTTGTGAACCTGAAATCTTAAAATCATACTGGATGGAAAGTTTTTAGCTCAACTGCATCTTTAAGTCACCAAAATTCCACAGATGATAGGCTACAGAACATGCTTAGTTAACTTCATCATTGAATCTTTACGTAGGCTCACCTTTATACAATATCTATATTTTAAGACTGAAGCACGGTAAATCACGACACATTTCCATTCTCCACTTAAAACCCAGCCTTCTTCAGCCCCACCCAAGTCCATCCTTTTAAGCCCACACCCACAAAAAAACTATAAACCAAATAATAAGACAAAACAAGAGATGTCAAGTCTCAACATGGTCAGTACTCACTTGCATGGCTTCTCTCCCTTGGCCTGCTAGCTCTAACATACTGATTCAAATCAATCAACCCACTTCTCTGTTCACATTTACAGCTTCTGTTTTGCTCAAACCTTATGACTTTGTCCAGCCCTATCAGTGCGGCCAATTTATATCAGTTACTTCGTGGCTAATTGCCTGGTTACAAAAGCTGTGTTTGATAACCGCGATCAATCAAACAGAAGGCTGGAGACAAAATATGAAGGAATTCAAATGTTCCAGTTTCAGAAACAGATCAAAATAAATGAAAAGATCATTATGGATTAAAAAATGAAAAAGTGGGCGAGGCAGATGCATATCTCCTTTATTACTGCTGCTTATTTTTTAATGTATTTCAACTCCAATTATTAATCTTTTATTTTTTTTTTGTTTTCTATCCACCAGCTTTAAACATGAAAGAAAATATACGCAAGCTAATGATTCCAATCTGTAAGGGGTGGCTTAACATTCTGGATGTTATTGTGATGCATTAGTACCTGTCTATAAGCTATTATAATTATCCGTTCCCTTTCTTTTCAAATTCCCCATCTGAAATAACACATAACCAATGTTATCGTTCTGTTTTACCTTAACATAATAGTATTCATGCACGCAGATTTTATATTTCATTAACAAGTACTTCTTCAAAAGTGAAACACTTGAAACATCTGCTAAGAATTTTTTCTGTGGATATTAATGATAGGTTCCTGTGTTCCATCTAATGCATCTTTTTTCAAGAGACACATTTTGCCTGACTCATCACTGAATCTTCACCTTGTAAGGCAACTACTGTGTTTTTTTTTTTCCCAAGTTTGATTAATTCCTTATCAGAAAATCTGAAGTGTTGGTATCAAAAGTATTGTGTTAAGGCATTTATACAAGTCAAATTTTAAGTGAAATAAGTAAATACATGCATCTTAATTTTAGCACATAAAACACACCTCTACAGTACATTGATGTCAACAAAATCAGGATGATTTATGAAGTGACATCCTGTTCAAAATGTATAACAATTTATGTGTATGAATAGTTGGTATTACAGCTTTGGTCTGAGCTGAAATTAATTCACAATATTTTTCAGTTTAAATGAAAAACAATTTCAGCATAAAACACTGCATACTATTTCTATGTTGCTACACATACAGGAGGCGAGAGAAGTATCAGGTTAGAGATGAGTTACAGTGATGGCTGACAGGTACAAGACCACTGGGGGGCTGCCTAATGGGACGTGACAGTCAGTCTGAGACCTGGTGGATTAGGAGAGGGCGCCCAGATAAAAACTGCCCATCCCGTCACGCAAGAGCAATGTCAATAACGAGGCAATGCTTCGCGTCATGATCGCACTCGGAAGGGTTGCCAGTACCAAGATGCCGATGTTAACAATGCGGGGCAGGATGTACAAAACATGGTTTAAAAGCCAAGACCAAAGCGGTCTGGACTCGTACCAATCAGGAATGAAACGAAAGGTCATGGGTTACTTTTACTTAAAACAAAAAAAAGTAAAAATAAAGACAAAAAAAGCTGACAGAATGACACTTTACATGGAGTCCTACAGAATGCAGGGGGGAGGGGGGTGGAGAGAGTTACTGTGCAGTGCATTAAATATACCTCAGTTACAATATATAAAGCACATGTGCAAAGAGACGGTGTGTTCAAAAGGTAATGTAGGCACAAAGTTCTACTGGACTAGGTATGCATGTGGGTGTTGTGGGTGCACGGCTTACATGGACTGAGAGATGCGTGTATTGTGTTTACCGATCTGTCACAAAATACAACTTAAATGATCCAAATGACCTTGAAAAAATTGTCCAAGGTCAACTAAAAGTTAATCAGTTTCTGGTTGGATGCATTGAAAATACAGAGGGTTCACAAAGAATTGGACACCCTGAAGGACTCACACCAACTGTTACCGTTACCATAACAAGGTCAATTGTGACATACATGTAGAGGTGACAAATAGTCTTTATTCTTGTTAAAGAGGGAAACTTTGAACTTACCTTTGGACATGTGATCTCATTTTGCTGGATGAGGACGAGTGCAGATGCAATCAGCGCCCCCTGTCGGACGTAATTCACCGGATCATTGGTCATGGGCTCCAAGAGGGCAATGGCTTCCTGAAACAGTTACAACAAACAAGGCTGCAGTGTTAAATATCACGCCATTATATGAAAATTATATCAGGTACACTGTCACAACAAATCTCATTGCAGTGTTAAATGTCACCCCATTGTAAGAAAATTATACCCAGTACATTGTCACAACAAACAACAATAGCAGTGTTAAAATTCACACCATTGTAAGAAAATTATATCAGGTACATTGTCAAAACAAACAATGCCGCAGTGTTAGATTCCACGCCATTGTACGAAAATTATACCCGTAACAATGCCACAACAAATCCCACCGCAGTGTTAAATATCCCATACACCACTGTAAGAAAATTATACCTGGAACAATGACACAACAAATCCCACTACAGTGTTAAATATCATGCCATTGTGGGAAAATTATACCAAGTACAGATTGGTAGATAAGGTTGTCACCCAAAATAGTCACCACTATGGTGTAAAATATCACCTCAGCATACTAAATTTACACAAGGTACATTGTCACAGATTGGTTGATGAGATTGTAACCCAAAATAGTCACCACTATGGTGTAAAATATCACCTCAGCATACTAAATTTACACAAGGTACATTGTCACAGATTGGTTGATGAGGTTGTAACCCAAAATAGTCACCACTATGGTGTAAAAATATCACCTCAGTGTACTAAATTTACACAAGGTACATTGTCACAGATTGGTTGATGAGGTTGTAACCCAAAATAGTCACCACTATGGTGTAAAAATATCACCTCAGTGTACTAAATTTACATAATGTACACTGTCCCAGATTGGTTGATGACGTTGTCACCCAAAAGTCACCACCATGGTATAAAATATCACCTCATTGTTCTAAGTTTACACAATATACACTGTCCCAGATGGGTTGATGACATGGTCACCCAAAATATGCCACCATTATTGGTGAAGAACATAATCTCACTGTGCTAAGTTTACACAAGGTACACTGTACACTGTCACTGATTGGCTGATCTCATGGTGACCAAATATTAAGTGAGTACTTGGTCCAATCAAAAGATGCCTTGTGCACTTAAGTTAATTACCACCATGATGCACACTTAGTGGGCCAAGGGGATTCTGATTGATTGGGAACTGACACCATTTTGGCAGGATTTCAGCCACATCTTTGTGATATGGTAAAACTGACAGGTGGTGTGCAAGACAAAACAAACAAAACTTGGAAAGGGTTATGTATACAACTTTTTGTTCTGTGCTGGCCCTTATTTGACTTCCTGGAAAATGAAAATCGTCCGTTGAGTACTGTACACTGACGAAATATCTATAATAAACAGATCCTATGCATTATTTTGCTTCCTGAAGGAAAAAAAGTACCCCAGATTTTCTTATGTCACTGATTTTTCTCATGAATCAATATTTAGGTGTTCAGGCCATTCATCAGAGAAGCTACTACATGTATCCCAAATACACTTTTCAGCCAAAAAAACCCCCCTAACATGCCTGTACCAGATAAGTGGACATACATATGTGGACGGCTACCATCAACAGATAAATGGAAATTCACAAATCCACGCCATAGTATCACATTTCAAACAGCAGGATACTCAAAACTATAGACTGGAAGATAAAAAACAGAGAGCAATACAGATGTAACAATCTGTAGGAGGTTGGTGTTTCAAGACTGTATTGATATATATCATGAACAACTAGTTACTGACTATATTCCTCAAATTTCAATACAACAATTTATATTGCATCAGAAAAAGTTCTAACCAAATTCTTCTAGTTTCTGCAACTTTCAGGGGTATATCAGTGTCAGACACAAATTTTAACAAACTGTATCTGAATAAGAATAAAGAAAAAAAAAACAAAAAACAAAAAACAAAACAAAAAAAAAACCCCGACAAGTTTTATTACAACCTCCCACAGGACAAGCGATCTGAAAAGGGTTCAGAGAAGATCTGCCTTTGTCTTCCAATATTTCCAAATCTAACCCAACTGTAGCAATTCGCTGTCTGGTCTATACAGACCACCACAGGTGTGATACTATCAGGTTTGAAACTCTCCAACTCAGTCTCCATTTCCACGAAATGTCCTGGAATCCCCGCCCACTTGGCAACAGTTCGCGACTCCCCTTTGGCAGCTTCACTGATGTCATCTTATCTGCCGGGTCAAACACCTCAGCACAATGATCTCTTTTCTGACCAGTTTAATGGCAAAACAGCCAGTGAGGCTTTTGGACACCTTCCAGAACATTACCATCCCAGACCAAAACGAAAGATTGCAGTTTCCAGTTTCTGACATATTGCCGCAAGCGCAAGTTGCCGGGTTTCAAAAAAAACCCCGAGAATCAAGGGAAGATCACCAGTGAAATCACTGATGTGGAAGAGACTAGGAGGCTTCCAATGTCTGTCTGAAGAGTTGGCAGAGTTGTGACTGGGTATTGCATCTCAAAAGCGGACATCAAGCCATGACATTCTGTACGGAGGATCAGTTTGACCACACTCCTTCTCCGCACTTATATCAGCTGTAATTGTTAAAGAGAGGTTTTAAGGGCAAGCCCAGCATACAGCCAGCAGTGCACCAATGCCAGACACAGAGTAATTAAGACCAACAATGACAGAGTGGAAACGTAGAGGTCGGGGCAGGGGTTGGGGATGGTGGTAGACTTTAGTGGAACGCATGTTGCCCTAATGGTCAATTGATCATTAAAGGCTAACCTTTTGGTACAGTGTACAACAGTTACTTGGACTTTTGTCAAGCTTGGGACTACTCAGACACTTAAATAACTCTAACTAAGAAGAGTCACTCGATGTTACAGGCTGACTGATTCATCCACTGATTGAGTTATACGGTACATGTACATCTCATTAAACAGTTTAACTGACTAAACCGACAGACTGATTGATGCACTTAAAAGAGAACATCTTCTTCAAATGGTCAGATCTAGCCAAGTGTTTTCAGAAGTGCATGTTAAATGCATGAACAGTAATGTAACTACCATACCATAATTCAACGTAATCAACGTATAAACCATTGGCTACAGCCGAATGCAGTTGTCCTTCCGAAGGCGGGGGATGGATGCGATGGTGGATCTGTTGGACAGCGGGATGAGTTGGGTGGGTAATGCGTGGAGTGGTTAGGGAGGAGACAGTCAGATGTATTGTATTCTTCTTCCACACTTGCACCTGTCAGGTTAGACATTTACCGTAATTCTTCTAATTATTGGGGCAAATATTAGTCCTGCTGAAAGCCAAATATTACATTTCTCTCTCGGTTTCTTGAGAAAGTAAACATATGGATATCTTGGTCATTGGATGTCCAGTAAGGACAGAAAAAAGGAACTTTTTTCTCCCTGTTCAAATTACATGTAAATTAGCATTAATCTTTAGCCTTGATTTGGCCTTCTCTCCATGCCAGCCACACATGCCAGTGGTACACAGCAGGCTGAGGTTATATGACATGCTGTATGACTTCATTCTCCACTGATCCCACCACAGGGAACAGATGCCATGTTATACGCTAGCCAAAAAGCTACTCCAGTTCCAAAACATAGCAGACAGACTTTTTCAAAATTATACATGCAATATAGATGTACAAAGGAGGCATTACAAAACAGGAATGAGTAAAATCCATTTACAATATGCAACGCAATTTAAATAATGTAACAGAAATCGAAACACTATCTGAAAAAAAGACTATACGACATAATTTGCCTTCAGTGTGGTGAGCATATTCATGAAGTGATGATGAATGGGCTGGATATAATGTGAAGTAAGCAATTTTGCTGGGCATCACCCGTGGCTATACGTTTAACAGAGCTGGTTAAGAGCTAGGATATATTTTTCCTTGACAAATGGAGGTTGAAATGACATGCCAAACAGGAATTAATACCTTGTAATTTAGTTACCATTTAGGAATGGAATCCAGATTATCCTAATTCTTGACATCATTTAACCCCAGCTCTCTTAAATTTATTTATTTATTTGATAGTTCCCAAGGGAAACCAACGACCATCTGTAGGTTGCTGGCGAACCTTCCCAGGGACGGCCTGAGAGGAGGCCTGCTCTGTTCAAAACACAAATTTTCCCGGGCACTATACTGTTGTTATATGTGCCTGTACTTGTAGTTACCTGTGTGCCAATTAGGGAAATTAAAATGGAAATCCAAATTATTTTAGACATGTCAAAATGCAATAATTTCCAAACATCGCCATGGACCAAAGGAAAGCCCTGTGTTCACACTGTTTTGTCATTATGAAAATACACATATACTGTATACAGGTATACCCCATGAAGAACTTTGAAGCTGCCTGAAATGTTTTATTTCTTAAGCTCAAAAAAATGGTGAATATTTGAAGAGTCATGTACATGTACATCAGATTACCCAAATACACAACTCGAACAATTAGCGTTACTTATTATGTTCATATAAAAAAAAAAATTTTTCCCTTGGGGGAAAAGGGAAGGAGGGAGGGAGAGAAGTTGAGTACATATAGCTTTTGCATTCCTAGAAATAGCACAAGGTGCATATATATGCAGCGAGACTAGTCATTCTCTTTGTGAAATATTGGCAGCCTTTTTTATTGTCCGGAGTACCGCATGCCATTTTAGCTGTGGCTGTTATGCAGGGCAATTCCAGAATTTAGGCCATGTTCTGTCTATCTGTATACATGGCTTGCCACACTACTAAACACAGACATAGTGGTGGGGAAAAAAAAACTACTGCCAGAATAAATTTGGCGAAAAGTGACAGGCCGAGGCTTTTATGTAATCGGGCGAGATAAATGTGCGGGGTGGGAGACAACCCCGAGAAATCAGCCGCAAAACAATGGCCAATGACATCACATCGATGAACCCCCGACTCATTAGCTGGAATGGAAGGGAAGAGCGAGACATTCGGCGAAGGGATATAACCAGTCAAAGTCAGGTCCGTCCCTCCACAGCCTTAATACAACACTAAACAGCTCTTCAGCCTTCTCATTTATTCCAATATCTTCATGGCGCATCAGGTTCTGAGATGAAATTTTTGATAAATAGTGAACATTTTTCATTTTGGAAAGCGATTCAAAACAGTTTCACGTAATTATGATAATGGCGGTAATCAAACTGTTCCCATTCCCCTGTGGTTACCTGAAGAATAATTCCTGCATGGAGAGTACTGCCAATATAAACCATAATTTCAAGAAAATATTTGGAAGTAAGAACAACTTCTTCAGCTGCAAAAAAAAAACTATCTTGAGCTTGATTCACGGAGCATGTGTACCATTTGTTTTAATCTAAGTAACTGACATGACCACCCACACAAAAAGGCAATTCACACCGCCATGACAGTCACACATAGTATCAACAGGGACTTGTGAATCTGGACCTTGGCTTAAAACGAAAGACCAAATCTCTGTCATGTATCATTTTAAGGCATTTACATGTCTTTCTGACAGTGTATTAATATGAAATGTGGTGCTACATCTAAGCCCGCTCAGCAGAAAGTCGGCAATCTCCGTGCATAAAATTAACCTTCGGGCTTGGTCGAGCAGGTGCTTGTAGGTCACATGATCAAGAGATTTCACGAGATTTAGTTTCAACATGGCGGCACCCTGTGAAACCTGGCTAAAAGATGATGAAAACCTGTAATTTAACAACGATTCAGGAACTTATTTGTGTTTTATTCAATGCTAACATAGAAACAAGAAGCCATAGGGCGAATCAGCCACAGGAATTGTTATGTTTGACACTTCGTATGTGACTAGGGAATGACTTTTCAGTTGTCAGTCAAAAGTTGACCACTTCATTTCTTGAGACAGTAATCAGGATTTGTCCACATCTCATACCGTTTTACCCGTTGGCGGGCTATAATAGCCAATTAACTTGGTGAAAAACAGAAACTTATAATCAATTTGTTTGGGGTCTTTTTAACATGAATGAATACATAATTATGGGTTGATGGCACTTCGGCAACACTTCAGCCATATCATGACAACATTTGGACCAAAAATATTTCAGTGACAAGATGGAAACTAGGTTTTTGGGGTGGATGAAATGAAGCAGTTTATATTACAATCCTCAGGTGTATGTAAATAGAGGATATTGCACAGTGAAGGTTGAATACCACAAACACTGCTTTGCATCTTGTGGGTTATCATTTCCACTTCTCACGAGAACAATGTTTATGGTATTCAGCCTTCAATGTGCAATATTCTATTTATTATTTATACTTTAAATTTTGGGTACTTTGGGTACTTTAAATTGTGTCTTCTTGCGTGGCGGGAGAATGTAGCAGTTGACTAAACTTGCATTATGACGTCATTCCACTGAGATCAAATTGAAACTTTACAACACAAAATGTTTCTTTTTTGACATCATGATGTCTGGGTGTGAAATATCAAAATGTGATACTTCACTTCAGTGAAAATAACACTTTTATGAGTGAAGGAAATACTGGGATTTCACTGATGTATACATAAAAAAACTGGATATGAACCCGCTATCTCAGCATCTGGGAGCTAGTACACTTCCACAAGACACCATTCAGGAGCTCTGCCTGTGAAGGTCATTTTACGACAGCGAAAATGAATGAATGTATACACACTACAGCCGTGGTTATGACTCGTACAAAGATCACAGCTAGCCTTATAAAATCACTTCGCAGAACCGGACCTCTGGAAATAACTCCAGCATTCTCTGTCAAGCCAAGCTTTTCTTTTTTCATATATATATATATATGCTGCCATTTACGCCTATACAATCGGAATAAATAAAAGCTTATTGATACTTCATAAATTTTCACTGGTCAAGAGAAACGTGATATCTGAGGGTGATGTGCTGCCATGTTGCCATGTTAACAGGCAATTGCCCAGGCACTCCCTACATCCTTGCAAACCCGATTACCATACAAACAGGGGTTACTGTCCCAAGTCTGTGGAAAGCCAACCAAAACTCAGCCGACAACCATCTGAAACTGTACATGTTCAAAGTCCTAACGGGAGTAAAATCCGCCGTAAAATTCATCATGCTGGAATCAGCGAAGTGAAGACATCAGAGTAAATCATGACGCTTTGACAGAATGGTGTGTAAAATCTGGCGAGTATAAACGTCAGGGGAGATAAATGCAGAGATAAAGAGCTGTCGCTGGCCATTGTCGACTAATGGAACAGTCTCCTATATCATCATCAACCATACAGTTGTAGTTCCTGTAATAAAACTCTACAAGGTCTTCCCAGCAGAGGCAAGCACAACATGCTCTATCCATTCACCTCGTGGACTATGTAGGACGCAATGTACAAATGGATGGCTTCCTGGAACTCAGGACAGTAACATGTACTTTCAACTTAAAAAAGTGAATGCATAATTTAAGTCCAATTTATTGAATTAATCCATTTCAAGAAAATAATTATCAGTATTCATTTAGCCAGTACTGCACAAGAATATCAACTTAACCTTGCTTACGGTTAGGGATATATATCTGCTGGAGTTTTACTTCTGTGATTGCGGCCCATCCAGGTCTCAGTGTATGTATTTATTTATCTCTTTCATTGTTTTACGCCGTACTTAAGAATATTTCACTTATTCAATGGCAGCTGATGGTTATGGTTTGCTTTATGGGGGGAAACCCACGACCATCCACAGGTGGTTCATTTCAACAGATTCTGAGGACCAAATTACAGGGTTGATAACAGGTAACAGTGGGATACTAAAATGAGTTAAGAGCATTCTCCTTGAAAAAGTATATCACATCTACAATGACTGTCAACTGAGGACTAGGGAGTCAAGTGGAGAAAGACTTATTGCTCCTCACTAGACTTATCAATTATTTGAAAAATAGATAAATGTACCATGATGAAATCATTTTCGTCAATTGTTCCAAGAGGCACTGGGATGGTTCTGTACAAAGAGAAGTTAACAAATCAAGCAAAACAAAAGTTTCCACAGAATCAGGAGACTACAGCATGGAGAGCCAAACTAAGAGCAGCAATAACAGTGTGACAGTTAGCAAATCGTCGAAGAGGATTGCTGAACCTTGCATCCTGTCAGTGGGCAGCTCACAAAACTTTTTTCCGCCTTGAACAAGAGGGTCCACAGCTGTGTTCTTTCCAGGATAGAACCTCACCCCTTTAGGTGTACAAGTGGACACAAAACGCTTAGGTAGTGCATAAACACTGCAGAGTCACAGCAAAAAACGCTGTGCTTCTACTGCGACTTGGGTCCTTTCGTGTAGCCCGTCAGAGTCTCTCATTGACCTGAGTCATGATTTAACTCTAGAGGCAGTCAGGTATGAGCACTACATAATTAAAAATACCAAAAGATAAGGATGCAATCACAAGCAGAAATGTGACAGAACTGTTCTGGATCAGCGAATTTCCTGAACAGTCTATTACATATCTGCTTATCGGTGTGAGTGCCATGGGCTGATCAAACTAAAATCACAAGTACTGACTCAAGACCAACTAACCTAAAGGCATCTTTACCCACATTAGTTCTTGATACCTACACATGGTTTGAGTTTTAAGCCTTACTCTCAAAAATTCCTCTACTGCAATAATATTGGTGGTCAAATATTTGGGCAGAGTAAACCTGACGTGAAGGAAACCTGGCAGGAACTGAAAGAAACCTGAAAGGACCTGAAGGAAATCTGGTAGGACAAATCTGGATGGGACATGAAACCGGAAATGTCTTGAAGGAAACCTGGTATCACAAAAATGAAACCTGAAAGGACCTGAAGGAAACATGGAAAGGGCTGAAGGAAACTCAAAGAACCAAAAGAAATCTGACAGGATTTGAACAAAGCTGTCAGGACTTAGAGGAAACCTGAAAGTGCTTGGCGGAAACTTGACAGGCAGGAGGAAACCTGGCATGAGTTCAATGCACCCAGAAGAAACGTCAAGGATATTAAGGAAATCTGACAGGGCCCTAAAAAAAAACAACGTCCCCTTGTCATCGCAAATATTCCCCTCTCTCATTATAATGTTATTGTTCAGAGACTTGTCCGCCTACTGTGTGATAAGGGTACACACTACATGAATTTTGTTAGCTACTGATAGCTTTGCCTTATGAAATATACAAATGGACACAGTTGCTGGATGTTAAATGTATAAAGCCAAATCTTCATGTAACATGACTTTCATCGAGTAATAACCTCTTAGTGCTACAATGAGCACTGAGCAAAACCTGTTGGTTTTCTTAACGGGCGCTTTTTAAAGTAAGTTTAGACGTGTGCAACAACAATGGGAATATCTGGTGGACACATCTTTGACAGAGTCACATTGATTCTTGTGTTGTGCTGGAGCTTGGGAGTTGAGAGTGTATTTAATTCAGAGCATAGGCCTTAAGGGACTGCTGAAAAATTGCCGTCACTAAAGGCAAGGCGCAAAGTGCACTAAACGTTCCACGAATCAGTCGAACAATGGCACACAGACATAAGCATGCGAGAGGAACGCCTGGAATTCTGCGTGAGTAGAATGTAAACCGCAGCTGGGAGGAGCAGATGCAGCTACGTATTGTTTACCTCCTAATTAACAACATGTACAGAGAGAATTACTGCATTCTGTGCAGGACAGGTAAAAATGGAAATGCTGCAAAAACCATCTGTAATGGCAAACAACACACTCTCTTAGCATGAATTGGGTAAGAACACTGCTCCCAACTATAGAGCCACATATATCATGTATGTACTGCAAAGTGTACTGTTGTGCACTGGTCTGAAGATTTCATGAATTAAAAGGTTACTGGTGCATCTAAAATGTAACACATGTAGGCTACACTTGCAAAATAACAATCATATCATCTTAAAAGGGCAGAACGCAACTGATCCACCTTTCTCATGTTTCAGACAGGCTGCGTCGTATTTCCAGAAAATCTGAGAATCCTCGCTACCAGAAATGATTGTCAATCTGGTTTCGTACGAGTTGTTTTAATGCACAGAATATTAAAGGTTAACAAATGATTCTGTGCAAGTACCCTAATTCTTCTGATTTTGGAGACAGGTATTAGTACTCCTGAAAGCAAAGAAATACAATTCTCCCCCAATTTTTCGGAAAAGTAAAGGTATAGATATGTTATTTGCTGGACAGACTACCCATGTCATGACAAAGAAAAAATGAATTCCTGACACAATTACGTATATAATGGCTAAAAAGGACAAACCAAGTGTCCTAAAAATTAGAAGCACTAGGATATAAATATTGACATGACATTACAACAGAAATACTCCCAATTCAAAGCCTTCTGTGCATTTACATTAAGGTTAAAACAGTACGATTGACATAATCCGTATTCCTTCGTCCAGTTCTGGAATGTCAATGTCTTTGCTGGATGTTGTGAGGAATTGTATGAAACTGAAAAGATTGCTGTAATTTCAACTTTTTGTCTGGTGTTCCATCACATGCAAGCATATCACAACAGCTTAGCCACACATGACAATGTAATAATGCTCACTGTGTTCAGTGTTTAGGTGTGAAAGAATGGATAAGATGCATCTTTAAATAATGCCATCAGAATATGCTCAACAAACGTCTTGTAAACATGTGAAAAGGTTGAAGAATTGCTGTAAATATCAGGGTAGGTCTGCACAAACTGTTTCCTTAGTTTGTTTTTTTTTTTGTGCTTTTACTGATACATGTATCAGTCAATTTCAAACACGCTAAATGACTGACAGGAGAGTTATAGAGAGTCAGCTTCATGTTTCTGCTGAAAAATCATATTGGGCAAGATCAGATAACTCAGATAAAGACGTCAGGGCCAGCTGCTGGTCAAAAACCATCTGACTGTTGCTGCTTAGCCATTTCCTGTTGGCAAGCAGACACCTGTAGTTGTCAACACGCAGCTGTGGTGTTTCACCCAGGTCATAACATTTCACCTCAAAGTGCCCTGGGTGGAACGAGGTGGGGCATGATGGGGTAGGGCAATGATACAGCTGGTGGTTTCTGACAAGCACCTTTGTCAAGCCACAGGTTACCAAACAGGTTTGTTTACGGTAACCACAATCAAGCCTGCACAGAACACCTGGACAATGCGGGTCAACGCACTTTATCGCCCCTTTTGAACTGCCGCAAGCAGTCAGTGGCAGGTGGATAAAGACCTCATCAGAGTGTCAGAGAGGATGGTTTCCAGTGATCTTGGGCCTGAATTATGGGGTTTTACCACCCACGGGCAAGAATGTGTGCTTTCCACGTAAACATAGGTCAGCAGTTACATGAGAAAGTACAGAGGGATTTAATACGCTGTTAATTAAACTGAACACACCTGTTTGGGTGTGAACTGGACAGCTGTCCATTTAACATTTCTATACATTATATTTAAAGGACTAAATGATTTATTTGTTCTATCTATCTATTTTATCTCTATCTTTCATATTAAAATAAACACTTAATTCATTTTTTCCCACCATTTTCAGTCAGCGCTGTTATGACCACGAAATGATGTCCCTTTGTGACGTGGCGTGATTGGGTCAATCTGCACAATTTCACATGAGCTGGTATATACATATTGAACATTTATCAAAAATGAAGAAATAAAATTTCTGAAATGTGTCCTCAAGCAATGCTACATATCATTTTGGGCAACAGAAATGAAATTCCAATGGTAGATTCTTCTCAACACATAAGGTGCCATGTTAAAGGATAAGGAATTGATCCAACCATGCCGAAAAATGGCGACGTCATATCACAAAGCGATGCCGCTGTGTTGTCGTAAAGATGTAACTTGAAACCTGCGTAATACATGTGACCTATATGGACATAGCATTATTCACCAGCTCAGAAAGCAACACAAACTACAATTTTGATGTTTCAAATACCACCCCTCAGCAACTCAAAAGAGATGGTATTATATACACATTGAAATGCAGAACTATGGGTACAACACCAAGATAATGAAATTTGTCTTGCTGTATAGATGAGAGGAACTACTGTGCCATGTACCTAAACAGGGGGTAACTATGAGAACAAAATTAATTACTCCAACTGTCATTAAAATTAAGCATGGAGATGTTTAGAGGATAAAAAAAGACGTACATAAACCTTCAAGGAAATGGGTGCCATACTTCAGCTGGAGTTGTATGAACAAAACCTGTGTACATGAAAATCCAATGTAGCACTAAGTACTCAAACAAGGGTAATTCTGTACATAATCACACTATGGCCCCGGTTTCATGAAGTACACTTAGCCAAGTATTCCCTTAACTGCCACGACAACGTACGTTGTAGAGACAGAAAGTGCACTTAGCTAAGGGCTACTTAGTACTAAGTGCGCTTCATGAAACCGGGCCACGGTCTTCAAAATTAAACACCGACAAGTTTATGTGATAGGGATAACATAGCCTTAATGACCTAAAATTTCATCTATGACTAAGCTGCTTATTTTTCCTGATTCTGAGAGTTCTATTGATTTTAAAAAGTTGTCCTGAGATTTGTTTGGAAGGTTCAATGATACCATACTGGAAAAATGTGAGTTTAATCACCAAAAATAATATTTTATGACATTTATTTGCCTCTAAAAATACACATAAGGTCATTTACAGTATTCTAAGTATCATGGAAATCAGTGCAATATCTCAGGTAGAGCTGAAGTAACAAAATCGGAATATGTGGGAAAGCAGTATTATGCTAAGTTCTCAATAGAAAATGATTACTCCATTGCCATCCAACCTGAGCATGCAGAGGTTTAGATGATAGGCAAGGTATATTTCAAGTTTCACCCAAATTTGTTGAACAGTTTGGGGAGGAGTTATGTAAAAGGATCTGGGTTGATCACAACACTTCCTGACAAAAATGCATTTTTCAATGAATTGTAATTTTTTTGTAATTATAAAAACTTATAATGAAGTACCTCACAATCAACTGAATTCGTAGATGTCCAGACTTATATACAGATTACTTGTCGTGTAATAACTCAGAACAATTTGTGTAGGAATCAGGCCCAATATCTGATATCTTGAAGGGACGGGTATAATGCTACTATGTACTTCAACACTCGAGCAGCTGGTAAAGTACATAGTACCGCCTTCATTCTGGAGCAGTTACTGTGTTTACACAGGAGAATTCTATCAGCTGCAAATCTCATTATCCATGTAAAAGGAGCTTTCTGTATTCCCCGCCAAACAAGTGTACGTTTGTTGTAGGAACTGTGGGGGAGTCTTAGTTTTATTCGTATTGCACGTCAGACGGCAGCAAGCGGAAATTGAAAATCCCCTTCCCGTCAAAGAGAAAGGCCACCCCACTTTTGTACTCGTCACTCGCTAGATAGCTTCTGTCCCAGTGTTTGCAGAGTATAGAGGTCAATTCAGAGGAAGAAGAAGAAGAAAAAAAAAGAAAGAAAGAAAACAGATTGGTTGATTTTGCACTGTGCTACATGTACATCTACTTCCTGGCCTAGATAATATTGGACACCTCAGTGAGGAGATCGATTTAAATCTAGGTGCACGAATAAGCAGAGCTGAATTGAAAACTCACAAGCTCCTGTTCACACAAGGTGCTAACTGTTCATGCGAAGTTCTAACTGTTCACGCGAGGTGCTGGCTGTTCATGTGAGGCCCTGGCTGTTCATGTGAGGCCCTGGTTGTTCACATGAGGTGGTCACTGTTCATGCGAGGGGCTAGCTGTTCATGCGAGGTGCTGGCGGTTCACAGAAGGTGATGGCTGTTCATGTGAGGTGCTAGCTGTTCACATGAGGTGCTAGCTGTCAATGCAAGGTGCTGGCTGTTCACATGAGGTGCTAGCTGTCAATGCAAGGTGCTGGCTGTTCACATGAGGTGCTAGCTGTCAATGCAAGGTGCTGGCTGTTCACATGAGGTGCTAGCTGTCAATGCAAGGTGCTGGCTGTTCACATGAGGTGCTAGCTGTTTACATGTGGTGCTGGCTATCCACACAAGGTGAGAGTCGTTCACCCAGTTCAGATCGCCAGCAGTTATAATGTGTTCTGGCTTTTATCTGATGGGAGTGGATACATTTTCTCCTGCCAACTGAGGCAGAAATCACTGATAAAACAAGGGCAATATAAGCACCCCTCAAGGACCACATGAATTCAGAACAGCCACATTCTCTCTGAGCTTAAGCAGTACTTCATAACAGCTCACGAAATCGAAACTCTTGCTACAATCTGTGAGGCCTCTTTATAACATGGCTAGCCACCACTTCTCAATGGAATCCAGGATTCCTTCTTTTTCTTCTGTGTTTTGTGTGATAATAACTTGCAGCAAATTTACATTTCAATCACTCCCTAACTTCCATCAATTCAACTCACAGCAGTGGAGATTTCTGGACAAAATCTCCTCAAAAGGCACATACTGGCTGATTGGTGTTTAACGCCTTACTCAAGAGTGTTTCACTCACTCATATAATGATTCAGTTTGTCTGTGAGAAACCCAAGAGTCTGGAGTATTTCTGCAGAATTTGGAAAGCAACTGAGGACTCAAGATGTGACAATGAGTTTATGAAACAATGAGACGCTGTTGGAAGCCAAGTTATTTTCGACAAACTTTATGTACGACCACACACACTCTGCACCACAGATAACAAGAACTCCTTACTGCCACCAAGGCCCAAGTGCTCAGCTAGAGTTACCCATGTCCTAGGTTGGAATTGAAACCAACATATCATTTATCTGACTGATTGAAAGACAAGGTTCTTGGCCATTTAGCTTTGACTTCAACAACAGGAATGACATTTACAAACCTGTCAACTGTGTTTCATTAAAAATCACATTCTCACAGTCAGTGTATAATAATATTCCAATGTTGCAATTGGCCCTTCCACTTTAAATTAAATTGCATCACCTTCTTTAACAGCCACAATATGCCTGTAATACTGCTGAAAAGGAATTATCAAAGCCATAATCATTCATTGCTTTAATCATTTTTTAACAGCCAGGTAAATTCAGAAGCCTCAACTAGGCCATACATGCAAACATCTCCATCCTGTCTTCATCCAGTATTGGAGTGTGTACATGTTTGTCCAGCAGCTATAGCCTCCAGGCCACACGTCATCCAGAGTAGTCTTAAGAGATTGCAGGCATGACGATCAGTGACAGACTCGATCAACAGCTGGACATGCATCAGTGGTGAGATAAGAACTGAAGCAATGGGGATATTTCTCAATCTGACAGGTGGGACTGGCCAGTCATGAATATATAGGTCTGAGGTCTGACACCAGGCTCCGAGGCCGATCCTTCATCGTATTGATACATACTTTTGATCAGGAAGACATACCACGCAACCAGACAGCTCAGCCAGACATCTAAGCCAGACAGCTCAGCCAGACCTGGATTCAATTAGCAGCCACTCCCCCCACTCCCACCCAGTCAGCTTTTTTGCTTATGAGTGTTTGTCAGCAGAATCTTAATACAAGTACCAGAATCATGGGTGGATTCCACAAAGCCATCTCTGACTTCAGTCCAAAATTAAAACTTCATCAGAGCACTTAGTTTTTGGCACTGGAAGCTGAAATTTTGACACAACTGTCCTCATATAGCATACATAAAACAATCAAAATTAAATTTTTAACAACTAAAAATAAGTTCTACATTGAAATTTCAGATTTTTCACTAAAGTCGTAATGGCTTTGTAGAACTGGCCACATATATTGTGGGCTAAATGCTGGGACTTCAGCTTTGACAGAGTAATTAAGAGACATATTTTCCAACATTATGTGAAATGAGCATTTGCTGAGGTTTAGGAGGGGCTGTTTTCAAACTGTGAGAGCTTAACTTTGCAATCATAATATTCAGCTGACATGGCCAGTAACTTTGGCCAATGTACCCAATGCTTCCGCTTTTAATAAATTTCAGTTCAGCCAGAGGGAGAACTACTGAATTTCAGCTGTGAAGTTTTAAACAGGCAAAAAAAAAATTAGCTGTGGGCAGTACTTGTTGTTCTATCAGTTTCTTTTTTTTTTTTTTTTTTTTGGCCAAGAATGCTACAGACAAAAGTGGCAAACCAGTCCGGCAAAGAAAATCACATTGTACATACAGATTGAATCTGAACTTAATTCGATATGGAATTTAACTTTCCAGGGTTTCCAGGGAGAAGATCTGTGACACTGGAGGCTCTCTGACTGATCACAACAGTGCCAATGTCAGTGATTTCAGTCACACTCCTCACAGATTACAACACAAAAGGCAGTGCACACAGAAAAAGTCACTTTGATTCATGTTAAATGTCATGCCCAAATATACTTCACTTTCATGAAAGAATTAAGTTTCATGGGTCTGAATTTAAGTCCAGTGTGTGCGCCGTATGTGTGAGTGGAAGGCTGGTGATCTCTGATGAGCTTCATGTCAGGACAGAGTTACAGGGCTATATAAGTGCTGTTGACAGCTTACTGGCAGATAGCCTTTCAGGCAAGTGGATCAAATGAAGAAATCAAGAACTTTTTTTCTTTGGCGAGAACTAAACGTGTCCCAGTGATTCATCAATTTGGTCTCAAGAATATTTCATTTGTTTATCACGACAACCAACACTGTGGTGGCAGGCAACCAGGTAGAGTCTGGGGTAAACCTACAGCAATCTGCATGCAGGTAGAGCCTGGGGTAAACCTACAGCAATCTGCAACCAGGTAGAGCCTGGGGTAAACCTACAGCAATCTGCATGCAGGTAGAGCTTGGGGTAAACCTACAGCAATCTGCAACCAGGTAGAGCCTGGGGTAAACCTACAGCAATCTGCATGCAGGTAGAGCCTGGGGTAAACCTACAGCAATCTGCATGCAGGTAGAGCCTGGGGTAAACCTACAGCAATCCGCAACCAGGTAGAGCCTGGGGTAAACCTACAGCAATCTGCATGCAGGTAGAGCCTGGGGTAAACCTACAGCAACCTGCAACCAGGTAGAGTCTGGGGTAAACCTACAGCAATCTGCATGCAGGTAGAGCCTGGGGTAAACCTACAGCAATCTGCAACCAGGTAGAGCCTGGGGTAAACCTACAGCAATCCGCAACCAGGTAGAGCCTGGGGTAAACCTACAGCAATCTGCATGCAGGTAGAGCCTGGGGTAAACCTACAGCAATCCGCAACCAGGTAGAGCCTGGGGTAAACCTACAGCAATCCGCAACCAGGTAGAGCCTGGGGTAAACCTACAGCAATCTGCAACCAGGTAGAGCCTGGGGTAAACCTACAGCAATCTGCAACCAGGTAGAGCCTGGGGTAAACCTACAGCAATCTGCAACCAGGTAGAGCCTGGGGTAAACCTACAGCAATCTGCAACCAGGTAGAGCCTGGGGTAAACCTACAGCAATCTGCATGCAGGTAGAGCTTGGGGTAAACCTACAGCAATCTGCAACCAGGTAGAGCCTGGGGTAAACCTACAGCAATCCGCAACCAGGTAGAGCCTGGGGTAAACCTACAGCAATCTGCATGCAGGTTGTTTGCAGACCTTCCCACCTAAAACCAGAGAGGAAACTAGCACAAGGTGGATTTGAACTCGCAGAAACTGCATCACTGACAGGATTTTGGGGTCATTGCATTGTGTTAGTGTGTTAACCCCTTGACCACGGAAGCCCTAGTAATCACAGCTAGCATCTTGACCAAATGTTCATGCTAAACACAATGCTTTCAGACATTACCAACTGCTTGGTGTTCTAGTGATGTTTCTATGTTGAAAAACTGTCACAGAAAATCAGGAGCCCTCACTCCTTGCAGGGCTTGGATCCCATATAATATAGCAAGACAAACTGAATGGAGACTGAAGACCCTTGAGGGTAACTGGGATGGAAAGGCAGACAGACAGACCGATACAACAAAATCAAAACCTCTCTGAGCAGCTGTCTGCGTAACTTGCCTTCCATAGGTGTTGGAAATGCAGATTTATATTCATCTAAACCATGCTAGTTTTGTAAAAACACACCTACATACCCTAGGTAAAAATAATGCCCTGTACCACCACTGGGCTTAGCGCTGAATCTGACAGCAGACACCAAATGAAATGGGAGCTCCAGGCTAGATATTTTTTTTCATTTTTTGCCTGTTTTTCTTTTTTTTCTATTTGGAAATAAGATCTGAGGCTATGTTTCTTGAAAACACCTGAGGACACAGATTCATGGTGAGAATAAACTCCTGGAACCCAGCTAGTTTGGGTGGATTCTTAGCTCTAGTCAGCACAGAGCAATCAGGTCTTACCGTTACACAGTCATATCTTCAAAATCTTCACACCATCCATAGATTATCTACTGTGAAGTACGAATGTCCTAACAACAACACAAGAATAAGGGCATGTAGCTAGCTAGCTAGCATACAGCCCTAAATACCACTGTAAATGACCAGATCTTCCTATCGTAGCCTTTGTAGTATTTTAAGGAAGAGAATAAATCTTTAAGTAACACATCCATCAATGTAAGTAAATAAATGCAAAGATTTTCAAGGTCAATGAAAATATCTTTCTGAAATTGGGAACCAAGTTAAGGCATAATTGACACATTCCGTTAAACTGCATGCAAACGTGAGAAATATGCAAGCATAATTCCTACCTGTCCGTGCCTGCACTTCAGCTTTTCAAATTACTTTTCATGAGACATTCCAAATATACTACTCATGTACACTGACATTTAAATGACTACTAAGGTAACAAAAGTGTGGGACACCTTGTTGACCAATTTACAACCATATCGTGTTTGTGACGAGTCAAAAGTATGTTCGTAACTGACATTTCAGAAAGCTATATTCCGATCATTCTCGTTTAATGCCAGAGGTCATAATCTCAGCCCTTCAGGGTCACTCTGGGGTGAGGCACGGCTTGCACTAGGCTGAATAATCTTGACACCCTGCTGATTCAATTTCATCATTTTTAAAGATGTAAATAAGACAAAAAATATGAAAATGTTGTAATTTGGGATCCCAAACTTCCCACTACCAAACCCTCAAAAATTCCCTCGATCAGGCACTGGTGAGTAATAGAAGTTCACTTAAAACACATCTAGAACATTCAAAGGAGCTGTTGTGACCAATTGGGATATCTGTCTTAATGTGCAAGGCAGATTTTGAAGATATGTGCAGAGAGATTTCATTGGATGACCTAATTAAGACTAATCTTTGTGTCACACTTGCTACTGCAATAAGCCAGATAGCTGTTTCGACTGCGCATGACCGGACTTCCTTCGCTGGTAGAAAAACAGACCCCCTGTGACTGTGTTAAAGCCAACGTAACCGTAGTCAGTCACACAAAATTCAGCTCCATTTCATGCATTTTATGTGCCTGTGTGACATTTAAGACTGTGCATGGGCTCTAGGGTTGTTTCAAGTGGACAACAAGTGGAAAAACACACACACAAAAAATCAGAACTGAGTGCCACACTGGGCATTTCCTGAAGTAATATTAATAGACAGACATGAATGGCCATGTGCTTTTGTCTACCCTATGACACATTCTCCTCATGCGTAATAATCAGCAACTCCAAACCGCTACCTGGCTTATTCTTAAACCCTTCTGCATGTTTGCAAGAATATTCTGAGGGCAATGTCCTGCACAGACCTTATACATTTTGAGAAGCCCTAAAACTGGCCAACACAACAACTGGGGAATTTGAAGATCGAACTCGAATCGATAAAGGTAAGAAAAGCCCTACTGTACCATGTGACCTGTCAAAAATGTTAGGCAACTATTTCTGATTACATTTACTATAACATAGGCGTCTAAGAAAAGTTTCAAATAAAGTTACTTAGGCTAGACTTACGATAGGGAAAACTAAGGAGCTGGAAGTTTTTTAATTTAAGAAGACCCTGACTGAAGAAGAGGTCGTTTGTACCTCCCTAACAATGCAAGACCTGTGATCGGTAAATTAAAATCAGCAAAATTGCCTGCCATTTTTTTTGACAAGTCACACAGCTTTTTTACCTTCTATGACAAAAGAGTTCAAACTCGAAACTCCCTTATTGTCATTTCGCACTGAAAGTTACGCTGTCACATCAGAAAAGGCTATGGAATTAGGATATAGATTTAATACAGTGTAAAACCGTTGACCAAGTGAAAGTTGATTCTGACAGACTTACCTTGAGTCCAGTGCCTGCACAAGCGATGCCCAATGCCATGGCAGCCCCGTATCTGACATGAGGGTTGTAGCTCTCGGAGAGAAGGGAGACGACGCTGGGGCACTGCTCTGGGGTTCTGTAATCAGACAGACACACGGACATGAAACTAAACAGTTACACACACAGGTACAGGAGTGAACTCAGCATGAAGCATTCTGTAAAAGCAACATGATAGGGTTGTTCAGTACAGGATTACTGTTGACAATGTGGACAATGATAACTGTCCTTCACAATAATGGCTGCTTCTACTTACTGGCACATTTTGAAAGACTTCATCATGTCACCCCTAAATCCTTCCCCCATTACCAAAAAATTAAATATGCAACTACAGATGGTACCATAGTTATTTAATCACTGCACCTTTCCTCTATCTTTCTTTCTTTTCTCATTTCTTATATTGTTTCGCTCCAGCATTATTTAAGATAAGCCATATTTTTACTTGTGCACCACTGTGACACGATGCCAAAAACAAGAACTGTAATACCATGCACTTTACACTACGAAAAACCACAAGAAACCAGGCCCCAGTTTCATGAAGCGCACTTAGCTAAGTATTCCCTTAACTGCCATGACAACGTATGTTGTACAGATTGGAAATGCGCTTACCTAAGTGCCACTTAGCACTAAGTATGCTTCGTGAAACCGAGCCCAGTACTTGAGCCCATCCTTTCATGTGGAGCACCAAGCCAGGAATGAACCGAGATTGCTAATCTTAATGTCTTTACAGGCAACACCCAATTTGGAACAGAGCCCAGCTAGATCTCTAGCTTCTGGGACAGATTCTCTGACAACTCAATTATTGCAAATTAGTAGGAATGCAACTACGAGAAATATCAGTCCTAAAAAAAAAAAAAAATTCCAGGAGAAATATTGTACACATAATGATCATTTCAAAATAATGACCATCACTATGAAGTGTATCTCCCCTTGGAGTTACTTTCCTATATTGTACTCGCTGCTACTGATCAGTGCACATTTCAACTACTGGCGGAGGCAAATTCCACACTATTCCATACCATGACAATCCACCCATCATTGCCCATAAAGCCAAACCAAAATACACGACAATGTCATAGTAAGTAAATGTCAGACTTAAAAATTAATTTATTTAATTACTTAAGCCTGAAAAAAAAAAAACATCTCCTTCATAAGTTACTTGACAACCATGATGAGTTAAGGTCGCAACCGTAAAACTGAGAACTGGATCTGACTCACTGATGAGTGGATGATGATCGGTTGTGGCAAAATTTCCATCTGTTAGGAGTTAAAAGTATTTGTTTTTCACATCAAGTTTATGTGTACACATGCACATTCAATATAAAAGCCATCAATTACTGTGACAATAGCTATGATTGTTGACAATTTCAACAGTCAAACAAAGTTTTCCCTTCATCCTTAATTCAAACTGCAACTTCATCCAGAACATATTGTCTGACGCAACTGTTACATTCAGATCTAGAGTGGATGAATTTGTCCCTGAAGTTTTAGCTGTAGCTGCCATGGCGATCTGGTAAGCGCTAAGGATATGGGAACTGCACGGACACACAAGCTACAATTACCTATCAAAGGCGAATGTATATACATGTAAATACAGTCACTTCCTTATTTTCACTGACGACAGCAGGGCTTCTTTGGCAACATGTTGCAAAAGCCCTACAGGAAGGGTTAACTTTCGACTACCAACACTTTGATCTCAAGGTAAACACTCCATGAAGAATACAAATTGCATGAAGGCTGCTTACAAATTGTTTCTAAAAATAGGAACCCTTTGATTGTGTTTTGTTTTTTTTTTCAGCTGTTCTATATGATACAGTACTGAACAAACACAACTTGAAGATCAGCGTGAACCGGTAACACCACAAACCATCATCAAGCTATGCACATACAGTGAAGTATGAAGAATATATTTTACTACCTAAAACGATGTCTGAAGTATAAGCACACAATTTTAAATGTTCCAAATGTTTCTGTTCGCAAGAATTAAATTCCACAAGCATTCAGAACAATGTGTAGATATGTATATCTTCTCACCAACGTAAACATGTCATAGGCACTTATAAATTTTTTATTTATTTATGTACCTACCACTTGCAAACAATTATGACACTATATAAATTTGTACTCATGAATAATTTTCTAAGATAGCTTCCAGGTACTCTCAGGTAATTAACAAAACTCCTGAATGATTTACACCTCATCAGGTGTGAACTGACTGTGGCAAGAACCAGACGAGCTTTAGACAATTCAGCCAGTGAATACCTCAACTTTCCACCTGGATCAACAGTGCACTCTTGTACACTACATGAGATACTTTTCTAACCAGCAGTGCAAGTTTACAGTTTATATATTTACTTGATTGATTCTTCACATTACACTAGCAAATCTCTGCTAAACTCAATTAAACCGAAGAGAGCTGTATTTGAACCAAAGACCTAACTGGTCAAGGACTGACTGACTGGTTGTGGTAAGGTCAACGATCTAGCCCTATGACTCTATATTTTTATAGATGAGACATTTTTCCACCATCAGATACAAACACAAAAGCATACAACACAAGATCACATCTGAATATGACAGAGTATACTATATTTAGCCGAGCTTTGTGAATATAAAGCCAAGTCATTCCCATTGCCAGGGACAATATTGCACGAGTGAACAATAGTTACCCTAATTTTTCTCATTATTAAGACAGATACCAGTTCTGCCAGAAGGGAAATATTACATTTCTCTCCCATTTTTTGGAAAAAGTAAGGACATGGCTATGTTGGTTAATAGATGCTCTAACCATGCGAAAATGAGGCGGCATTTTCCACATGTATGTGACTTACCCCGATGGCCAGGATTTCCCATAGGACCTACTTCTATGGCCAGTATTCCCTTGGGACTTACCTCGATGGCCAGTATTTCCATGGGACCTACTTTTATGGCCAGTATTCCCATGGGACTTACCCCTATGGCCAGTATTTCCATGGGACCTACTTTTATGGCCAGTATTCCCATGGGACTTACACCTTTGGCCAGTATTTCCATGAGGCCTATTTCCATGATCAGGATTTCCCATGGGAACTACTACCATGGCAAGTCTATCTCATGGGCCCAACTCATATCACCAGGATTTCCAAGGGATCAACCTGCCTCTACGGCCAAGACTCCAATGGGACTTACCCCTATAACAAGCATTTCTCACAGGACCTACATCTATAACCAGGATTTCATATGGGACATACCTCTATGGGTTTCTATGGGATGTACTCCTATAACCAGGGTTTCCCATGGAACCTACATCCATGGCCAGGACTGCCTGACATCTATTACATGTACCTGACAACATAACAAAATATTTGTTCTACTCCTGAACAGTGCACTTCTGGGACTTGCAGGCGTCAGCGGCTGCGTGGGTTAGGTGCAGACGAGGGAAATAAATTAAGCTTGATCTAACGAGTTAATCTTATTAGCATACAAATAGAGAGGCGACTAGAAAGTTGGGAGCTAATAGCTGGTTGTTTCTGATTAAGGAGGGATTTACTCCTGGCCATTCATCTAACGCTGCAAACTGAACCTGATGACCCCTCGCACCCAGACTAAACCCGTCCTTGATGTCAGGGATACTATCAATCTACACCTACATTGATTGCTAGCTACCCTTACATTTTTGAGTTTGAGCTCTTTCTTCCACAGCTTGCATATACAATGTATGCATCTCATCCAGAGAGAGGATTGGAAATCTGTCTTGTCAAGAGAACTATACACTCATAGTTGATTAGGAGAGCCAGAGCAATGTTGGATATTAAACCACAACCCATACATGTTTGACATGGATCAGGATAGCATTTGTTCATTTGTTTGTTTTTTTTTTTAGTTATAAACACTATTCAGGTCATATCAAAACAGTGTCTGGATCATGGCAGTAGTTTATCCTCTATAAGCATTAGAGTGTTATCGATTTCATATAAAACATGTTTTTTTTTTTATCCACCAGGAAATTGAAAAATTAAAGAAATGTTAAATAGTAGCTGCATGATTAGACTACAAGATTATTCTGTTTATTTATTTGATTGGTTTTTAGGTCTGAAGACCCAAATGCACGACATTTTAGGGCTTTTTGGTAATATTGCTGCTTTCACTGATTGGGAAAACCTATATTTTTTTTCTGCAACTAAGTCAGAAATTGTGTTTTGGATATGACATCTTAAAATATATATATACAGGGCATTGTTCTTGAAATTCACACACTGGAAGTAATAAGGCCTAAAAGTACTGTACATGTACTTTTTAATTAAGAAAGAGGGGAGATTTGAGTATTTGTTGACAAAAAAAAATGTAGGTGTCAAAATGAAAAGTTGAGAACAATAACATCAATGACAGAAATTTTTTTGCTTGTTATATGTTTGATGTATGCAAAGGTTGGGAGAGAACCTATACACAAGTTACATCACCAAAACGTTGAAACTTTCATATAAAAGAATCGGTAAAACTTTTGTTGTAATAAAACATGGGTTGCACTGTGCTTTAATCATATCGTCATTTTAGAGTGTTATCTTAATTTTTTTTTTATCATTCGGGAAACCTGGAAATTTCCAATAACACAGACAAACTGACCAATAATTTCACCTCTCAAAAAACCAGATAAATTTTTTCCATCTCTGACGCCTGAAATCCTTAGTTACAACCGCGAAGTAATTTGCAACAGCTCCGGCAAAACCTAAGTCAAGAAGGTCGTTAAACTTACAATCTTTTCTTTAACAGAATTATCTTGAGTTTGCGTTCTTAGCAACCTGTGGTGTGAGGCGGAAGTGAAGTGTTCCTCACATATGAGGTTCACAAGGGAGCTGCCAGCAAACTCTACACTCAATCATGTGTAAATTTCCAGACACCTCAGGAATTCAAGTGTGTTAAATTTAAAATTGGAGAACTTTCACAATTCGATAAAATGACATTAGATGATCTAACTCAGAACATTTCTTTTCTTTTTTTTTTTCTCTTGTAGGTTGGTCTAAATTAAATGCTGTGTGACAACAAAAGCAGAAAATAGCATTAAGGTATATTTCTCTTTTTATTTCTCTTTTTCACTTTGTCCCCAGGTGTGGTTATACACACATGTACATGTACAACAAAAATCTGCCTTTCGGGTTTAAAGGCAGTCAGTGCAGCAGATATTCTCAATTTAGCTCAAAGTAGCATTACAGCAGTTATCCTAAATTAATCTGCAAGTCATAATCTGTCAACTATAAACCCTTCCGTGTGTACCCACTGACAAGGTGAGCTGACAAATTATGAACCTCTCAAGAGAAAAGAGACACCAATTCCATGGAGGTAAACCTGTTGGAACTTCCCAATGCTTCAGTCCTGGAAGCTTAAGAGCAAGGATTCAGCGTCCTCTCAATTAGCCAGCTCTTCACTTGCCACTTGATGAGGGACACATGTACATATTTAAAAGGAAAATTGCAGTGGCACACCTACTTACCACATAACATTCAACATGTCCATGGCTGGCAATTAAGCCATTAATTGTAGGCGATCTTGACCCTGCCTGAGGTAAGGGTATAGGAGGGTGGGACGGGGGGGGAGAGAGGGGGGGGAGAGGGTGGTTAACAGGTGTATACAAGTGTATGTAGGGTACATGTTTCTGAAGTCACAGGTATGACATACTGCACAACATACCTGGGATGATTATAGGCTAATTATTATAAAAGAGCACCATCTTCCATGACCATCAGTGTTGTACCATTGTGCCCATATACCCTAAATGATTTAAATATTTGCCAAAAAAGAGCATTTCTACAGCCAAATTAATGTCTTAAAATATAATTTTTGGTGCTTAAACTTACAATTTCCCCCCAGAATATCATCTAATTTTCCAAACAAACCTGAAAAAAAACTGGCTAAAATCAATGCTCACAGAATCAGGAAAAAAACTTCAACTTTAGGTCATTAACGGTAATTCCAATTCCTAGAAGTAATTTTAGCCATAAAACCATGATTATAGGGTCAAGATAATCTGGACTGTTTTCATCAAATATATCCAACTTAACAGAAAATTTTGCTGTAATTCCTACTTCTGCCTGACAATACATCATGCCAGCCCACACAAATGATGCTGTATTAAGGCTTCTGACGTCACTCCAGCAAATATACCTCACTTTAAATAAGGTCATATGTGCTTCATTCAAAGTCCAATGTCAGTACGGCGTTCACATCCCATCAAGCTAGTTGTATGGAGACCAAGAGGGATTTTGTTTCTTAACAGTTCCATTATACACATTACATTGTGTTCAACATCATAAAGAATGGGTTTGTTTGTTTGTTTGGGGGTTTTTTCGGGAGGGGGCGGGTCTCTTTTTTTTCTTCTCTTTTGATTTTGGTTTGATTTCAGTTGTGACTCACAGAGGTTTCCTTGGATAACTTACTCATTTTGCTTGATTCTCAGAGAGACTGCATATTAAACTTCAAAACACGTTTTAAGGATTGTTCAGGAGGTAGCATGAGATCCTACTCGATAAAATGAGTTTCAGCACAAAAAGTAATATTTCATGATCTTTATTTGCTCCTCAAAATATTTAAGTGTAAATACAGTAACTTTAAAACTTAAAACTTAATCATGGTTCTCTTGAAAATGGAGTAGTTTTTTCAAATCTTCAGCTAAGTCAGGAGCCTCTTGAAATGTAGTGGTACCTGATAGCAAAACCAATGCCCAGTGTACTCCCAGAAGAAGAGAAAAAAAGGAGAAAAAAAAAAGCGAAAAAAAAGTGAGATAAAGTGAAACAGAGGCCACTGTGTCTTTGCTTGCTTGGACTGACCAACATTTTAAAGTCATACAAAACAGGCTGTCTCGATGGCAAATACTAGGCCTTAACGCAATTCAGGTATTCAGATTGAGACAGACGAAATGAATTAAAACACTGAAGTTGACACTTATAGCAGATTTACAATGCAAGAGATAAGGTGGACAGGTAGCTTTTAGCTCACACTAAAAACAGAGATGATGATAATGATGCTGGTGTCCTTCCAAAGTAAATAATTTTGCTTGTTTTTAATAAGCCGCAAAACAAATGCATTTACCATCATTAGAACTCATGGCAACACAGATATGAATCAAATCACTGTTAAGTTCTGTGCCAAAAGATCTAAAAACAATTCAATGAAAGTATTTCATGATACACCTTTCAATGATCTATCAAATGGTGATTGCTTCCATTTCACACCTTTTTGCTTTTAAACAAAATCAAACAAACTGAAAATGTGTGAATTTTCAATGGACAAAGCCAGGTTCAACTGGCATATCTATAATTCAGGAGGTCTTTCCAACCAATGTTGTTTAAAATTGTTCAAGGCAACAGAAAAAAAAATGATTCTTCCTCCAGTTATCTTTGTCAACATCAGTAAATTTGTTTGTTCCGTTTAAGAGAGAACAAAACGATAGTAACGTCATTGCAAACAGTGATGAAAAGCTGCGTTTGACAGGACTGATAAAAAAGCTTGTATTGATTGGACAGAGTGTAATGCTATGCTCTCCACACAGCTAACAATAAAACAAGCAAATTACGGATAACACCACACAACGCAACATCCAACTGGAATCTCGAAACTTTTTCCAATGATCTGCAATTGTTCTGGTAAAATCAATCATCACTCGATTCTTTCAGAGGCAATTCTGGGGGATAATTCTGAGCATTCAATAAGTTGGATGAAAAAAATCAGCTACAGAGAAAATCCGTCAAAAAAATTAACCAAATTTTCCACACCTTATATGCAGGCTGAGTTAAGAGGTGTGGGTTTGGACAGGAGAAAGACTGTAATTGATGAAGGGCACAGCTGTGCTGTGATCAAGGCGCAGAGTACAGGTGTGTGGGGGCAGGGGAGAAAAGCTGGGTAGAAGATGTTCAAGGGAAAAAAACCTGCTTAAACCACACTTTACTCCTCAGAGGAATGTTTCAACAACCTTTGACTTTGTACTTACTTCTATATTCACTGACCTGACTCAATTTTTCAAAAAAGGGGGGACAGACTTGAAAGCTCCAGGTGCCAACATCCAGCAGTGAAAAAATGTTGCTGATGAGTTTTGCCTGGTGTGTTTGACCTTGGATGACCTTGGTCTGGCCTGAAGACAAGCACAGAGATGACAGATGGAGCTAAAGTGAAGAGATCTGCTGTTTGCCCTGTCCTCAACTCTCCCCAATCAGTTCCAGACCATCCTAATTACACTAACACAAGTCTATTGCTAATTTTGTCTCTTGACCTGAACTGCCCTCTCTCTCTCTCTCTCTCTCTCTCTCTGACCCCCTCTCTCTACTCAGGGAAGCCTTCCAGATTTGTTTCTGCCCAAAATCTACTTTGGCCCAAGCATATCAAATCACTCTTCTTCAAGTGCCGTGTCTAAACCATCACCAATTATTCATCAACAATTACTACATGTATACAACCTGACATATGCTAGCAATAGCCTCTCAGCAATGAAGTCAGCCAAAGTCAACGATTAGTTTGGAACACTTAAAAAAAGTCAAACATAATTTGGGCCACTTCAAAAATACTGACATAATCTAAAGACACAATGAAGCTTGAAGGGGATGCTTGAAGGCCTTTTCTTTGACTAAAATTAAAACTGAAAGTTGTAAATTGTCCAAAAAAAAAAAAAACATGGAAAAAAACAATTACAACAACAATAGCAATGAATAATATGAGGCATGTTATAGCATTGCTTTTTGAGATCTATATAGTCTGTAAAAATTGATGATGCCATCCCCAAAGCAAAAGCATGGGCAGAAATACATTCATTACATCGTCTCGCATATTTTGATTCAAAGTCGTGATCTGGCATCACAGCTCACAGGACTTACATGGAAATGTAATCTCTTGATCAGGAACCAAACTCTGTTCAGTCATGATCTGATATAATCCACTCTCTTAGAGTTCACAAGATCGCTGCCATCAGGCACCACTGGTTAACATGTATCAATATCTTGGCCACATAGCATCCAACTTGCGCTGCCAACCAAACAGCCCTATTGTTTAGAGCTTACGAGGCTTACAAATTCATTGATAAAAGTAGACACTACAGCATCCGCAACCAAAACTGATCAATAACATCCCTCTGTATAAAACTTTACAAAGCTTGTAACTCTGGGTCAGAGGGTGGGGGGGTGGGGGGATAAGGCATCCAAATTTGAACTTTTTGTGACATACTATGTATAATCTGAATTCCTGTGACCCTAAAATCCCTAAATTTTAAATATTACATTTAACTGTATGCATGGCTTAAAATGGTTTTCATTCTATAAATCTTTGATGGCTTAACGTGTTCTGTACGATTTAACGGAAAATTTTAATTTAAATAACTATTAGTCAAACTAGCTGATACAAGTTCTACCTACATATTAACTGAAAACCTCAACCCAAAAGATGCATATATATGTGTGTTACAATTTACCTCTTGAGAAAAGGTTGAAAAATTTCATGGGTAATATTTACTGGCAGTTACTTAGAGATAAAACAATACATTCCCCAAAGAGACAGTTAATGAAACCGTCAGCTGTCTGGATAAGCCAGGAATGAAAACCAAGGTCTCCCCCAAAGCATGAAAGAAACTGCATCTGTATTTCTTGACAACAATCCCTAATTACGCCCACATTTCATGAACAATTACTATTGTTTTCAGTTAACAAGAGTTGTCAGACAGGCAATGGTCACACAATGCCAAACGGCCACAGATTGAGATGCACTTCGCTACAAACACAATTACTATTACCAACAAGAGTGGTCAGACAGGCAATGGTCACACAATGCCAAACAGCCACAGATTGAGATGCACTTCGCTACAAACACAATTACTATTACCAACAAGAGTGGTCAGACAGGCAATGGTCACACAATGCCAAACGGCCACAGATTGAGATGCACTTCACTACAAACACAATCAAGCCAACAAAACCGTATATGTATCCCAAGCCAATTGTCACAGCATAAATAATTAACTATGCATTGTTTATATAACCATTCTCTACATCCTATTCACAACACAAATTTTTCTCTCATCTTAATTACACCTACCTCTAGAAGCCTAAATTTTATCTCTTGTTCTCCGTTTTTTCTTTTTAGCTCATCTTTCCACCCAGCTAACTTGCATTTCCGTAAGCTGTCTATATTTGCCTTTCTGACATGCTGCTCATAAAAACTGATAAATTAACTAATTTCCAGGTCTATGTTTAGACTGTGAAAATGAATTTGAATACCTAAAAATTAAGAAACTGATATTCACACCATTATTAGCAAATACAACATACGTCACTTAGCTTGCTTAAATATCACTCGCACATAAAACATATGTAATGTTAAATAGGACACGTCCCATGATAAGTGAGCTCGAGTGACGATAGCAGAATACTGATGTAACTGCCGTAGTTGTACATGTACAAGGAGTACAGTCCAGTCTATATCTGGGAGCCTTCAGCTTTTTTCACTGGGCAATTTTTCAGGGCGCTTTTGGAAAGGAAATTAAAGGCTGCTGTATGTGGCAGTTGAGGAACGGCAGAGCAATAAGATTCTTCAGCATTAATGACATAATGTTCATGCTGCAGAGCGCTGAAGCTTTGACTGTGTAGAGAGGCGCTGGACTCGGGCACATTTCCCCCAGTATCTTAGTGCATTCCTCCTATCTACATGCTGATATATGCTTCACATTCACTGAAGAAGTCTCACATTTGCCTTGACTCTGCAACCCATAAGAAATTTATTCAGAGCTGAACATAAAGTGGTTCAAAAAGTACTGTGATGTCGATGATGAACCAACATACATGTATCAATATGCTCCATAAAACCCACCGTATAATCAATAAATTTGACTGCATTTTATTGGGTGAAAAAAAAAAGTTAAATAAATCAGTGAAGGTATTTTCAGATACAGTTTTTAATGGTCTTTTCACTCATTATAACACACAGGGCCTTTCGATCCCTTTAACATTTTTCTGACAAGAAATTATGATCAAAGTTCACAAAGAAACTCTTTATAGGTGTCCACAGAAGGTGGATGAGTCCATCAGAATCAAACAAAATGTGTCATTTACAAAAAAGGTAAACCTTACATGTAGGTAGAATGCAGTAAATAATAATAACAATAATCATAATAAATGTGGACAGCCACACTTTTTAGGACAATAACTCTTTACCATCCAATATGTACAAAGAGTATTTGTAAAGTGCAGTAAATACAATGAAGTAACCATATTCAGTTCCTTGACAACATTGGACATCACTGCATGAAGCTGAACACTCAGGTTGCATTTCCATGGTCTGTATGGTAGGTAACGGTCAAGGATAGAAAGGAAAAGGGCAGGTTTGAGACAGGTGAAGGGCAGGAAGGAGAGAGAAACTACAAACAGAGAGATTATTACATCTCTGAACTTTTTAATGTAACCAAATCAGAATGAAAAAGATAGCAACTAGCATGACTATGATCTATTTCAGGGGAACTGGCAAAGGAGACATCTCGCTAAACATTCCGAAAAAAAAATTGTATTTCTGTCCGCGGAAAGAAAAAAACCAAAAAAAAAAACTTTTCATGGGAAATAAATTGATGTTATATTTTACTTTCAGCTGAAGACTTGAAGCTTATGAGGCTAAATTCTCTGTCAAAACCAGTTTACCCTGGTGGCTGGAAAAGTAGGCAAGGCATCTGCAGCATGCAAAGCAGAACACTTTTGTATTGGCAAAAAGCCCTCTGCCTTACATGCAAAATCAAATTCCATCTATATGCCACGCAATATCTATGACACGTTGGCAACCAAGCATAAAATTATTGTTATCGCACATCAGATCTCAGAATTTAAATGACAATTTTATGTTTTTCTTTATTTATTAATTTATTTGATTGATGTTAAGCACCGTACTCCAGAACTCATGGCAGTTTTAACACGGAAAGATCACTGATGGACAATCTTTCCTATTCCAATAGATGCAGCATACTGTAGGACTGGAAAAATCCAGAATGTCATCATAAATGAATGAATGATTTAAGGGCTTGATAACTCATGAATTCTATTTCAACTTCATGAATATTGGGCCATCCTTTAAAAATTCTTAGCAGACAGTCACCAAGGTTAAACAGACTGGTAGGGGCTTTTCTTGCTTTTTTTTTTATTATTATTCTGGCTTACAAAAAGACAGAAATTTTATAGAAATTAAAATTCATAGAACATGAGTAGGGCCGTTTGAAGAGCCCAATTGGTTACACACATATAAACATATTTACTTATGACTTGCTGGATTTAACTCACCACATCAATGATGTTACCTACAGCCATATTTTTTCTGATGATAAACGATGCTGCATATCTGTGAGGTCCCCAACATCAAGATGATGCTTAATAACTAACACATTTCCTGTCACTGAAAACAAGCCTTATCCATCCATTCAGACAAAAGAAACCTTACACATATTTTGATCAACAGGTCAGAAAAACCAGAAAATTGTGGGTTTAATGTGTTTAAACTTGTTATGGAAATTGGCTCTGACATTATAGATTGAGCCAGAACTTCCAATATGGCTGACACTTGGTATATGCGAATCACGATGTTCACAGTAGCCTGCCTTGTACATAGTTCCCGAGTTCCAAAGCCCATTTTACCATATATTTGTTTAAACATTACGATACCTGACTGAGTTGTATTAGCCTCAGAAAATAATAACACAATTATTAAGCCTAGACGAATATTGTTTTGCTATTCTCTCAAAACTATGTATTCATTCAAACTGACATAAAATTTAGTGAAAACTTTAAATTTACCATTCACTATAAACTTTAATTACAACTGGTACAGAGCTCAGTTACAATTCACTAAAAAAAAAATCTTAATCACAATTCATTTCAAAGTTGAATCGAAATCCATATTTATCAAATGATCAAAGTTAGGATATCATATCACACTCTTCCACTGTTTTAAAATATAGTCAGCTTTTGATACTTTCAACAGAATGTAGACATCTTGCTGCCTTTTTTATTAAGTGTAAATGAGGTCATATTTTTCAATGATCTCTTCACTGATGTGGGAATTATGTTTGGCTTTTTTTCATATTAAACCTGAGAGAGGATAAACAATCCTGTCACGAATTCTCTTATGTTCTGTGGAGCTGAGATATTCTGGCTCAAGGAGGGTTATTTTATGCTCAGCTTCTCCATGCCGTAAACATTAACTGTTGGCTAGATAGAAACAGCATCTACATATAAAAAGGTACGCGTTGGCCAAATCGCCATTGCACTCCCCGTCTAGACCACCCCTTAATTGCACACATTAATACCTGGCATGTCCTGTTTATGTATACTATTGATTTGTCCGCACTTTCTTGGCTACGATATCCATAGGAAGTAGCTCATATCCTCTACACAGTTATAATGAATGGCCCATTAAATTTTCCACAGTATTTCGTCCCATTCCTGGCAAATATATATGCACGCCTTCAAACAACGTCTATATGACAGATTTGACGAAATAAATCATCGTTAAAAGGTAATTGCGAATATAACGTCTAATGGTAAAGACTGATTGATCAAATGATCGACTGATTGATTGGCCTTTAATCTGTAGGCTACATTAATATTCCCGGGATATCATGCCAAGAGCTTCGGGATTAGAATTGTTTGTATAGAATCAGTAAAGCGCAGTCCAAAAAAAAAAGGCAGACAGGATTAATACAACATGGCAGTTAAGCAATTAGAGCTGCAGAGCCAGTCTAACAGCTCCGTTTCTAAGTAGAGTGACAGAAACAGCGTTCCTAGATGTAGATACTGTGAGTATACCATCGCTCTCCTATTTCACACATAGATTTCTGATGGAGTGAGAGAAAGCTAACAAAATTGGGTGGGTAACTTAACTGCTCAGCCACAGATGCTGGACTAAACGTTAGGCAAAGGTCTACTGTTCTAGTGTTCAATAAAAACACCCAATTTCAATAAATCTGTCCTACACCACCTTTCCTAGTACACTTATTTACCACAGCTTCCATATACTGTTAATATTTATGATTCATGCACATCACCCCACTCTTTAAACTCAAACTTGCCATACTGCTCATATGCTCTCCCCCTGGATCAGACTTGATCTGCCCAATTCCTGAAGCCTTTATTTTGCAGCTCTCCATCCATTAACATATATAAAACAGGGGAGCTACAGTATTATACCTAATTCCTAGCATGTTCCCTAACGGCTCTGACACAATCCATCTAGGGGCAAGAGGGAGAGTGGGATCCTGAAATTAATAAATGTGATGGCCCTACAATGCTGTAATGCACCTGTGTAAAATTCCGTGCTTCCATACATGGAAAAGATACAAAAGATACAAAAACACCATCACAACAGTTATCCAAACTCAGGTGACCACCTCTCCCCTACCCACCCCTCTCCCCCAACAAGAAGAAGAAAAAAAACAACAGATAAATAAAGAGAGTTTAAAAAAAAAAAAAAACAGGTCTTATTTTCTAGCATGTCTTGCAATTTCCTAAAGATTTGCCTCAAACAACAATGGGGTTACACAACAACAAAAAAGTGCCTTAAATAATTGATTTTTGAACTACCCCATGCGTGCAGATGACAGCAATGTGCCTTCAGTTTACATTCCATTGTAAATACATTCCTCTGACACACTTTCTTAGATTGTGGTGGGAATGCCACACCGAGAGTGCTCTAAATGTACATAACTGCATCTTACACAAAAAGGTTTTTACTCTTGTCAGGGTCCTTGAGGTGAAGCAAGTAAAACGCTGCGCTAGACCCTAGGAGTAAATGCTGGGAACTGCTGCGAAGCACTGCATCCGTTGACAGTACACAGAAAGGTCAGCTGCAATATATGACACGTATTCACGGAAGCAGAGAGTCCAGTGCTTCCGAGTTCATCTCACAACCAATCTGCCAAGATGCCATCTCGTAGGTGCCATTAGTGAGCTTTCTCTCTCCACTTACCACAAGCCACAGTTTCTGGTAGCCACACAAAGATAACGCCAGACGGCAAAAGCAATAAACTAGAAATGACAAGCTCGAGGCCAATGACGTCAGCAATCCATAGAAAACCATTCAATAATAATGAGCAGTAAGTGTGCCGATGCCAGTCCACATCCTTGCAGTGGAAACAAATTGCTGTGTTTAAACAAACATTGTGGCTGATGGGCAATTGTTTCCAATCAGTGGAGATAAAAATGAGGTCTAGTTACAGCTGAAACTAAACCGGAACAATGACCAGCAGATTACAAGCTTCTGCATAATTAATGAGCACCTGAAGACTGCGCCAAGAACTTAGAGAGCGCAGAGTAACAAGAACAGACAAAGGCGAACGGGTTCTTGTCTGCTACGATTATCTAAACCATTTATTTTCACCAGAGCCATCGGTCTTCTAAGGTAATCGGAGCAACACTTGACTCCAGATCAGGTCTGTCTCCATGAACAGCATAACTAGCAATGAACACAAATAAAAGGTTAAGCTTGATTCTTGGAGACAGTCAAGAGCTGTAACACCGAAGCCAGACAGTCAGCGAACACCAAGGTCAACTCCAGTCTTCTGCAGGCAACCGTGACAACAAAATCGAACCCAATACCCTATCGTGAATTACTGTCCACAAACTGGTTAACAACGGGTGTAAAAAGGTACAAAACAGGTAAGACAGTGGACAGTTCACCTTATTGGCAACAATCAGTCTAAGAACACTTATGGAGTGACTCACTGATAGGACTGACCTTCTTGGGCTGCGCTGAATTACCTCTGTTTATGTCACTCTCGCAAATAAGTGGCACGTTTTCAGGTGTAAACTGTGGTTAGGCAGGATGAATGGTGAATGACAGATTTTGAAGTTAAAGCAGGATAAGACATGTCTTCAAGGCAGATTTTAATTTTGTAAACTGATGTGGATGTCCCTGGATAAATGTTATATAGTGTTTAATTTAAGCAATTCGGAGGAAATTTCTAACTACGCCAATGAAATTCATGTATTGATAAATGTATAGCAAACAGCTTCAGCAAACTCTGTCAACCAGGTCCCATATATATTTGATTTAAGCTGAAAAACTTTGACTTACTTCAGGAGATCCAGACATTTCTGCAAATCTCAATGTCTGGTGCCATATGATTCTACATTCTATTGCCTGGAAAATAGCTGGATTATCATTATAAATTACTTCAATACATGAGGTCCTACTTCTTGTAGTTTCACAACTCAAAAACTAACTCATCTAATGTCATAGCTGCCATAGACAACTAATTACCTGAGAAGACAGGTAATTTAGAGCAGGCCTATAATAATTTGAAAACCTAGTTTTCACAGACATTTCAAAATACTAAGTATTTACAGCCCTTATGGCGCAAAAATAAAACAAAAAAAGAAACCATTGTTTCTACTGGTCACTGGACATAGCAAAGAACTTCCAAAAATGCAACCCACTACCATGGGAAAGAAAACAAATCTCATCACCACACCCAAAAAATGTTAATGTAGTAACAACAGGGAGTTTCAGCAAGTCTTCTACATGGATCAACAAAGCTCTAAGGCCATCTATTGAACATCAGTAAAAGAATCATGCCACATAAATTGGCACTGGTTCTATTTATAAGAATGTGATTGCATTGGAACTGTTGGTTATAAAAGGTTTTCAGGAATCCTCTGCTCTGGAGGAAGAAAAGTGACTACAATGTCAGACCAACATGACCGTGAAGACAAGACAGCAAAGCAGAGACAACAACAACGTCTGCCAAAAGAGAGGCATCCTCCGGGCCCAGAGAGATGCCACAAGGCCGAAGTAAATCATTCAAGCTTGGGCATATGGAAGGGCGATGTTCATGGGTGATAGCCAACATCACTGGAAATGATAAAGCCATTGTCCTTATTGAATTATAGCTTCTTTATAAAGGGGTAAATACAGACAATCCATCATTTGGAGGGGTTTACAGGTGTTTGGTCATAGAATGACACTGACAGATCTCTTATCAATTGCAAATCAATCTTGAATTAAGCCATTCTGAGTGGGAAACCATAGCTCTGACAGTGATGTATATTAACAGTGTGCACAAATGGTATGGCAAGCTAAGTTTACATAAGACTAAAGAGAATAAATATCTTCAATGCAAGGGAAACAAAAAGCAAAGCTGCACACATGAACAGTAACAAACTGAACGCATGTCTAATTTTTTCAGATCTTATTTTTTCGCCTTCCTAAGATCATACAGGCATACAAGATATTTGCCATCCACTTGGATGAAATAACATTCCTAACTTAAATAAACTCATCTTGTCGTATTACAAATATACTGTATACACTGCACAACCAGGCCTTGAAAACACAAGGTTGGGGTCTTTCAGAATGGGTGCCTCATATAAATTGCTGTGTCTGTAGAAGTGCAGGGTCCATCAAAATTCACAGAGGGAAAAACAATTCCTGAAAGCTGTATATGTTATGCAAGTATTGTGGTAATCAAATGGACATAATCCTTTTCCGTCTGGACATTGGGCCTATACATTTTCACATTCCGCTCTGAAAATCACGTCTGTATACCCGCTATCACTTGGTTTACTTTGTTTATCCCCGACTTGGCAATTATTAGTCTTCGCTAGTGGGGATCTGACAAGTTTCTGTTATACATGGATGATACAAACCATTTGTGTACATACACCTGGGGCAATGGAGGGGTCTGCGTCCCCAGACATCACCAGACATGTGGGAAAACAGACAGATTTGAGTCTACACAGAGTCTTGGCCAGTCTCGAAAATACATGTCATTGTAGATTAGGAGAGACAGTAAAATAGCCCCTAATACAAATCTGACAGTTACAGAGAGATGCGATTGAGAAGGAATAATGGAGCGGAGTTAAGGGTGGGGGAGATAAAGCAGAGCAAAAACATACCAACTGTGTCAACAAATCTAATTGTTTCTGATCCAAAAAAATCATGAATTCATCTGTGACAAGGGTTTACAGTAGGCAAGAAATCCTCAGTGAGACTCAGAACAACACATGCCGACGTCACAGCGTAATCCGCGAGCTGACGACAAGCAAACATAGGTCTTTCCTAGAGTAAAGCATTGGAGGCTTCACTAGACTTGGCGCGTGGAATTTTTAGAAGCCTCAAAGTAGTGTGTCAACAGAAGTTGGCTGATTCTAATAGAGCTGGATCATTCATACGTCACGCAGGAACTACAAAATTAACTGGGTGAGAGGATTAAGTAATCTGTCCTATTCCAGCCCCGCCAAATGTAATAACTGAATGCAGGAAAAGTCAGAAAACCAGGTTCAATACCATTCTGCAGAGTAGACACAAAGAGCTGATCTGTGTAAAAAGCATCTCCATTTCTTTAAATTAAAATCAACTTTGGTACGGTATATTTATTTTTATAAAGGCTGAGGAAATGTTATTTTGAAAAAAAAAATTACTTGCTGATGACCTGAGTTTTCCAAATATTAGCTACATGTATTGTTACACAGCAAGAGATGCAAACTTTTGGGAACAGAAAGTGGAAACTTATGACCATGCAAACAACCTCTCCATGAGGATGATTATAAACAAGGGCATTTTTTTTTTTTTACAGAGTTTCCTGGTATGAGCAATTCCTTGTCATGAAGTTATGATATCTAAACGCAGAGAAATGAATTGAGTAAGACAGACAGTGCATTCATGCGAATCAGCAAACATGCACGTCAAACTCTGAAGTTCAATAAAACCTTCAATTAAGTTGCACAATATACCGATATGAAGAAGCAGCAGAAAATAAAATAAAAAATAAATTACAACCAACTTTAAGCCTTTGCATTTTCAATGATAATACATCAACATTAGTTTTACTTCACTGAAATCTTTCTCATCATTTAACTGGTGATCTAATTTTTTGATCTCTACACTGAACAGCACTTTACCAAAAAGCTTTATTATATTGATGCCTTTGATGGCATTTAACACCACAATAAGGAGTTTCCCCTGTGATAGAACACATAGTCAGGCGAATGGGTAATGGAAACCAGACAGGTGTCCGACAAACCTTAATCACTTCAATAAAAAGCAGCAGGAGCAGCAACAACTGGGCTTGACCTGTGACCTCATTGTGGGGGAAGGCATGTGGCTATGAAGAGAACACTTTGGCAAGGATTCCTCACCACACACAACACTTCAAGTGTTTTTCTGGAAGGATGTAAAACAATTCGAGCCATGCATTAATTCAAATCTGCTAGCAAAAACTGACATGATTCCAGTGTTAAAAGTTTCCAACCAACAATCATGTCGGCCTTTAGAAACATTTGCCAAACAGCAAACAGAGCACCAAAGAGGTTTTGTATCCAGGCAATTGATCCATCTGGCATGGCAAAGAGATAGAAAGCTTGTTTTAGCCATGTTTAATTTTGGATCAACACAAGAAAACTGTCGTGAGCCATTTTGTCTGAGAATGCATATAAAAGTCTCGAAAGTTTCCTTGCGAGATTTTGAAAGGCTATGATGACAGCACAAAAAGGGAGCTCCATTTGGTATCTTTGAGACCCTTCACACTGGACATAGCAGCTAAGTATTCTATGTAGATAAGGGATTAGAGGCAGACAGCAGATCCTGGAAGGTAAGGACACATTGATTTATCCCCTGACTGACAAAAGTTATCCCAGATCAAAGGCTGAGAAAACTGGCCCGGATTTACACATGCCTAGTTAGTGTAATTGATAGCGTAGATCAATAGCCTGCCCAAAAGGGTCCTAGCCCAGTTTTTCTCCTCCCCTGATCCCTCCACATTGTCAGAAGCAATCATCAAAAGCTTTATCTTTTCTTAAACCACGGTCTGGACTCACCAAAAGAGCAAGAGCAGTCTGGTGGTCTTAGGTTGCGGCCAGAATCTTTGCACCTTATCCTGACTGGTCAACAGTGTGACCAAAAACTGTTAAAGCGCCCTGGGGTGGGGGAGAGGACAATGTCCGCAGACGAGAGGCTGCTGACCGCCTACAGGCAGAAAAGCGTTCCGATTCTCGTTACAGATCGGCCCGTTAACCATAATTACTGATGGAATAACGATAAAAATCTCATAAATATTGCCAGTTGGAGCGGCAGAGATTACAGGGTTAGGGCAGGCTGGTGAGATAGCTACCATCCTTCTGCAACGGAGTGTCCCTCTCTCGACCCATCCCCCTCATACCTCCATCATTACCCTATTTGCCTAAATTCTAACCATAGTGATAACCCTCGCACCTCTAAAGGCTGGGATACAGACTAGAGAAGCAGACTACAAATTAGAGCAACCTTGAGCGCGGCAAGAGTACAGAGTGCAGAAGACGATTAAGCACAACACCTTGTAAACAAGTCCATTGCAAGGTTACATTCTCATCTCTGTGCATCCACATCAAAGCAGTACTAAAATCAGGACACATGACCCCACACAAGTGGCTAATAGACACTGGGTACATTTGCTATCTACATGTACTCCATAGCATGTTCAATGACTTTCAAAACTTTGAGAGTCACACTTCAGTTGTTTTTTGGGGTTTTTTGTCTTTTTTTTTTTTAATAGACACTTCAGGTCATATAAAAAAATAATCTTTCAGTAAAAATGTTGTTTCACAAAACAGCAACATTATGTGCCAACAAAATACAGGGTTATAGTATGGGAAGCACATAAATTCTTCAATAAATCTTCCAGCCTTCCTAAATTTCACTTCGAAACAGCCAACTAAACCTGAAGCTGCAGTTAAGTTTTAAACCCCATTGGTCAATGGGAGATTGACATACTGCAGGGGAAGGTGAAACTTTAACCAAATGAATGGGCTGTCTGAAGACACGCATAACATTACAATTACACTAAATGACCTAATATTGTGCCCACACTAAGTTGCATATTCCACATGATTTTTAGAGCCTTCCCTCCCCTCCCTCCTCCAAGGTGCTTTGAGATCTGTTTGAAAGTTCCAGCTCTAAAGCCAATGTTTTGTTCTTTTCTTTGCTGTAAAAACGCTCTTTTTTTTTCAACAAAAGTTTGTCATATGAATACCATAACATGCTGTGTGTTATTAACAGGCTCATTCACAACACCACAGTCTGACTAAAGTCTCCTCTGGCTGCAGATTCTAAATGACAAGTTTAAGTAATACAAGTGTGTTCAGAGTTCAATGGCACCTGCAGGCTTTGCCACAACCATATCACATAGCCGGAGGCCCCCCAGGGACTAATCTATCAAATGATCATCTAGGATGAACCAAGAGGAAACTAACCACTTTAAAGAGGAAACCAAAGTCAATCAATGCCATGTCGGCAAATTCCTTTAGTTTCCACTCATGTAGTCAAAGAATGGTGCAAACAGGGACTCCCTAGAGGAACTAAAAGCTTTGTACTTTGTATAATATTGGCACATAATAATCCATAAATAGAACCATGAAGTCATTTGAGGAACAGTGCCATGCGTAAAGAACAAAAATAGACGAAATTTACAGCCACAGAATTTCCTTCATCTTGAACACCGAAGACCAATCATGGCCACCCACAAATTGAGTTTTCTGTCGCGCTTCCAATATTTCCCAGATGATTGATTTGGCAAGGTTCCACCCTGCCCATTGCTTCTGGAATCCTGGACTCTTTAACCGACCACTATACCTCATCAGTGAGCCATTCCAGGGCTGATTCTGAAGACTTGTAGTAGCACCTGATACACATGGTCACTTCATACGATGGTTACATAACACCTTACTTCCAGGTCGTAACAATACAATCTCACCTACACAATACTACCCCCACCACAGGCACTGGACTGATTCATAAAGCCTAAGTTATAGAATAACGATCCACAGGCCTCAGATATACTATGGGTCCATTAAAAACTGATGTACACTGCCACTTGGGATGGTTACATAACATACTAATTTCAGGTCATAATTATACCTCAGCTACACAATACCTCCGTCCATATTAACACTGTACAGACATACTGCATTTCAGAAGTGATTGCTCCAAGAAAACAGACATGGCAGTAATTTACGACACCTCTGCACATGACAACACTTCCTCCAACAGCTTACAAAAGACCTTAAGTTAGATCACTAGCCATACCTCAGCAGTACAGCATTTCCACAAACACCTGACACAAGAGCTTAAGTTACATAACTTATAATACCTTGCCAGTACAACACTTCCACCAACACCTGCTATGAGAGCTAGAGGTACATCATCCACCATACCTTACCAGTACACTTCCACCAACAGCCTACAAACAAGCTTAAGTTACATCACTAGTTATACCTCAGCAGTACAACACTTCCACTAACAGCTGACACAAGAGCTTAAGTTACATAACTTACTATACCTTAGCAGTACAACACTTCCACCAACACCTGCTATGAGAGCTAGAGTTACATCATCCACTATACCTTAAAAGTGCAACACTTCCGCTTACACCTGCTACGAGAGCTAGAGTTACATCATCCACTATACCTTAGCAGTACAACACTTCCACCAACACCTGCTACGAGAGCTAGTTACATCATCCACTATACCTTACCAGTACAACACTTCCACCAACACCTGCTACGAGAGCTAGAGTTACATCATCCACTATAACTTACCAGTACAACACTACCACTAACACCTGCTATGAGAGCTAAAGTTACATCACTTACTATATCTTACCAGAACAACGCTTCCACCAACACCTTTACACGAAAGCTATAGTTACATCATCCACTATACCTTACCAATACAACACTTCCAGCAAGACATGCTAAGAGAGCTAACGTTACCTCATCCACTATACCTTACCAATACAACACTTCCAGCAACACCTGCTGAGAGAGCTAAAGTTACCTCATCCACTACATCTTACCAGTACAACACTACTAGCAACACCTGATACGAGAGTTTAAGGTATATATTACAACATGTAAGTCACCCCACCCTGCCAGTCTCTGGTGCAAACTGACAACCACACCCAACTTTCAGACCTATAATGCATGAAGTGAGAAGACTTCCAGAGGACACAATGTGACCAAGTTCACACTTGGAATGTCTGTCACACTTTTCTCCCATGGTTCTGCCGGGCTGTGTATGAAACACAGTACCTTAACACAGACAGGTTTCTCGGCTCTTCACACCTGGTCATGGGTCATTCGTGACAAAGTGGTCAATGGTACTTGTGAAGACATTTATGAAGTCCTGCATTCCTACAGCAATGATGTTCAAGACTAAACGTGACATGTGGGAAGGTTTGTCAACGATTTGCCAAAGATTCAGCACTCTGGTTTTCAACATCCTTATACCACAACATCACTTAAAGGTACAGTATGGCATTAAACAGAAATTAAAAAATACATAAATAATGCAATGGGAATGTGTCTTTCCACAGATATTATTTATTTATTTATTGGGGTTATATTGTACTCATTTTAATGTTCATTGTAGGGTATTTTGTTGTTCTTGGAAACTGGCCTTGCGATTATTGCCCCAAAGCGCCCATTTTGGTTGACGGCTGGTATAAGAATGTCGGTTTTGATGACTGGATTCAAGAATATCTGACTTCTACAATGATGCTCAGCATTATGTTGGGGCAAGACTGGACAGAGCTAGGAGAAACCCACGGCTTTGCACAGAAAGTGCACACCAAAAATCCATGGAATGCTTGATTATCGAACAGCAACAGACATCAAAATCTACAGCAATTTGAGCTGGACATCGTAACCTAAATGTCCAGTGGATGAAAAAAGTTCACCCCAGGCAATTATCTCTGCTCCATTTGGGCCGGCCATAGCTGTCTGTACATCAGCTGATAACACAGGCACTGCCTATAAAGTCATCACAGTTGCAAAAACAAGCCGTGCTGTGCTCAATTGATGTGACATCCTAACTCCTACCATCGGGTCCAACCACCGGTCAGTCAGGATTGGACTGGGCTGTGCATCACCCACGGGGTGCCAAAAGGGCTAATAAATTCCCATGACCATGAATGAGAGAGGATGGTCAGTTGAACTGGAGTCTCTATTTGCAGAACGATAATACACCAGATCTTGCCCATCACCCATTGGGCGTAGTAATGGCTTGTGTAGATATATGGTGATTACAATGCCTCGCACAATACAGAGCGTTTGTCCAACGACTGCACTTGTTCAGCCCGGACCCTCTTTTAATCCGGTTGAGATTTAGAGGTTCTCCCAGGCCCTCAGATGCTTTGTGGAGAGTCGTTCCCAGATCGCTGTTTGTGACAAATCTAATTTGGTGAGGGGGAATGGCAAACATAATTATTGCACATCTGCCTGTGAGAGGAAATGATAGACACCATATGTCAGCGATCAACAGAAGTGCAATAACTACACAAACACACACAGAGAAACGGCAAATCCCTCAGATTAATGTAAACACACATCACAACAGCTCATTTTAATGTTCAACAGCAGCCACATTCATGTCTGATAAAGTTCCAATAAATTTCAGAACATCTGACATGTTGGAACTGCAGATTGATAGATTGATTACAGGCAATAACACCTCCTTGACAGTAATGGATCTATAAATTTGCCTCATCGGTTAAACTGCCCTGTTGGAGTCAAACAAAATAAAATACCCAGAAATTGAGCAAGATGTGGCATAAAACTGCATGACCAAATATTTTGACTTGGCAATATAACAACCAAAAGTTAGCTTTCTGTGAATTATAAATGACACAAATAATTCACACTTCAATCTTGTGAAATTTATCAAGATTGAAATTTCTCAGTGAAACAGTGTAGTGCTACCACAGTGGAATTTTATGCTAAATGATGCAAAGGAAATCAATACACTAAATGGGTATTCATGAAAACTGTTCATATCCATTCTTGTTGAAAAAAATTACTTTCATGGCATCAAAAGGGCTCTAAATGTCTTTGTTCTGATGGAACAATTTTCACTGCCCTTTCAAGAAAAGCACGCATTCACTTGGCAAGTAGGAGTGTTTATCACACACAAAAAAAGAGAAAAATGAAAGTCATAAGCTAACATAAGTAACATGATTTTTACTAGAGATTTTGAGTAACTCTCGAAACATACAATTTTTCCTACTTACAACTGCCAAACCCGCTCTAAACATTAATGAAGAAAATGACACTGCAGAGGCAAATAAAGGTAATAAATTTTACCGTTACATTATTATCTTTACATTTCCACAGAAGGATATCATCCTGTCCTCCCAAACATACCCCAAAACACCTTCCTGCAATGCTGACAAAAATCAGCAACTAAGGTCAAATACAGAATCTATTTCCCGATACAGATTATACCTTCAAAATGATATCCAACCCAATCTTCGCAAAAAGTATCTCTCAGCTATAAAACTCATACAAACCCACCAACTGTGTGTTATGCCTTGCTTTGTTTAATAAATACCAGCTGAATGTCTATGGACTAAACAGATCAGTTATTTTTTTTCACCTAGCCATGTGAACTTGTAAGCCTCAATAACCTGCATTTGATGTACATTGGATCTGTCAACCACTGACTGGTAACACAGGACCAAAGACAGGTGTACTTGTTTATTTAGCAGATGCAAAGCCACAATGACAGATATAGACTGGCTGAATCATCCATATTTAATTCATGATTCCTGCTACAGACTCATACAACAACATACAACAGCGCGTGAATGGCATCAGAATCGGTGACCATTTTGGTCCATTCACAGGATCTCCAAGCTTAATAAGCAGAGGTGCATTTGCACTGTTAATAATCTAGGCATATAAACTAGATAAACAGGGACAAACAGCTGACATGTTTCTTGTACCATTCTCACTTCATCAACAAAAATGCAACTCTTAAACCCCAAAATATCACCTTAATTTTGACTTTATCACCAAGGTCCACTGTAACTTCAATCTAAGGCTCTAAAAGCATATTTATTTTTCTCATAGGGCCAACCATACTCTGGCCAGTTCAGACAAACTACAATGTAGATGTATGGCTCTCAAAAAAGCGCGTTAAGGTTAACAAAAAAAGAATCATAAGCTGTAGAAACCAGAAATCTCAGAAAGCTCTAATTGCTGCAGAGTACACCGAAGTAAACTAACAGAAGCCTGAACATCCAAAATTTATCGAGTGAAATTTAAAAGCCATTGTGAATTTGTCACTTTTGAACACTTCTGATGACAATAGACAGTCAGGATTTCCTTCCAAATAGTCTCAAGTCTCCTATCTCACCATTTCCAGTCTTGTGCCACACTAAGGTTCCTCAGAAAAGGCATTTATGGAGCTTTCCCACAAAGTTTAATGATTTTCATTTTACTCATTTTGGCTGTAAAAGTTGTAAATCAGTGTTTATACTGAACATTCACAAGCCTGAGTTAGTACAGAAGTATAACAGGAAAGCTAATGTTAACAAATGAAACTGACCACTGACATAGAGCGAACGTTATCAAGAACACAGCTCACTTTTCATTTACTGACAGCTTTCACTCTTATGGGTGGAGGAAATCACACGGTTTGGAGTAAAGCACAGGCTTTTCAGAAGTTACTAACCAGCTTTCTTACATGTGATGCATGAATAAGCACAGCATATATGTGTGTCAGACAGGTGGTTTTCAATGAATGTGCCCACAAGCACCATCGACCACTCATTAATTGTCACCTTAGCAGCACATGAACAGTGAGTGCATGGAATCCACAACTTTTCCACCGTGCGCGTCTTCGTGGCAGCTATGGTTATAACACATAGCAGGACAGTGGAATATCTACGAAACTTATGATTTTAATACTTGTTAAAAGCAACTTTTAATACTGCATATATATCAAGTCGACTACTTTCAAAGATAAAGATACATGAACTTTAAACTGCCGGAATATCTTCATCTATTTATAAGGCTGAAAATATTTACCTTTCAACCAATTTTATTTTCCTTTTTTTGTGGTCTGTTACAGACCTTTCTCTTTTTGGTTTTGTTTTTTTTTTTCTCCTGACATGCTATCAGATCCAATCTTCACTAGGATATTACCTGTTTAGTGTGATATATGTAGACAAATATATATTTGTAAAAGTGTTTCAAAATTGCAACTTAACAAGAGAAACCATATCCTTTGACAAGACAAATTTTCCACAATGCCTTGTAAAAGAAACCATCCAGGCCAAGTCAACGCTTATTTTGGAAAGGGAGAGTGAAGGGCTTTGCACTCAATACAAGTACCTGTCCAATATATATATATATCAACGAGCAGCCATATTCAAAAGTTCAGTCACCAACATAGCGCAGTATGAAAACACCTCACGTACAGTATGCATAGAGATTATTGAACTAGCTGCTTCCACTCGGAGGCAGAAGAATTTCAGTAATAAACACCGCTCTTAATATAAAAGAAAATCAATACGACGTGCAATTAAATTTATGAACATATGTACGAGGGCTGTAGGTGGTGTCAGTTCCACTTAAGTTATTCATCGACTGATTGATGCCTCGATTATGCAGCCAGATCAGACATGTAATATGTCCCAGGCTTCACTCCTAGCTGTATCGGCCTTATGCATATTAACCCAAGATAATTTTCCACACTGCACATAAACATGCATGCTAATGAGCTATCTGTATTCCGGTTACACAATGACCTTCGACAGTCAAGGTCACGTTTATACAACATTACGAGGAAACATTTCTCCTTGTCTCAAAAAACACTATCCGCTCATTAACATGTGTAAAAAGTGTTCAACATGGAAACCAGAACTTCTTTTGGTTTTGTCTCTGTTGCTATTATAGCAAAATTTTTAACACTTCTGTTCCTAAAAATTTGGAGAGTCCACAAGACTGGACACAAATCATATGTATAAATGGCTTAACGCCACATCGGCAATGTTTCAGACATATCGTGCAGAAAATCATGTGTATATTAATTTCTCTATTCATTACTGTATTGACAGTAATGTAATAGGGGGGAAGGGGGGAAGGGGGAAAGGAGGCTATACTTAAACAACTATTCTTTTTTTTTGGGGGGGGGATATTAATGATACATTTAATTTGTTCATTTCAATCAATTTATAAGTCCTGGATAATTTTCTTGCAAGTATGATTATCTGATCTTTCAAGGTCCCATGGGACTTTAAAACATTAGCAACTGCGAGACAAAATTCACACAGCATGTTCATAGACATAGCCTGTCTTTACTCAAGACTAACATCTGGGTATGCAGGAAGTTTTTCCCTATGCAATCGCCAGCCAGTGGACCAGATAATGTGACTGCCGCTGGAGATGTACACTTTTGACAAGCAACTAAGTTAACCCTGCATTTCAATGGCCTTTATCTGAATCTGCAGCTAACATGCACTATTGATTTCAGAAAAGTTCCCTGTCTAACTGGCAGTCACGTTATTAGATTACCGAAATAGAAAGAATACAAATAGGATAAACTGACCCGGCTGAAATATGAGTCGGTCTTATTCTACAGGTAATAGGCTGAGATGTGAATGGAATGACGATCCTAAGTTGAGTAATAGGTGTTCTTTTCAAATGGCAAGTGTGGTAAAAGAGATGTCGAAGTCAGCTATTAAACAAGACGTGACTGGAAATGAAGTGGGATGTACAACTGGTGATTTTTACAGATGACTGGGATTAATTAATTTAAAGAGGGAGCGGGGAGAGGACAGGGAAGTTGTACAAGATCATTATCCACTGGAATTGTAGTATGTTATCAGCCATGTATGGCCAGCCAGCGACTGGCATGTGCTGACTGCCATCCTACCTTGTCAAGTGACAGCATGACTTAATTGTCTGACTGGGCAGAGGGCCAACCACAGGCAGGCAGACTACCTTGGTGACCCAGCGAGAAGCGGTGGGAGGCAGGACCAGTTACGGCTGGGCAGGCTGGAGGGGAGCCACACAGCAATAGATGGACAGTAGGCTGGGCTAAACCAGCCAATAGCTCTCTTACACAGTCTGCTGTGGTGTGAGTTTGTTAAGATTCCAGCTCTGCAGACACAGCCACGTGTGGTACACAAACTTCTGTTCACTTGTCATAGGAGATGAGTGCAAGGAACTAGCAGGGGACAAAAAAACTGGAAACTTCAATAGAGGCTTAAAAAACCAGGTGTGGACACCCACAGGAATACTGTTGACGACAGCTAAGGGGGGTTCGGATTATAAACCTACAAGGGGTGGGGAACTGGCCTGCTGGTCTGAGAACTTACACACAGGATTACCCAAGGGCAGTTACAAGAGTTTTCTTTCTCTAAAGAAAATTCTCTGTTAATGTAGATGGAGTGATATTCCAAAGGCATGTGAGAAATTAAAGTGAATGGACTGGCTGGCCAGAATTTACCCGTATTAGTCAATTTTGTCTGGCAGTGCTTCTTGTCTCCACAAGATTCCATCTGGGTCTCCACATGGTTCTGTGAGAAGGAGGGGGGAAAAAAGTGTTGGTACAGAAATTAGGCGCTACACTGCTGACGGAGTTGACAGGAGGTTTTGCTGCCGAGTTTAGAAGTACGTGTGAGGAGAACCTAAATCAGAGTGTCAGAATGAGTACTGCTGGCTGGAGGCACCAGCATCTTCTGTCTACGCAGTGCACCCAGAAACCATGCAATACAACGGAACCGAGATTCCGGGTGGAGTGCACGCCGGCGGAAACACTGCAGCTGTGCCACTCTTGATGTCAAATGTCACACAGCAGCAGCCAGAAGACCTCTCCACACAGCAGTTTACAACGGGGCTCCACCTGGTGGCCAATTCGACATCAAGGAAGGCAACCTTAATGTCTTCGACCTGTGACGTGTTTTTCTCTTTCTATCTGTTTAACGAGACTGGAGTGCCTTCTCTTTGTAACCTAAGCAATTTTTCTCTCTTGGAATACAACGGCTTTCCGGATTCCGACAACAATGACTACAGTTGGTTCATTCTCTTGCTCGTCCCTCTTGTGATATTCGGAGCAGCTGGGAACCTGCTTGTGTGCTTGGCGATTTCCATGGAGAAACGCCTTCAGAACATCACAAACTACTTCTTGCTCTCGCTAGCGGTCACAGACTTGCTGGTCTCCATCATAGTCATGCCACTCAGTATCATCCACGAATTCATGGGTAAGTCTCAGAGCAATAACATTGGTTTTTTAACTAATATTTTCACACCAACTCTGAATTTTTAAGATTAATTTCTTATATCGTATTGCATCATACACCTTAAGCGTTAATTTCATTGTTTCAATTCTGTAATAATAATAATTAATAATGTATCATTTTGGAGTCTCAACCAGCAATGTTCAAACATAGGGTGAGCTTGTTCTTTTTCCAAGCAACTTGATAATGTACGCATCAAGAGTGGTTAGAAAAAGTCTACGCAATGTTTCCCTAACTTGGCCAGACAACTTGGATTATACATCAGTTTTTCACTAATACCTTTTTCCTGGCATCAGGTTTAAAACCCCATAGTACTAAATGTAAAGTAACCAAAATGCACTAACTGTCCTCAGCTTTCTATGTGAAGAAATCATATTGTACAAAGAAGCTCTACAAGGTTTCAGTGTTAAGTTTTAACAAGATTATAGGAGGGAAACAGTGGCCAAATAGTAGCCACAACACTGGGGGAAAAAATACCTTCCACACTTATTAAATTATTATTAATTATTACATGTAACAGCTAAGTGGGGAAAAAAAACTTTCAGTCAAGGGTGAAAACTTTTCTACACATTCTTTGTGTAAACACGTGCTTATAACAATGTTTTATGTTTCTGGGTTTTGGATCTGCCTAAAGCAAATAGACCCTTATAGAAGAGTACAAATTGAGAAAAATGAGAAAGTAAGAGAAAAGTGTGAATTTTACATGTTATCAAGTAGCAACTTTGAACAGACAGAGTTCATAAAATAAAACCATGGTGTTGCCAAGGACTTGGTATACTCTAGAAGCCTGGCTGTTGTCCCAGTAGAGTAACAAATAGGTAACCGTGAGCAATCTTGTTTGAGGAGAATATATGGGAATAGTAGTTGCTATTGATTGCCCCTTTAAGACAAAACATGGCCACCATAAATAATGTCCCGAGGAAGAACCGCTGGGTAAAGTGAGTTAGAGCGTATCTCTGGTAATAAGCGTACTCTAGTTGGCTACTTTATTTACAAGTCGCCAAAGCTCGGGCGATAATCTAACTAGAGATGTCCGGGTCCTCGACACCTCCAGCGGTCTGCAAGACCCGCCTATCACAGCCGCCAAATAAATCACTAGCCAAGGGCAGGGAATCAAACAGTATGAGGATGCCGCAACCGTGCAGATGGGTAAACCAATATCCTCATCGGTACTATGGAATGATGAAAATATCCAACGGCTATTGGACAGAGGTGTGTGTATAACTTGTGCGTTGTTTAATGACTCGGGGATGACACTTGGACAAAACTGCGATGATCCACGTCCTAGACCTCGTGTGTCAACTGTCATACTCAATTTAATATGGCAAATGATAAAATTTATCACCTCCAACATTCAGAACAAATGTCATAAAATATTAGTTGTGCTGTTGAAACTCACTCTTCCAGTAGGATGTCATCATTCATACCTTCTAAAGAAACCTTAAAACAACTTTCTCAGTTGAACACAACTCTCACAATGAGGCAATAGGAGTCAGTTTTAGCCATGGTCAAAATTTTAGGTCAGACACACTACTTAGCATCCATAGCACTAAACTGCGGAACAGGGTTAAAAATGGAGTTAGTACAAAATTGTCAATCCTGATTAAAATTGGAGTGAAAAGTGCATGTATGTCACATTGCAAGTTAAGCTGGAGTTCATGTACTGTCCTCAGTACCACCATCAAGCAAACATGGCAATGCAATGTGGACTAAATGTATAAAGGGTGTTCAAATTACCAGGTAAACTGACAAATAACAGCAACATGCAGAGTCATGGTTGTGATGTTTTTAATCGAACAACAATGAACATTATTGTGTTGTACTGTACAACATCAGAGATATTTTTTCCCATGACGATGGGGTGAGGAAATGCAAATAACTACAATGCACAGGCCCATTCTCTGTCACAGTCTGATGTGTGTGCGTGTTGGAGGAGGGCTGATGGTAAATGTAAATAACCACATCAACAAACCGCACACTGACATATCAGGTAAAGACTTCAGGTTATGCTACCATGGTAAACAATTCCTTGTGTATCGTTCCAAGTAAACCTGTCATTTCACAAAGCGAAAACTTTACTTCATACCTCAGTATATCTACACACAGCTGTGATATGAATGTCAACAAAACAGGATCATTGTGGACGGACATTCCATAATTACACAAATTTTTTTGTTACACTCAGTCGATCAATACTCTAAGTATCAGATTATTAAATAATTGTTTAATTAAACTGTGCTCTTTGTGCTCTTCTCATGCGTTACAGCTTCCCGACATTCTTAGCATTCATGGAAAAAATACATGAACACATTTTCCACATAAAACTACATGTACAAGATCATACTGACAACATGAAAGTCAGAATTCAGAAATTTTAAAAACAATCAACACTGTGCCTAAACGAATTACTTCCTAGTTTTGCTTTACTGTTGTACATCCTGTTTATATCATCTAAAATCCAGTTTTCAAAATTCAAATCTGTAACAAAAATCGAAGGATTGGTGTGGGACACATTACAGCACAGGTCTGAGTTCAGGTGAATGATGGGCGATGCGTCGATACTCAATTGTCGATATCAGTTGAACCAAACACTTAAAACTGCGACCAGCTGTCATGCCAAATGTGTTACATGATGCAAATGATTCATAATGTGTAAATGCTGAGGCCTTTAGCTCCATGTTTACTCGACATACAGCTTGCCTCAGAGGCCATCACAATGCTACCAGTAACCCACACTAACAGCTTCCATTTACCCCATTTAACCAGGCGTTATGCCTTAATGCAATCACACCCAGGTAAAAGGTATTACTCACAGCAAAATTACTTTACATGTATAAACAGATCTAGCAGCAAAGCAAACACCTAATATACTCATGTCACAACTAATCCACTACCAATTTTGTTCTCTAATTAATTTGCTTTCTGTACATTAAAGAATTTAAATTGAATCAGTATACCAATAACATTGGCAGGAAACCAGATTCTAGTTAACCTTTAGATCAGCTAGACACCTGTAAGCAGTTTGTACAGTAAACTAACAGCTGTAATGAGTTAATGAGTCCATTTTGCCCTAATAACAGCATTTCACCTGAAGTTGATCATGTAAAATTGTACTTTCAGAGGCGCACCATGGCCCTCAAGTGGTACTTTTGATGCCAACATTAAAGTTTTTCTGATAATAAATGCAGTCAAACTTCACAAAACTCAACTGGATGATTCAATCAGATTCAAGCAAAAAGTGTAACCTGGAAAAGGCTGAACGTGAGGTGTGGCGCAGGCAATTTGCCAAACCAAAGCTGCCAGGTGTCAACTACTTTTATTTTTATGGATTATGTTTCTGCTTTTTTTTTTTAATATTCTAAAGATCTACTGAATTCATCAACAGTCATGGTCTCTGTCAACTGTGATGCCTCTAAGGTGCAAAGATTTAATGAGAAACTCATAGAATTTGTTCATGCGATTAACAAAGCAGTCCTAAGTGATGTTAGTTGTCTTTTCTTTCTTCCTGAAATATGTCCGTTTCTGGTGCATGTGTGCTCGTAAAGAAGTAGATACTTCTGTCATTTATAACCATGATATCACACATTAATGTCACTTCAAATTTCAGCAAAGTCTATTAAACCATGACACCCAACCTCAAAATGTTAATTTCATACCTTCATTCTCAAAATCAGGTCATCTTCAAAGTTTCCCACTTGCTCAGAAATCTTGATACCACTCCAAGCAAACATGCATTTCCCATTAAAGTTGTACTCACGATGAATAACTTGAACAATACATACGCGCTTAAAAATAATAATAATAATGTCTTTATTTTCTGAGGGTTCTACAACTCGGTCAATATATTACTGATCTTCCCTGAGGCTCTACATAAATCAGTAACATTTACACAATATACTATTTGAACTAAAAAGAAAAACAAATGAATACAAAAAAATATAACAGTAGCTAAAGGAATATATGGTAAAATAGACTAAAACTAATTGATTCTAATTTGGTAATGGGAACTACGGTATGTACAAGAAAACATTATATAGTTAATGCAGTTGTCCTTTAGATCTGTGGATCATCCATCTGCTATATGGATGTTGGAAAAATTCTGTACTGAGGAGTCCGGCGTATTGGAGAGTGTTCCAATGCAAACTTCCATTCGTAAGGTATTGCCTATACCTAAAACTACTTCACAACTTTTTCAAATACGCCATCTGTTTACGACTGTTTACGACTGTCACTTCTAGCTTATGACGAAAATTTTGTTGAAACTAGGTCATGAATTGAGATGGGTGATATTGACTGAACTGATGAAGTTACGCAAACAATGATGGATATACCTATATACAACCTATTTAGGGCCACGGGTCATGTAAAGTTGAGGACACACATACAAACAAAACCTCTGCATCACATCTTTCACAGTACAAACCTATCAACTACATTCTTATTGACTTAACAACAGCTTGCCCCAGGTCATCTATTCAAAAGCTTCCATGTGTGGAAATACTGATGTTGTGTAAGCCTGTAGAGTGTATATATAACAACAGGTAAGTGCCCATGTATATAGAGAACCAAAAGGGGACCAAAGCCAGTTTAAAAACACACCTAGTGTTATTCAAAAAAAGGAAAATGAAATAATAAAATGTTACAGCAATGAGTGCAAAAAACAAATAAAAATACAAAAAAAAAAGGCACACACACACACACAAAAAAATAAACATTTTATCTTTAAAACTAACACAGGATGTGTGACAAGAGAGCCCTGAATTGATGAAATGTTGCATGCCTTCATAACAACACGAATAGGTCAGGGATTTCGCTAACTATTTGTCAGCCAGTTCCGGAGGTAAATTCCTCAGAGAAGAAATGAAATTGGACCATCAGGAAGCAGAAACTTCAGGGAGTTCCCTGTTTCCAATAAAGCAATCTTTTAAAAGGTCATTAATTTAACCACTTAAAGACAATGTTTGCCCACAAACTGCTGAACCATAGCCTCCCACCAACTCCAAAAAAATGGCAAACATGGGGAGAAAGCATTGAGGATCAAGGCTTTGGCCAACAAGATTGTAGAGTAATCTATCAGATTGTCCCTTGCCAACTCCTTGCTATAGCTAATGGTTTCCGCTGCTTCCTCGAGCAGGATTTACCTAATGTCCCATGCACTCTGACACACTGTATTGCCTCGCCAAACCGATCTTACTTGAGGCACCACCAATATTTGGCCTCCCCTCATTAAAGTTGATACATCGTTATCCATTAACATTCAATGGTAACGAGAAAAAAATTATGTGCACAGTCTGTGCAGTCAATAACCTTACAAAGGGCTCCAAACCGGCTGAGAATGGACACCACGGCAGACTCTTGTAGACACTAATCATTACATCAGCAAAAAACACATCGACTTTTCTCAACAGCAGTCCACTTCGTAGGCTCAGCAAAACAAATTACCTGACAATCTTGGCACAGCCAGTTCTCTATATTTGGCCGAAGGCACACTAGCGAGTCCCGTAAGAGTTCGAAAAAAAGAAACATTACAAAAAAAAAAGTTGCGTAACTTTAAATGCAACATTTCATGGGTTTCCTGGGCTTCAAGACGGTGATTTGAACAACGGGGACTTGGAGCAAAATTCCTACACTTATGGCTTCAGGATGGGACACCTTTCCAGCTGATTTCCGTTAATTTACTTAACACACTGTCACAAAATTTTGGAACTTCACTTCAGCCCTGCAACTATATTAACATTTCCTTCTTCTCAACACTATCATTGGCATCAGGGAATATACACGTAGTTAACATATGTTGGATGCTTTTTCAGTACCTTTGTTATATGACATTTTGGTGACACTATTCAAGTAACCAAAGCTTGTTTTAACTGGAGTTAAAGGGCTGTGAAATGGGTCAATTGCTCTTCATCTAATATTTTTCTTCTTGTAACTAGTGACCAGTTGTCTTCCATTGCAATTCATTAGTCTTCTCCACGCACAAAGTGCCCATCCGTTAAAGTGTCCGTAATGGGTGACTCGGCAGCTGTACTTTACACCACTTTATGTCAATCTTTTCTTACCCAGCTCAAGACATTAGTTTAATGAGAATACATTCCACTAGAACATCATATTCAAATATATTGTGAGACAGAAGACATTTTCCCTATCAAAATTTTGCAACTCCTTACCATTTCTATTTGTTCGGTTATTGTGGGGACCAACTAAGTCAAAAATAATTTGATTATTTGCACCACTGCTGGTGTTTGGGTCGGAAAATGTAGCGGATGCTAATCGTCCAATCTAAGGAGGAAAATGCAACACAGAAGCAGGGTCGAACTGGTCGGGTGAAAGTTGGACGGCAGGTGACCGAGTTTGCGTCATTAGTGTTCAATGGGGCCTTCCCATGGCGTTGTAGCATAGTGGAATTGTTGTGGGTGGCAAATCCTCCACCTACTAAAGCTGATTACAAAATAAAAAGTAATATGGCGTTGTTGCTGTTTCCGTCTTGTGAAAGAGAACACGTACCATTTTCACACACTTTTGCATCTGTGCTATACCTTGTGTTTATCATTTAGATGAAAATGCTTTATTTCGTGTGACAAATCTGATTATTCAGTCTTCTTGACTCACAAAACCTGCATGTTGCCTAACTGCGAGCAACACTTTCTGTGTGATTTGTACATTGCCTGGAAATTTGCACAGGTTGTGACTGTGACAGGCAAGGTCCCTGTCCAATATTCTTGGGCAGTAACCCAAGGGGTCAAGGTCAAATGCGCGGACCTCACTGAAAGTAGTTCCATAACCTTTGAGTTCGAGATCTGGGGCAACTTTTCTTAAGAACGGGTGATGGAATCAGGGTTGCGATGAATGTCAGAATTATGAAGTAACGCTTTTAGTCCATCTAGATGGATTAACACCCCCTATATTCCAGTTTTTACACAAGTCCAGTCTGCTACTCTTGGACAGAAACCCAAGGGGTCACGTAAAATATCATAGCTATATTGGATGAAGAAAATCTTTTCGCTAGACATGCTACCACAGGCAGTCAAGGTACCGACTGGCATATGACATTTACCGTTACCAGACTCAAAATTGCGCAAGCGCATCTGACGACGTTTCGGGAGATACAACTGAAAGGGTAATAAATGAAAGCACCAATCCAGACATAATCAAAACTTTTATTCAATGCATAATCATTGCATATAAATCCCAACAAAACAATGCAGAAAACATCAGAAAGGACGCCAGTGTTTCACCATAACAAACGGTCTATTTCATTAAACGCACTGACACTGAGTATTTCAAAGAACTACTTCCAGAAATTACTCCACATCTTTTCATGCCACTATAATGGGCCTCTGCCGATTCTCCCCAACAGATCCATAAATAGAAAATAAAAAATACAACACGTAATCTTACCTGGCCTTGCACTCAATATTACTGCTGACTGATAAATTAGTGTAAAACACTAAAGTAGGGGGGTTTAAAAAGAAAGCAAACACAATACATAATCTTATTGGGCCTTGTACCCATTATTACTGCTGATGGCTAGAGTTGAACACTTTGTGACATAGAGAGAGTTTATCTGGGCCCACACTCACAGCTGCTGCTTATCAACATGTAGGTCCATGTTCCCATGATGTTGGGAGCCCAGGTGAAGAACATATCATGCTCAGACATAGCATGTCACAGTAAACAAAAATGATTTTGCTATTTATTTAGTTTTTAAGTTGATCTCTAGAAACATCTTGGTCGACTTTATTGCAGCATTTATTTGGGTTATGCTCCCTACATTAAAACCACCAATATAAAATTCTAAATTCTAAACACTCAACTATTTCAGAAAATATCATACATGGTTTTATCCAGGCAGTTTATTCAACAATTTGCAAGAGAAAATTCTACATTTCTGAAGTTCATTTTACATCACTTGTGAGTACAGTGTGCAATTTTAGAGATGAAATTCTAAATTCTACATATGTGAGGTACATTCTACAATTTTATTGAGTTCACTCTACAACTCAGAACACAAATTCTACAACTTTTGAGTAAATTAAATCTGCAATTCCAGAGGGTACATTGCACAATTTTAGAGACAATTAATTCAACACTTCTGGAGTCAGGACACAACATTCCAGAATGCATTTTGCACTTCCATGTCGTCGGTGCTAAAGCTATTTGCGTCTGCTTACCAAAGTGAAATTAACCCTATTCCAAGTGTCCTTGCACACAATAACATGGACAGAAGGATCTAATTAAACTGCTGCTGAAGAAGAGCAGACAGAAAACGTGACCGGATCGATGCCCCCCCCCCCACCCCCACCCCCAAAGGTACATTCACCCACATGGACATCTGGAACACTGGAGGACAAGGTGGGCAGGTTTAATAGTGATTTATCCACCACACATGTTCATAAAACAGTTCAGTGTCGACTCTACAGCAGGCAATAAGGGGGTTAAATCATGTCGAGAAGTCACTTTTGTGACCACTTAATTATCACTGGGCTTTTTGGTCAGGATAATTAGGCTTTAATAAGCAAGGGGTGCATGGTTTGACTGAGGCTTTAGCATGTATGATATAGAGTGCAAGTTATAATGAGGTGTGTTCAGCCAAGATACATTCAACCTGTGGCAGCAAATTGTACCAGTTTTAATGACCACCTGAAGCCTTCTCCTATGTAGGTATTTTTGTCTCTCTTTGAGTTCTGCTGTTCTGCCCTCTTAGTGGATGCCTGTGACCAACCACAAGAACACACACAAAATCTACTTACAAGTGATTCAACATAATCGGTTTCATTACAGTGTCACATGGAAACTTCTCCTTTTTCTATTTTTACCGTTCACAGTCTCACTTTGGAGAATACATTGCCATTGTCCAAATTAGATTTCACTTCAGTCAATGTAGCTCAGAATTTTGAGAGTATTTTCACACTCTGATCAAACTGTAGTATGATTAAAGCCTTAATGTATAAAGTTTCACAATAATTAATACAAAACTACCAAGAGATTGACTGGCAAATCAGAGTTGATTCTGCTCTTTCGTTTCTGATTCAACTTATTACCATCATTGATCAAAATTTGAATAAACCAAGATGTCGAAACCCACATTCGTACACCAGCCGTCAACCAAAATGGGCATTCCATGTCAATAATCGCAATTGAATAAGTGATATCATTTGGAAAAATTACATATGTCAGAATTATTTCTTACGTTTGGCTAAACTGTCAGCTATATTAAGGTATTCAAAACTGTTAATTATCTTGCTGGTGGCGATCACACAGGTACCAGCACCAGTAAACCAATTAGAAAATCTGACCAGTATCCTTCGCTAACATCTCAGTTGAGAAAATAGGATTCTGCCCCGAAAGAAAAAAAAAAAACCACGAAAAAAGGCCTTCCTTAGATAAATGCATTCTGCCAGAGACAGATTGAGGTGAGACTACATGCGGACTTTCATGTGCCCTTCTTGACAGCAGTCCAATTACTAAACAGTTACAAGCGAGGGGGGTTAAGTGTAACAACCTCACTGGGTAAGATTAGACGGCCCTCCACCCCTAACCTCATCCCGCAGGTTAGATCTGGGGGGTGATAACCACAAATGGCACAGCATCAAGAGGGTAAGAGGAACTAAGATCAAAATCTGATAGCACGAAGCACCGGTAACCAAACCTGCAACTGATCACATACATGCATTGGTTGAACCTATGGGTACTTAACCTAGATATGATTATACACTGGAATAGACAGATTAGCTCAGTTAAGTGCCATTACAAAGTATAACATTCATTAGAAAACGGCCATTCTGACAGCCCAATGAATTTACAACGAAAGTTAGCGTGACTTATTATCTAATGTTGTTTGCTTTGTAGTTACAGTTGCTTTCACAATGACGTAGCTCACATCACATATTTGTGAAGCAGTTCCTTCAAGCCGATCAATCCAAATGCCCACATATCAAATGTGCTGCCTCACTGTAATGCCATGCCACAGACACCAGAAATGACACCCAGTCACTGTATAATGCAACTGAGCTAAGCAGGCAATACTTTGCCTTTCCACATTATGGCAAGAAACAAAACTGGAAAGTCGCAAGGTTGCTAATCCTGAAATAGCTTTGAACTCTCTTTTTCCCCCTTCCACAAGGTACTGTAATCCAACCGTTCTTGCCTTTGCAAGTTGTTTATTCAAGTACATTATGAGGGCATTACTATGACTACACTGATAAAATTACGTCTTTTTTCTGAAATCAGCCAATACAACCAATATAGGTTCGTCTCAAAACTCAGAAGAAAACGGCACATAAATCATGCGGAAAGTTGTGTTTTCACGTGTACACGGGCCGAGGAAATTGGAAAGACACTTCAACCTGCCAGCCACATAAGGAGCCTGTTTCACTAAAGCCGACGCAACATAGTGTTTTGAGCACTTTCACAATGGTGACCTTTCTCTTCTGTGTAAGTTGTCACGGGCGCTGTGCCAGACCAAGCATTTTACAACTGTTCCGTAAACCGCGCTTCGGAGCTACGGATTAGCATATGGGATATGCATCTCTCTGCCTCTGCAGAACAGGTCGCACTATTCCCTGCTGAATGTCCATTAAAGGTCCAACCAGACCAAGCGATCAGGTTTTGCGATAGAAGGGGCCGAGGTTGCAGATAAAGTCATTGGCTGTAAACCAACTGTTTTCCCAGAACGGAATACGCAAGAACCCAGGACCCAGGAGCTGTGCCATTAATCTAAATAACATGCATATTAATGAGCCAATTAGAAAGGGTGGTAAGCTAATAAGTACAGGTTAACGAATGCATTATCCCCTGATTAGGGCTCTAATCAATACGAGCTCTCACCCTCGGCTCACCTGGCTGGGTTTAAAACATATCAACCTGTCTTAGACCACCTGACCTAGCCACACTCGTGTAAAAGCTTTCCCTCATTGATCATTCTTATGCAGTATGTTTGAGCAAACAGCAAATAGAATAACCATACATGCATGATGTAGAGGATATACCCTGATTGCCATAATTTTCAGTGTTATAAGCTAGCCGAAGAATAGAGTACACCTCAGTCTGATTAGAATTTACTGTGATTGGAGAAATCGTATCTTCAACAATTTCAAGATTATAGACATGCATTACTGTGCCAAGGAATGATTCCGGGACCCTGAATAGTTCCCTCTGTTCGATTAAACTTCAAATGCAGAGAGTTGCTTCACAGCTGGAGAAAACAATACATTCACTTTCCAACAAATGTGAATTGATTAGTGGAAGAAGGAAAACCCATATATCTTTGCATCCAAAAAGCCATTTCTAGGAAAGAGCTTCAGGCACAGATCCTAAAAGTACATATATATATTGCCAGCTATTAACATTCAGAATGTGTTATTCATATTGCTAGGCTTTGTTTTCTATCCAATCAAAATCCATATCACACAACTTTTTTTTTTAAGCATTTTTCAACTGCTAGATATTAACAAAGATTGGACAACTGCAAACCAATGCATTTATTGAATTCTCTCATTGGAGGTTTCTACAACGAAAACAATTCAGCACAAAAAGCCACATCAACAGACATTTCAAACACACCAACCAGTCTGAGTGTAACAAATACATAACCTCAGAGTATAATGTAGAATCAATGCTACATGTACATTCCTCAAAATAAAATTCATTAAAAGAAGTGCAACCAGAATAGCATTTTGATTTATAAAAACACTTCAGGCAGAAGGTAACAAAATATGAGAATAAAACCTCCCCAATGACGCAGACGTATCAATGAATCTCGCTGCCATAGAGACAGGAATTGTGAGTCAACTTCTCCAATCCAGATTTCTCCTTTGTCCAGCGGCCCCTTGTATTTCCCATCCTGTTACGACAAATGCCTAAACTACATAACCCCAACGTCTCTGCCACAAATCAGTTTAGTGTCAATAATACTGACAAATGAAACCATCAGGATTGCCCTTAAGTGGGATGATCACTAACAGCACAACATCAAACAGAAATGAGTTGTGCCACACTGTCTCAAAGCCACGGGAGACTCAATAACAATTCCAAACCAGAGTCTTAAACCAGCAGGGATATGTACCCTTGTATCCAAAATGCCTACTATTTTTCTACATGTCCTGAATATATATGCTTCCATGTGTCCACATATTGCGAGTATATCTTTATGACATACTGCATGTTGAAATACTGTCCTTAATACCCCTCTGCCGTTTCTCAACAAAATTTTCCATACAGTGACAACATTTTTCACATCTCCACAAATCATGAGCAGCATGTACCCTAAAATCCTGATTACTCCTTCCCCTTTCTCCACTACCTCTTACAAAGACGGATTCCTGATTCTATCATCATAATCTTCTTTTGACAATCCCATCCAGGGCACTGCCAGAGATAGATCCAACTCAACAACCTTTTCACACCTCGGCAGAATGATTGTTATGTAGAGGCAAACTAAGATAAGCTTGCCCTTCCCCCATGATCACAACACCCTAATCTCCCTACCCACCAACCTAGAATTTACCAAGGTCCTCAATCCTCGCTTTCATCGTGACAGATTCAAAATCACTGTCCTCATACAAGGTTCTGTGCAATCTAAGGTATGGCTGATCAGTACAAGTTTTCATGAAAACGACAACTATGGATGAAATATTACTGCAGATATAATGGCTCTAATTACCAACCTTGAAATATCAAGTGGTAGAATAAATGTATTCATTTTAATTTTGTTGTGTATTTGTTTTTAAGGCTGAACTCGCAAATTTTGCCTTCTACTAAAATGCTAAAGTTCACAGCCTAGCAAATCATGTATGATCGACACATGTATAAAGTTCATATCAATTCCTATCGTATCAAATTCAATTCCCTTGGTTTTTGGTAACCAATAACAAAATATGTGAGGCACCAGAAAGTGTCAGCTGTGAGTGACACAGTCATCATACGAAAACAGCAGTTTCTAATAAATTCCCTATAATCTATACAGGGTATGAAAATCAAAAAGTACAACTGACACTCTTTATGGCATTTGGGGCTAAAACTGGTCAAGTAAAGAGAAAAAAGCTATAAACACGTTAACAGTTTTATGAAAGTGGACAAACCATATCACAGAACTGCCGATGATGTCACTCAGGAGCATCCTCTTTCGTTTGGTCACTCACTAACAATTCCATTTCTTTGGAATATAGTCACCAGTTGGTTTTGGAAAAAGAACTCTAAAGCGTCCCTTAGGGGAATTTAATCTGCATACATGCATTGGAGAAGAGTTTGCACAGCCAAGTGACCATTAGTACTAAAAGCCGTCAAATTGGGTACACACTGAATACTGTCTCAGTCAATCAGGGGCTTGTTTGGACTAAGGGTTGTCCTCTATGACCTTGTGAAGGTCAGATCACCAGGTCTTGTGAAAATGGGGTACAGCTTGAAATGTCAGGATAAAGAACACAGCCGTAGCTATCTGTCTGTGGATAAGGCCGAAACTGTCAAAACCAATAAAACTCAGGAACAGCTAACATTGAGGAAACCCGGTGCCGAATTTTACAGCTTTATAGCAATGTGAGAGGAGACATACTGGGCATCCAGCTCTCGTACGGTTGAATCCCTGCCACAATTTGTGCATCAAACTAAAGACAGTGACAATCACTTTGGTATCGTTTTATTCCTGCTTTATTCCTCAGCAGCTTGGAGGCTTGGACCTGAGCCAGGAAGGGTCCTGTTAGACACCATTAGCTGGTGAAGACAGTCGAGCCAAGTGCTCAATGGATATCAGTCTCGCTCTGGGTAAAGGATTAACTGGTTTTTGACTATTGTCTGTCACTCTCGCATAACCATGTGGTATCTAACAACTGATTATCAAGCCTCACTTTCATACCAATATACTCGATGCCATTAGCTTCTGGTACGTTTGGAAATTGGGATCGGGGGGGAATCAATGGACACCCATTGTCCATGTCGGTCTACGGCAGAACCACTCCAAGACTAGATCAGACTCACTTCTCCTTTGGGAAAAGGAAAGCAAAAAAAAACCCCTATGTCTTCGGGGACTTGCGATTACAATTATAGCAATCTCGACAGCTTCCAACTTGTTTACCTTTACAACATCCTCACTGACTTCTACCAAATCAGTTCAGAAGTTCCACAGTTCAACTTGCAGCTAGATGTGACCTTTCGAATAAAGCAATTCACACCCCGCTTTCTCCGAGTAGGTAGCCACAACAAGTGTATCAAAATAACTCAAAGCCAGACAAAGTTTTGAACTTGTATCAACATCAGCAAAGACTTGCGGCATCCTAAGGTAATAATCACTGGAAAAGCATTAATATAGTGAATGCCAAAAGTTTCAAAAGACTGCACTGTAAACTCCGTGAATTTTAAGTGTTTATGGGGAAACTGGCCACTACCACTCAGCTAGAAGTGCTACGTGAGGACAGAAAACCATGAATGTTCATTATAGGACACATAATTTTACTGAAGTAGGCCAAAATAAGCCACAGGGCATTATACTACCATTTCCTTTTTTTATTTCTTTATTTTTTTTTTTTTTTTTTTGTCAACAAGCTCCTCAGACTCTTGTTTAGGCCTGTGTTGCCCAATTGTTCATAAGGGTAACTGTGTTGCCCAGTTGTTCATAAGAGTAACTCTTGCGAACAACTGGGTCCGCTGTAGCCTCCAACAAAAGCTTGTCAGAAAATGGTAGTACAATGCTATCCAATGCAAGACATTTTACTGGTCAGTTTAAAAGTGAAAATATTTCTTTTTGCTTTAAACATGCAACTGTGTATATTGTTACTACATGACCTTAATTATAGGTTTCATTCAATATATATACAAATGGACAGAGCACAAGCACATTTGAATACTATTAACTTGCATCCTAATAGATTCATCAGCCTACGCCATGAAGGAATAGCATATTTGAAGTGAAACCCTAAACTTAGTAAACGTATTTGAAGTTATTATATATATCCATAATGGAATGATACTGCTTCCGAAATATACCAGAATAATAATAAAGCCACACAAGGGCAACGACCACATGAAGACTGGACAACTGAGTGTTGTGATTTATGCTTTCAACACTCAATGAGCAGAAATGATGCAAACAATTAAGTGACTGCTGCTTGCAATTTTACTGCTGCATTTTAAAGCAAGGACATGGCAGTCATTTGACAAGATCTGTTGACTGTATGTGAAATGCTACAGGCCTGCTAAGAGCTGTTTACATGCTCTGAACATGTGGTTTGTTCAAGTGAAGCAGAGTGGCCTGTGAAAAGGAAGACTTGTATAACAAGGATATTCAGATAAAAGCATGGAAAAATGCCAGAGCTTTACACTACACAGACAGCAAAATGAGGGGATTTACAAATACCATTCGGATTCCAGGCGATGACAGGTATTACGCATTGCAATCTATTCATCTGTCAGACACTGTCCAATACAAGGGTCCTTGATGGCTAAAGCGGTGTTTTTAAAACACTCGAAAGGCCCCTCATCAGAGAGGTCATAGGTTCAAATCGTGTTCTTGCTGGTTCTGCTGCAGCTTTAAGTCAGGAGTATTTTCAGGTTCGTTTTTGTCAGGTGGTGGTTCAATACTCCAAACATTTTAGTTTCCAGCACTCATGCAGCCGACTATTATGTTTTCAATGAAATATTCTCAATCATCACAATAAATAAATATGATAAAATCAAAACATGGTAAGCCTTACATTCATGAACCTGTCACATTTGGGGGCTAACTAATATAGCATACTGAAGACTTGACGATACCAAATGTAAACCACAAGCACAAGACAAATAGGTACACAGCACAGGTGGAGTGACAGAGGGAGAGGGGTAGGAAGAGAAAGTGTTGTGTGCAGGGGTCAGTTCAAGGTCAGTGATACAGGCTTCAATCTGGTGTTAGTTACACAACCATTTAACTAAGCCATCATCCATAACCTCGTTACCAGGACCAGCTCTTGGGCAGCAGATTGCATAGTGGTTCAGAGGAGATTGGCACTTGGGCATGTAGGGTGTGGACAAAGCCTTATGTCCTGTGGGTGATTACCTTATAATTGATGTAGGGGGCTTCACCTCTTATGGAGGATCAACCAGGGGGTATCAGTCCCAAGACTGGGGTCACAGGGACCTTGTCACTAACTGGCTCTCTGCCTCTCTTTCTTTCTTGTACCCTGAACCCCCCCCCCCCTCCACAACACCCCCCTCTAAACAAGGAAATTATTATCATCATCTTCACTGTGGAAGATTAAACAGATGACAGATTATCCCATTAGACTTCTGACATTACTTTCGGCTGCTTATTTCCCTGTAGAGCACCAGCCATTTAGACAGCTGGATGCCCCCCCCCCATACCAGTCCCCCCCCCCCCAACATATGTGGGTCCTGGTTACTGTCTCTGGAGCTAACCACAAGTTACCTAGACAAACCTATCCCACAACTAAAGCCAAGACAGTCAGGACTGCAGAGGTCATCCTGCAGCTTATAGGAAAGGCCATTCATCAACCTCGCAGACATGTACCAGGATACCAGCTGTAGATGTCTAACACTTTAGTGGATAAGAGAAAAAAACTGCACCAGACTTAACAAATAAGATGCTGTCTAGGTATGCAGACTCGCCAGTAAATAACTGTAATGGCATTTGAAGGTGTAATAGATACTTCCCTACACAAGCGACATGACATTGCAGCATCTGCTTGCTGAGAAGTGAACATTTCATACTTACATGTGTTAAAGAGTCTCTCATGGAGATTGAGCACATTAAAGTTTGCAATATCAGGTTGATAATTTAGAATCACAGACACATTTGTAAGATGATTTAAGTCTGTCACTTCAGTCTTTAGGGGCAAGGTTGCTGTGCCAAAATGCTGTTAGTTTAATAATCTCAGGCTTCTGTAACAGTAGGTGATGTAATTCTTGTGCAGGGAGGCTGTGTTAAAACTTCACCCCCTATCACATGCCGGATACAGCCTAAATGAGGCCTGCGAAATGCTGCATGGACGTCCAGTAATCAAAGCGTGTTAGATAATACATCAATACCTCAAGACAATGGTTGATTGATTTATTGATAAACTGACCTATTCAGGTTAAAACATAATCACAATCACAACTGTGTGGAGTGTTAAGTTGTAAACTACCAGTAGAAAACAGGCTCAGGTTGTACATGTGACTAATGTACATAATACACATTAAACAAATCAAAAAACTCCAAGCAGGACCCATGAAAAAGTCTTTCATAAAGAAAACTGGTTCTGCTTCAAGACTCATGGATCAACACAGTAAAAAAAAAAAAGCACTGGTAGGTATCAAATTTTAAAGTGTACTATCCTTTGAAATATTCTGCAAAATCTCACAAATACTGACCCAGGTGAAACAAATAGCAAACAGCATGTAATTTGAAGCCAATTTAGCGTTAGTGGAAAATCATAACATAGACTGAATTTCATATATGAACAATGTTAAACACACCTGAGTATGCACATGTTTACAGCAAGAGTTCCTTATCATGGGCCCCTTCTTCACTTCCACAACTAGAGAGGATGGGGAGCAGAATGCTGCTGTCAACAGCTGGGATGTTTTAAGCATGTCTGCATGGTGTTATGGCTAAGGCCTTGTTACCACTCCGCACTTGGTCTGCTGATATCATCATAACAAGGTTTAATAGAACAAATACATGTAGCAGTACTCGTAGCATGCTTTATAAATAGAGAATTTCTAAGCTTGTGCATAATAAATGTAAACACTCTGTAGTTCAATAAGAAAGATCATGAGAGGACGACTGCGAAATGGAAATTTTTAACAAAATCCACTTTTCAAAAATCAAATAACATGAAGAGGAGATGAGCTTGACCAAGTGTAAAGAAATATGAGTGTATCAAAAACGTCTGCTAGATGTGTCAAAACCAAAGGCCTCTGAGGTCTTTGAATTTAATTTCAGGTTTTTCACAGGCTTTCAATTTTAACTGAAAGTAATTTGGCACATCTTGTAAGCACTTGAGCGTTTGATAATATAAAGTAACACTTTCTACCACAAAGCTTTCTTTCTCTGTCCATAATTCACTGCTTCGCACTTCGGGTTTAATGGAGGTGGTAGTTTATCTTGCATTTCCAATCCGCCAGAGGCAGTCAATTCTCAAACTTCTACTAACAGCCTTTCAAAAAAACAACCATGCAACTTTCAGCATTGCAAGAAACTGACAAAATATGATGTTTTGTAAATGAGCGGACCTGTATTGGCCAGTACTATACGTAACATCCAGGCCTTCTCATTCAGAGCAAGCTTTCAAAATTTTCAAAGAATCAATATCGGAGACACACGACGGCAAACACAGGCGAATGGGGCAAAAACTGATTCTGCTGACTTCAAATTTGTGCAGCAGTTTAATTAGTTACTGGTGTAAATGGCCGCATCTTTTTTCTCCGTCTTCTCACCAATGGGTCAGAACAGAGACTCGGGTTTGCTTATTACGCCACCCAGGCAGTTTGATCACCACCACATCAACGGAATATCATGCCAAACTACAACCTCCATATATTGATTTCAAAATCATTTTCTCCTCAAGAGTGTAAAAAAACAGCACTCTGAATTACAATATGGTGTGACCTCCTCCCCCATCCCCCCCCTTGCATTATTTGTTCAGCAGAAATGGCCTCTTTCTTGACAGTTCCTGCAGATACTAGCAACAAGTTAAATCAACACTCTACATCCCAGAACTGGGTTCTACTGTCCTATGAATTTTTCGTGTTGTTTGCACTGATATCAACATCCAATAAACAGTATCCAAGAAAAAAATGTCTACAGATCATTCCAAATATTCCATGATATCACTGCCGACATGTAGACATTGTACATGGGGTCCGAGAAGAGAAGACTATACATTCACAGAAATACACATAAAATAAAAAAATAATCCACTGTACATAGCTACATGATATTTGAACTATTCCTTGATATTCATTCAAAGAAAATCATGTATTTTAACTTGATGTTATCTTAGTTGGAAAGTTCATACTCTGAAACATTACCAAAGTGATTGACAAAGGATGGTGTTTTTGTGCTGTTCAGTGTGTGAGTTTCCTAGCCTACCAAGGGCTATGGAAAGGATATTCTCATTCCAAACCGACTTTGCAAAATATATTATTACTAATGACAAAAAATACCAAAGGTATTAAGTCTATCATGATCAACATTAACAAGCTTACGGTACTGCTTAAAAACAGGATCCTCTCGAAACTGAAAAGTGTCAAGTCTAACAGAGACATCAATCTTGTCCCATTTCAGATGACCATGTTGTGCCGTTTTCAAAATCTGATCTGATCTGAAAAATAACTCTTCAGTAGAGAGTCAAAGTTAGAGGATTACAATGTTATGCCACTTCAAACCCAGGACAGTTTGATATACACCAGAGTTAAGATGTGATACCCTTGTATTGTGTTACTCAATTTGATTTATGGAACTTCTGTCGATTGGCGCAAGACTGCAACAATCAAGAAAAGCAGAAAAAAAAGCCTGTTTTTGTTGTGAAAAGGCTAAGCACTTTCTTGTCGTTCGAATTAATTCAGACAAGATCCACGCTCTCTTGGCCCCCAAAGATATTTGTTGGTGGCCAGTTTGACGACAGGGTTAATTTCTCCGTTGAACAGGCCGTAACACACATGGACAAACTTAATTATTCCAGATCATGAAGAAAGAAAATCGTACAGCATTAGGGAGCGCCTCGGACAGGTCGTTGCTGACAGAACCACCCGTTCCGATCAATACATCATTAACAGCAACAACAGCACCACTTAAAGAGGCCATAGAATACATCTCTACCTATAGCCATACAGTTTGAATGCAATCTCATCGAATTGCTTCCACTGCAATATTGAATACATGCAGGATTATAAACCGACAAAAAATAAACTCCTTAATATGAGACTTGGCCCTGAAAGTTTTTAAAAAAAAATTTTTTTTTTTTTTTTATCCCATAAATTATTTTTATAAATTATTCCAAAGATGTACATAGAAAATTAGGGAACTGAATGACTATTCCAAAAAATAATTTGGTGGAACAGTTTTTAACACAAAGCATACATAGCAACTCAAAACTGTTACAAGAACATTAGAGAAAAATCCCCAAAAGCAAAGAATACTGCAAGGGCATCATTTGGATAGGAGACATTCTATTATTCAAGTAGGCTTTTATTATTCAAGTAGCAGAACCTGTCAGACAAATTCAGATCAATTTGACTTTAGGTGGTGCATGTAATTTAAAGTAAAAAAAGTCGAAGCTTTTTTCTTTCCTCCTTACCACATCTGATGATGTCAGACGTCTGGAAAGAAGTGTTCTTAATTATGGGGTCTACTGCAGCTTTCTGGGAAGTCGACAAGTACCCTTGATTGGCTGTCTTACTTTTATTAAGCCTGTCTTCAGCCCTGCTCGTTGGCACCCAATGGCACCACTCTTGGGGGGCAGGAAGCTCTATCATGTCCCTATAAAGCAGGGTGTTAAATGTTTACAGTGTCTCCATGTGAGCAGTATGAGAGTGGATGAGTAGGTTAAGTGCTATCTTGTCCTGTCCACAATGGGGCTGCCAGAAGACAGCAGGCTGTAAGTGGTGAGAGTTCCTGTATCAGAGCTCTGGATAATGTCCTCCTACAGACAAGCTTCTCAACAGGGTCTTCTGGCTCTGGGAACATTTAACCAAAGTTAAGTCAGTGGAAAATTATCCCCGGCCAGCCGCAGTGCTCTGTGCTGTTTGCTGCCACTGCTAATTAAACGGAGATATTCAGGGCAGGTCATCGTCCCATTTTTCTTCCGTTCACAACTAATGTATTTTTCCCGCCTTTTTTTCTCGTTTCAGGGTACTGGCCACTCGGACTAGGGCTGTGCGATTTCTTCGTCACTTCCGACGTACTGATGTGTACATCTTCGATCATGCACCTGTGTACCATATCCCTCGAGCGGTATCTCGCCATCAGGTTCCCGCTGAGGACCAGGAATAAGTCAAAGCATATCGTCATTTTAAAAATCGGGCTGGTCTGGGCGATTTCCCTCGCCATTTCCAGCCCTATAACCGTGTTAGGGTTTGTTAACTCGGCCAACGTTCTCAACAACAGGCACTGCGTCCTGGCTAATGACTACTTTGTGATATATGGCTCTATTTTGGCTTTCTTTATCCCACTCTTCATCATGATTATAATGTACACTTTGACTATCCATATCCTGTACAAACAGTCACAGATGTGCGGCTCTAAAGGTGAGAGAAAGGGCTCTCATCCGTTGGTGCGGAGATCCACCAGCAGTAGACACAGGGCCAGAGACAATGCCGCCTCCAGGTCGAGAAGCTTACCAATGACGCGGAAGAGTTTAGAAAAGCGAGGACATCGTCCTACTAACCATTATAATCGCGAGGAGAATGGGACGTTTGGGAGGATATTCCGCAAAACGCAGTCCTCCTTGGACCAGCCTCTTTCTCACACCTCGGAGACGGTCCCGCTGAAAAACCCGGAGGCTCAGGACGGCCCCGCCCACCTGGACGAGAGTGCTCCGCCCAGCCCTGAAGTCAGCTCAGGGCACGACAGCGAACCTCCCAGATTACTCCTACTCCTTAAAAAGCACAACCTTGCCATACGCGCCGCCAACCTGCTCCTCCTGCGCAAGGAGGAGCTCCCCAAGGAGAACAATGTGCAGACTGAACAGCGGGCCTCCAAAGTGCTAGGGATTGTATTTGCCATCTTCGTGGTCTGCTGGGCGCCGTTTTTCTGTGTCAACATCATGACAGCGCTTTGTAAGACGTGTTCCTTTGACCCCACCCTGGTCACTGTGTTTGTCTGGCTGGGCTACTTGTCCAGTACCCTCAACCCTATCATTTACACAGTATTTAACCGGATTTTCAAGGTGACTTTCTGGAAACTGCTTTGCTGCAGGTACAAGAAGCTGGGTCGGGCGAGACATTCAAACAAGCCCAAGGCCAAGAGGCAAAGCCAGTATCAAAGTGTTCGCTGCCAGCCCAGCTTCAGGGTGTCTAATAATGACACAGTCAGCGCTGTGAACACACAAACTGACACCATGATATAAACTACGCAAACAAAACTGTTTAGTTTCCATATCTGATATTTATACAAAACTGTAATATAAATAAATGAAATTTGCAATATTCGCAACATGTGGCATGTTTATCATCAGTACGATATCAACAGTAGGTGTTTGTTTATGTTCAGGTATCAGTTTGACCTTTAAACCAAATTCTATGACATTCCACCACGACATTTTTTTAAATACCAGTACCAGTTTGAATCCTCTTCATATCAGGTATCAGTTTTCTTTCTATTTCTGGTTTTATTTATTTTACTGGTCTTAAACATCCAAGTCAAGACCTATTTTCAGAATGGAGAAAAACGCCATGTGTTATTTTTGAAGTTCATGTTTGTTTATGCGTTAATTACATGCATTAAGTGGAAATGTTATATTGGAACTGATGACATGATGAACTGACATGTCATTCACCACTGATCTAATACAGGCTGCCACCTTGTACAAACTATAATACACACAACTACTGAACAGCATAAAATCACAAAACTACATGTATAAAGACTAATCAGCATCATTTCTTCATGGCTGAAATGCCATCTGTAGGGGGCGGCCCAACGCTGCTCTTTCAAATCATGCAATTTTTAAAACACGATGATTTATTTCGCTGGTATTTCTTGGCACACTCAAAAACATCTCACCTGACTTTTGCCACAGAAAACATTACTCCCTTTCAAAAACTGCTTTTGTCAGCTGAGTGATGTGTCAGCTTAAAATTTCTTTCACACATCCCCGATTTTATTTAAATGACACATGAACTGTTAATTAAGACATTTCTTTCACCAAGTAAAAAGAATTAAATTCAACTTCCACTATCTGGGGAAAAAAAAGTACAACACAAATAGGAAAAAAATATAATCAGAATGGCTTCCAAGGAGACAATGCAACACTGAAACAAAACAAAACAAAAACTGACGCACTCACAAATTTGTTCAAAATTGGAGACAATTATTGCGCTGAGTTGAAACCAGGCAAAAATAGAGGTCAAGACGAGGCAGTCAGGATTGTTTGGAGAGCCAAGGCCCAATTGCAACTCCTGTGCTATTGAGTAACAGTGCAGTCTTTCACCCGAAAACGGGTCCAAATCCACGTTTAGCTCAATACCCCCCCAATCTTTGTCGATTAAAGAAATCAATAGTATCGCTCAAGTGGACTCAGCATCATCCAGTTATCCCGTAATAAAACTGCTAATGTATGTGTTTGGAGAAGTAAATATGGAGCTGCCCGCTGCCTAAGCCATTTATTCCCCTATTTATCAGCCTGATTCATTGGGTCTGTGGTCTTGTGAATGGTTTGGTTTGTCAACACCAATGAAACTCAAACCGAATGCCTCGGCATGTGATGAAGCCCCTCCCCCCACTTCATCCCTTCCTCACATCAGGTCTACTCTTCAGGTACCAACATTATCTTTTTCAAAGTATACAGGCCATTTGTAACAGTAGATTTCTTTAAAGTAACCCAACATTATAAAATGCTTCCAGCAAAACCTACCATGCAGTTAAACAAATCTATTGCTTGCATAATACCTGATGACCTAAATATCTTGTAAATGTTTACAGTACTGAAACATGTATACGCCACTACCTTATTTTCAGGTGCTATTGCTGAAGTATATACCGGTACTTAAGATCAAGCGTTACCAACCGACCAAGCTAACTCATCAGCCCTGGGCTACTCCTTTCTTGAACTTTGCTATGTGAACATAAACAATGTGAGTCTACATAACGGACAGGTATTATTGAAACGTGGCAACCTTTTTTTTTCCTCCTGATGGCTTACTTCATGCATATTTACTGCATACGTTATACAGTCTTTGGCGCGACATGTATACCGTTACTGAAACTAGCCTTCACAAATCTCGCCTTCAACATGGTTCACTCTGGCCGTCATCACTAGGACAATGCTTTTGGAAATTCTGCCTGGTTCTCAGCCAGGAAAATGCAACTCATCCCCACAAAAACTATCATTCCAGGCAATAAAGCAGAAAACATGGTCAAATACAGCTTTTTATCTTGGGCACCCTTCAAAGTATCAAATTTTGAGCTGAAGTGCAGAATGTTATCTCATATGAAGTCAACTATTCATTCAAATACCAAGGGCATTTATTCAGTAAAAACTAATATTAAAAGACACATTTTCAGCATCAAATTAATCACCAAAACCTATTCAACATTTTTATCTCAGATTCTATCTTAATTTGGTCTTTTTCTCACCCAATGGCTTAATTTTGGCACCCAATCATTAAAGGCATGAAAAGTTGCCTGCATGTGGCCCTGATAGGACAAACAAATCCAGCAGTCTGCCGGCACACTACAACCCACTTCAATCCCAACATCTTAACAGAAACAAATATATTACAGCAGACAGCCTATCCTCAGCATTTTCTTGTTCTTCCCACCTAATAGAGTGCTCTTCTGTCAGGGAGGTGAAAACTGGTCCCTCTGTCCATTTTCCCGCTTCGCATGATTTAATGAGCCAATTCAACGTGATTTAGTACTGCCACTTGGCAAAGCCTAAAGTTAACCAATGCCCACCATTTATCATTGGTTGAGAAGCAGACACCAGAGTCTTCTCCGCGATCACGATTTTATTTGCCAGAACATTAACGGTGGGTGAAAAAAAGAATCTCTCCACTTCATTGGAAGGCATGGATACAAGTTGGTCTGAACATTGAACTGCTGACCTCATCAGGGTTGACAACAGCCTGAACAATTACACCGAATGACTGATTTGTGTTGAACTTGCATTGTTAACTGTTTCTACGGTTGGCGACATTCACATGGTGACTTGCACATGTACAAGTATACTTCACCGAATGTATGATTCGAAAACTACTGTATCCGAGGCAACAAAACTTTACATCGGCCCGAGGTCTCTTGGTAAGGTATTTTGTAAGATGTCATAATGAAAATCCTGATATTCATCGATCATTATTGCTCAGCAGATTATAACTTCACACACAATTGCGCCTGGATTTGAATAAAATCCATCTCTCTCTGCAAGGTATACCGGTGGTGGAAGTTACCTAAGAGTTTGAAATTAACTAATTTTTGAAAAAAAAAAAACAGCTGATTTAAACTGCAGACAAACAAGCAAGAGGTGGACTTGGGTTTGAGACCTCTATGGCCAAGGGCAGGTACGTTGCTGCAAGGTTAATGCCTCAGCCGAGAAAAAACAAGTCGTTGTCCAATACACAGTGAAATGAAAATATTACCGGGGGGAAAAGCATTCCACTGAGCACATGTACTTTCTATACCTGTAAAAAAATTGCTACATGAGAATAGAAAACCTAAGTTCATTTTCGTACAGCTGAATTTAATACGTAACTATCTATGCAGATTATAAATTTGAAATACCTCTCAGGACGATTATTTTTGTCAATAAGGAACAAGTAACACCTTCATTCTACCTTGAACCAAGTGATCAAAACCACAGGTATGTGATCTTATTTACATATTCGGGGCCTCTGTGGCCCAAGGGGTTAGCATGCCAGGCCAGCCTTATGACCACGTACCTATCACCAATGTGGTCATTGCGAGTTCAAGTCCCACTCATGCTGACTTCCTCTTCCGTTTTACATGGGAAGTCCGCCAGCACAATGCAGCTGGTCCTGGATTTCCTCAGGGCTCTGCTCAGTTTCCTCCCACCACAGTGCTGGCCATCATCACAAAAGTGAAATATTCTTGAGTATGGCGTAAACACCAATCAAAAGAATAAAAAAAATATTTATATATTTTCAAAGTTTGTATATGTGCTCATAAAACACTCTGATAGGTAATTCGAAAAGCATTACAGCAGGTAATGGTGTTCATTATACTGCAGTTGGGGCTTTTTGGTGCATATCCCAATAAATCTCCCATCAGTACATTAGGCTATGTTTTAACTCCTTCAAAATTAATGTACATGCAGAGAGAGACAAAAATTTTCACGCAAAGTTTCACAGTTGCCCGGTATTCAGGAATCAATAAAGCATGAGTTATGTAACACGGATCAGGGATCTGATTATAGGTATCAAACATCATACCTCTCTGCATCTAACAAAATCAAGTTGAGCTTATCGCCATCCTGATCTGCTGAGTTGCAGTCAATATTGCATTTTTGGTCTAATTTTTGATTTATACTGACAAAAATTTGATAGGCGAATATCGTTAATAACGAGTTGGTAACAAGTTGAAAGTCTTGTATAAACATACAGCTAATGTGTCACACAAGAGGAACATGTGTTACAAATGAGATTCACAGTCCGAAGATGTGCAAGATAAAACTGAACAAAAATGCATATATTAATCAAGACACTGGTGGTTTTAAAAAAATGGAGAAGGAAAATTTATCACAGTCTAATTAAATCTGAGGGAACAGAATCTGGGCCTCACAATCAATTTGTGGGTGTACTATCCGGTAAAATTTTCTGCCATCATTTTTTTTTTCTTATTCCTACATGTTAGAGTTCGACGATGGCTGTAGCAATGCTGGTCTGCATATTGATTGATTATGAATTAAGAACCACGTGGGTAGGAAATACCATGAGGACATAGCCGGTGTACAAGGCCTAGCTACGGAATAAGAATTTCAACTTCAACAATAAATTCGACAGCTTCAAGGAAACAGTAAATTGAACCAACAGGGTTCCAATGCTGTTTATCTTCAAGACAGGGAGAACAGCAGGGGAAGACTTCTGCAAAAGACAAAGTCTGCTGGGTAAAAAAATGGTCGCAGTGATTGACACACTGACAAGACGGCGGTCAGCTTTATGAGTGCAGACAAAACATAGGGAAACTTCTGCATTTACAAGCCAAGGGGCAAACTTCCCGAGTTAAAGCTACATCCAAGCCAAAATTGTACAGGGTTCATGCACTGTGATACTTGATAACTTCCAGGACTTTCCAGGACTTTTTCAGACAGAAATCCAGGACATTTTCAGGACTCTCACTAACAACTCACTGATTCTCAGCGCCGCAAACTGCTTTATACTTTTTAGGCCGACATTTAAGACTGAGCTTTGGCATTTTGCAAATTTAAACCCTGATCCCCTTAAATGTCAAGAATTTGAAACCTAAAACAAGCAGTTAGCAATTTGGAGAGTTTCCAGAGGCTCCATAATCCCTGTTATCCTAATTCTTCTTTTCAACCACCACCAAAAACAACACTTCAGCATTTTCTTGGAGAACTACAGGGTATAGCGAAATAATTCTTATAGTTTTATGAAGCTTACACCTGTGGTGCCAAAAACAAATCATTTATGGCTTTATTTCTTCAATAACTATTCAACAATTACACTTCAAAAACTGGTTTAATGATTGAAAACAATGCATTGAAGATTTATAGCATATATAAATTAGAGCATGCAACCTCACTTGTCCAAGGCTGGTTATGTTCCTTTCGAACCCACCAGAAAGTTCAGTCAGCTAAATGAAACTTCTTTGGCCACTGAAACAAGGTCTTTCATGGAGGTTCTGCATTCCATAACTGGCAGGTCAAAACCAAAAGCTCTGACACTGCATGCTTCAAGGTTACTGATTGAAGCAAGTATTGGTGCATGTTCCAGCCACCCAAAAATAAAATCAAAATCTGCATGTGTATAATTATGTATAATTAGCTTTATTGTATGAAATCAAGGTGCACAATTTAGGACAAAATGTTCATTGAGCCCTGACCGAGCTTGGACACATCAAGTTGCCTCATTTGTTCAAACCTTAATGATGCACCTGAAAGCTGGAAACAACAAATCGGGAAAATCTAATTAACGTTACTTGTTGAGATTCAGTCAAAAAATTGTTTTGTAAACCACTTAAGTTATCGAAATACTTACTGACCTACAAACTACAAAGGACCAACGCCTGGATATTGGAGGTGATAATGATGTGATCATATGCTTGTCAAAAATATCATAAGTGCTCATGCACTAAAAACTACACATACACTCAGACGCTGGATCTCTGAAATATTGCGACAAATGATATTCCCAATGAATTAACACCAGCTGTCACTGCTGAGAAGATGATCTGACATCTCTCTGGATAGGTGCATAGATATAGATTGCATAGTCCTTGTACTTGTATAGCTGTAACACAACAGATTGTGCGAATTAACATACAGCAGGCCATCTGGCACAGCTGGATTCAACCCTGGCATTTTAGACTTCCTGGAATAGGTTCAATACTAAAACTGTCCCCTCAACAGAGACTGTGGTTTTGACTTATTTGATAGTATCGTGGAGAACATCTGCCTTTTGCTAAATACTGGAATTCACCTAAAGTTTATCCTGTAAAAAAAAAATTCCTTTTCAAAAGCACATAAAGCCTTGATACGAAAATGATAACTCTCATTCCAAGACTTTATATCAAACTTCACAAGAAAGTGTTATGGGGCACAAAAAGGAAGCAACAACTGAAATCAAGCAAAATGTGTCTCTTTAGGTGAAATACAAAACCTATTCATTTGATTCTTGATGAATGACAAATAATTTAGCTAAACATTCAACTGAAAGAGTTAATCATTTCACGCTTTTCAGACAAGGTTCAATAAACTTGCATTAAGTATGGGACACCAGAAAACTTATTCCACTGTCTTTTAGGTTCGGCAGTAAAACAACATAAAAGAGGGTGAGTAGGGTAAGTAGCATCACAAATGTAAACACATAACTTTTTACCAGGTAGTCAAAAGACATGCAAATGTCCTTGCAAACTAATGTGCCACTGGCCATTCATCAGACCTTGAAACACTGCTATCAAAACTGATGAAGTCTTACACAAAAACTGGTTGCCATTCAAATGACCTCAAAACACTTGGGCATGTATCTTTGCTCATACACAGGAAACCCATTAGTCAATACCTATCCACATTTCACCACAAGTTCATACATATTTATCTTAATTCATAAAAAATATTTTCTCATTATTCTGAAACTCGTTAGCCAATTTGCCATTCATATGGCTAAAAGTTAACCATGTTTACTATTCATTTCAGTAAATAAGTTATGGTAAACATTTACATTAATTCTTTCACTTATGCAATGAATGAATGAATGAATAGGGCTTAATGCCTCAATATTGCAACAGCATGCTTGTTCAAACCAAGAGGCACACCTACAAAGATGTGAAACACAAGAAGAGTTCAGTACAAGTAATTCAAATTCCTGCAACACTCGCCTGTACTAAACTGACTAGGGTGCTTGTGCACTTAGGAACATTTTGCTCATTTCAATTGCGACTGCCTAAAAAGCGCACCATCACCATTCACCTGATGACAGATCAAAGCGGCCCATCCCGCCGACAAAGCTTTCCTGCCACGCAGCAGCTAATTCAACTGGTTCTGCAACTGCAATAAGAGTTCAGCCATAACTGCATCATGGTCACTAACTCTAAATTAGGTTAAAGCCCAAAATGAGCATCAATAACGCTATCAACAATCAGGGTTTTCATGTATAGATTTGCACATTTCTCGGTCAGCTGTTCGGAATCACATAAATTTAATAACGCACAGGCCGAACATTTCATATCACCATAGATTCCCGTACAATAGATTGTCACAGACGCCTGCAGCTGTGTAATGTGTGATTGTTGACGAATGTAAACACGGCGAATCTTGATCATACTAAAGGTCACCCAAGATCCGCCTCGATCGACAGCGCTGTCAGCTATAGAGCACCCTATTTAAACTATCAGGACACTCACATATGAATCCATCTCCATCACATAAAGAAATGGGATTGAAATACCAGAGGGTGGATGTGCTTGGAATGTTTACACAATTAACAAGTGAAACAGGGCTTTCTACAGACAAGATAAACAATCCACAATAATTATTAGAAAAAACAGGCAAGATTTATAATGTAAATCAGATATAAAAATATTGACTGATCGACTGATTGAAAGATGTTTTGGTATTAAATGCTGCGCAGAAGAATTTTTCACTTTTGTGAAGGCAGTCAGGTTTATGCCTTGTTTCTTTGTTTTTATTTTGCTTTTTGTGTTTTTTAAATTGTGCCATCTTGAGATCTAAAAGGCCAGGCACTTCAGTTATATTCTGAATATGTTTTCTAATTTGGGTGTAAATATTTTTTTTATCTACAGTCAAATTACTGAAATCAAAGTTATCTACAGTAAATGCTACAATGAGACAGATGTTAGACATGCCTACATATTAGAGTCTACAAAGCTGAATTAGAACGAAGTAAATTTATTTTTACATTTGATTGGTACTTTATATCACATTTAAGACATTTGCACTTCAAAGAGGGTGAAGAGTTCAGACACATTTACACAATGTGATTTGTCGAAATGATTCATCGAATTCAACAAGTCAAAGCGTGCTGCGACAATGTGATCTGTTGAAAGGCACAACTGCACAAAACAGTGCTCGTCCCATTTTAATTCAACTAGTTGAATTTGATGGGCCAACTTGACTATCACGCCACGTGAACGCCACTCTAAGGCTAAAAGGATCCACCATGCGCAATAAACCTAAAAACAATGTCAACTTTCACAATGGCACACAATGTTTGTCTTGTTGAACACTAATTAATTTTCCACACGGCTATCTTGGCATTTAACAAAGCTTTCAACACATAATTTAGATCCTCAATCAATGTCAACATATCTACAGTGCTGCCTAATGGAAACTGCATGTCTTGGAATCAGGTGTACTGCTCTGCCACAGTTTCATTTATAAACATGACAAACACTTGCATTTATTGAATAGGCGGCTATGAACCCATCAATAAGAAACACTGCATCAGGGGAGACAACTAGCTCAATTCTCTATCACTACTGAAAACCAGACAGTTCTTTCCCCTTTGTGCACCAAAAAGAAAAAATACCTGTAATTGGAAATATGAACATAAAGACAAAGCAGAAACCACTGCATGCAAAGTGAGAGGTGATAACGATGATGACAAAATTGATCTACATTACCCAAGCCTTCTGAAAATCCACTGCCTTACCTGTGAGCAAACAGAAAGAAATACAAATTCAACGAAATTTTTCATTTTTAAAGAGTTAAACAGTTCCTTTGACATAACAAATCCCTTAAAATTAAATATTTTTGCACTAAAGGGAGAATACAAAAGTCCACTTTTGTATAATGCCCCATATATACATGCAAAATTGTTGAATCATGATTAAAGCAAGTGAAAAACATAGATCAAGATATTCACCCTGAAACTGAATTATGGTGCATTTGTTTTCACCTGTCCCCTGTTTCATCTTCCTGGAGAGAAACCACGTTCTGTTATCCTCACTTATACATAGACGTTGGATTAACAGTCAATTAAAAAGCCTCCTTTCACTTAAGGTAAAATTGTTCACGATTACGCAATGAGATTCATGGACTGTTCAGGTAAATGAATCGAACGCATGAAAGAATTGATTTATTTATGTGATTTATTGATAAATGCACAGAGACACTAAGACCCTTACATTTGTATCACATATAACGTGAACAAACAAAGCAACCTACACAATTCCCCAAGGCACTGACATTATGGAGTACTCTCCCTTAGTTGAAACAACGACAACACCATTACATGCCACAATGGGCCTACTTCAATAACATCTGAATAATAGATTTATTGTACATGTCCTTCAAAGCCTAAATACATTATAATCCAGGAGATGAATTCAAGTGCATCTGGGTAAATCCACTGCTGCACCATCTCTTTTTACATTTTATCCCACTGGATTCAAGTCTGGCCATGTGCATGAATACTCTTGAATATTCCAGATTCCCAGTCTCTCACTGTTAAGACAAAATCTCTTCCACAGATATGACCTGGAAGTATGAGCCTTAAATCACGTACACAGGTGACTTTTGGGGGAAAAAAATCCATGTTAACTATTATGAAAATATGATTTCATTTATTTGATTGGTGTTTCACGCTGTACTCAAGAATATTTCACACATATGACGGCGATCAGCAGGCTGGCAGAGCCCGGGGGAAACCCACGACCATTGGCATTTTCATAGCAGACTGATTCCAAAGATTGATAAAGTTACAAAGTGCCCTACACTATACATTTTATGAACTTTACTCTTGATTTTGAAAGATATCATGTGTACAGATGAAGTTGATATCTTGTGAAAGGTAATCATTTGGGCTTTTGCAAAATAAGTGGCAAAATTTTGATTGGATTTGGGCCATCAGTCAGGTAACGAGGCATTTAACTAGTGTTCACGGATAGTAACTCTATTGCCAGGTCACTGATGTAGTCTATTTAAATGCATGACTATGTTGCATTTCCAGATGTTTGTACAGGAACAGTCATATTGTACGCCACATTCAGCTTCACACAGTCAGAAATCCTTGAGGCTGGGTATCCTCTTAGTAGCCAACTACCACATAAGGGTTAGCTCAATTACATATAGAGCAAGTTTTGGGGCATTTTAGACTGTGGTGTGTGTGTGTGATAAGTTATGCTATGCATTCCTTTTGAAACTCCAACTTCATTTAATTCTTTATTAAGAGTGCCATCACAATAATTCTGTAACTAATATTTTCAGCCATTTACACAGTCAATTTGAAGACAGCATGACTTTGTTGCAACATTGAAAATGATTAAAAATTGCAAAAAGGAAGCTGAGAGAAGAAAAAAAACTGTTCCCGGTGAGTTTCACACTGATTCTTCAATCAAGGGAGATGACTCTATTGGCCACACAGTAGCATAAATCTCCTTTCGTACATTTCCAGTAACATGTCTGGCAGCAGACTTCGATTAACTCAATGTCTTCTCCTTTTGGTGTATGAAGACCAATTTTTAGTGTGATTTAAGCACCTTTTAAATTCCATTTTGGTCACACAACTACACTGGTTGTGGTGACCAATTTGGCAGTTTAATGAGAAAGATCATTTTATCCGTATGCACTGAAAAAATTCTCAGAATATGCTTGAGTAAACATATCTCAAACAAGCAAAAATGTTGAAGAATTACACAAAGCCGTTTTTCTGATAGCTTGCATATTAAATTGGGGTTCAATATCACTTTAAAGATTATTTCAGTCGCTTTACAACAGTGACTACTTGGGAGCAAGGCAACTCTGAAATACTGACATTTTTCGCGCTTATTTGATCGTGCCATTGGAGATTCATAAATCATTCATCTACCTGACCCATGGGACACATGAGTGCATTTGTGACAGGAACGAAATGGAAGAACAAATGAATGACATCTGCAAATTATTCCTCCTCTAGGTACATGTATTTATAGATATGAGGTATGCGTTGCATGGTTGCATGCGTGATAACGGCTTGACGCAGTCGTCAAGTCACAGCTGGCTGAGTTGACGCCATGTTCTCAAATGTTGCTCCTTGAAACGATGCAGCCACATTCTTCCAATAAAACAAATCTGTAATGACACCACATGCTGTTACTCCACAACTTCCTTTCAACATCCGGGCATGCAGTAATCATAATAAAACAAAGGGAGGCGAATCTCCTTTTGAAGTTCCATCAAACTCAGCTTTGGATTCCTGAAAGAAATGGTTTTGGCTATTTCGGTCAAAGACAACACGCCCTGAAAATCCTGATTTTCTTTAAAACAAGCCAAAATCATCTGGAAATCCTCATCCCTGGAGATATATATGGGAAGATTTCCAATGACCACATTTCCTTAAAACTGTGACAACTCAGAACACCTTTATATACTGATCGATTCGTCCATTGATTACATGAGATATTTAAAGCATCAGACGAACTCAGGTAAAACTACCTGCGCTAGGAAGTACATGAATGCTCAGTGATCTCTGTAACACACGTGACAGTTATCCACCAAGCGATTCCCCGACGATCATCAGTAATCAATGCCGCACACCAGACAAGTCTATAGACTGAACCTGGTTTATTTCAGTACCCTACGGCGGAGACACCCCCGGCTCCTGCTGCTCTGCCGGGCGTGCGAACGCCAAGTTGTGGTGAGTCTAAGCATGGACCCTGCAACCTCCCGAGCGAAGACGGGAGAGATCAAATACAAGGGGAACAACGGGAAGCAATCAGAAATCAATGTTTATTGAGTGCCACCCTGGGTATCAGTGCCCTGCCATCAGCCTAATGTCTGACCATAACGGAGCAGAAACACTGTGTAGCCTTCGTGTCCTAATCAATCCTGTATTAGGGGAAAATTACTCTTGACCAAAAGTCCGCTTCCTGGCACATGTGACGAGAGTAGAGAGAGTGCTGAGGAACAGGAGTGGGACTGCTGGGGGGTTGGGGTAGGGTCAATATCCCCTACTACAGATCACTTCTTGATCTATCTCGAGATTGTTCACAGAGTATACAGCTGTGACCATTCCTCCTGTAAATCGAGGACTTACCAAAACAGGAGTCCTATGTTCAGAGTTCCTGATGAATATGAAAGCAGAAGTTTTACCTAGATACAGTTGACATAAGATTATTAAGTCTCTATTGCGCTCAGATAATCTTTTATTTATTACGCTGTATTACACGAGGAGTGTAACTTCGAAAAATGAAGACTCATTGTGACTCGATTTTTCGGCATTTAGATGATGGCAAGATAAAATGCCGTAATAGCGAGTCACAATGAAGTCTTTGTTTTTCTGGAGTTACACTACTCATCTGTGGCACTTCAGGATTATGCTGTATTTCACTTAGTCTGTAAAACTGTACTTTCAGAAGGACATGAAGAACACTTTTCTGATAAGAAATCAGTCAAACTACACAAAACATTCTAAAAAGGCCCTCCGAGGTTGAGGAATCAACCAGAATCAAGCAAAATGTGTCACTTCAAAAAAGCCTAATTTCAGGTGAACTGAAGTACAAGTATATGCACTGCAGTATTACCAAAACACTTTGACACAACAATTAAACCTATCCCAAAATGTGCAAAAGTCATCAAAAACTGTAAGAAGCCATAAATGAGATTTTTCAGAATCAAATTCCAAACATCTTACTAATGCATGGAATAATAAAAGTCAAAAATAGGTAAAACAAAATGGCATAAGCTCCTTTATGATCCACCACATGTAATACAGCATACACATATGTTCATCATCTCATCTTGTGGTCAAGTGGAAAACCATTAAAAGGCAGCATCTGGGTCATATCTAAAGCCTTCTTAAGGAAGAGATAAAAAGGTTCGGCCTATTCGTGACTAACCTCTCTCAAACCAACCATTGCCAACTCCTACATGTGTCATGGATCAACCCCTAATTCTGTTTTTTTCTTCTTTTTTTAAATTTTATCATTCAGCCCATTTGGCTTTTACAATTCAGAGCTGGTTCATTTTCCATAGATGGAAATATACTCCATATATATATATAATATATTCCATCCATACATGGAAATGCCTGTTTCCCACAGGCAGTGCCCTGTTGCCCACCAGCTTAATACCACTGACGAATGGCTGAAAAATTCCACAGTACAGTATAAACACCAAAGACATTAGTAAATAAATAACAAAAAAATAAAATAAATTTATAGAATGGCCCACCACAACTCAGGTTCATTTTACTTTTTTTCTTCAATGACAATCTCAAAATAGATCTCAGCACATGTTATATTACCAAATTCTTTTTTCTTTGGTCATGTATCAATAGTGTACCTCAGAGCCAAACTCAGCCTCCCAGATCTAAGATAAGAACTGTGAACCAGATACACACGACCTTCGTTCATTATCATGCACATATGAATAATAATCTCACACACGACTAACCAAGAATTTATATCACAGCTAGCTTTCATACAGATAAAAAGAAGATACAATCCCATCTATTAAACCCTTTAGGTCAAAGAGTTAAAAGTTTGATGTGTAAGAACAAAAAGGATGATAGAAAACTAAGAATACAGAATATAAAAATCTGTTTCAGACAATCTTTAGAAATGGATATCTATTTAATAAAACAAGAAAAATATGGTTATTTTTCAAGATATGAAAACTTTTGAAAAAACTTCAAGCTGTAATGTGTGGCTCCTTTTCTTCTCTCTTTTTTTTTTTTTTTTTTTTTTTCACACACTCAGCTTGAAACAAGACCGGACCTGCTCTTGTTTTCCTTGTCATTACAAAACCTGCTTTTACTGCTACTCATACTGCAACAGCAACAGGTTTTTGGTGTATTGTTGCACCATGAAGTTTACAACCCTGACTATGTTTATCATACATATGGCCATAGGCCCAAATATAATGTCAGTATAATACAATAACACCCTTATGCGCAGACTTACAAAACTGATAATTCTCTAATTGCTCAAAACCAACAGATATGTATGAATATACAACAGAATATCAAAAGCAATTAATGAATTTGCTTTGACAGCTCCATTGCGTTGAGTGCCAGTGACAATATTTGGCGACACATGCATTTTACTAGGGATTTAGCAGACATGAAGAGGATAAATCTGCACATTGTTTTTTGGCTCTAACAGTTCAGATAATAGCTTCAATCCGTAGACAGCCTAATGATCGAGAAATCAAGACTGGACACACAAATTAATATTAATGTTTATCAATGCATAAAAGAGAAAAACAAATCACTATTTCCTTGGACAAACGATGGTCATGCGACCACAAATCCAGTCAAAACAAACACATGGCAAAAAAGAAATCCCCACAGCTCCCCAATATTACCAGAGAAACATTCGATTACGACAAAAATATTCACATCTTATCAGGTTGATGTGATCTACTGAGATTTACAATCGTTCGAAATGACTTGGCAGCACATCTGTTCTATCAACTTCTTCTACCATCGGCCATATATTTAAATATTCACTGGAGGCTATTAGGGTTTTATTAAGACCGCTAACAAGCCAGGTAGAAATCCCACAGAGAGCTCTCAAACTGCCTACATAAAGTTTTGTTATTTATAATCGATAGCCGAGCGTAGATTTCTTGCAGGCAGGGTAATAACCACTGCCTAGCGTAATCAAAAATGAATTGGACAATCTGATCAGAAATTCACCACGACTAATGGACTATCATCCTAGCTATATGAGGTCGGACTTACATGCCTAAGGCAGCTAAAATGGATCATGCAAAAGTCTTAATCATTTACAAAGCTCCTTTTTACCTTTTAATGTACAAATAATTCACTCATTTTTTTTCTTGTACATATCTTTGCATTTGTGCTGTACAACACAGCATGTAACAGGTGAAACATTCCAAATAAGTGCAGATCTGTCAAGTTCAGTGCCTACTTCTGCTCATGGGTAAATTATAATTAAATATTAATATAAAGACTAAAATATGTAAAACAATCTTACACTATCATCACCAAGAGATTACTTTTCATAGCAAATTGTAAACTTTTGCATTACAGTGGTTATGTTCTTGTCACAAATACATTATGTGTACACTTATTTCTTTGCATTAAGCAGGTTACAATTTAATGATTAGAGGAGCATGCCTTTGAATTGCCACAACAAATGAGGTGCAGGCGCATACTTGGAAAGGAAGTTCTTACATTTTACCTCTCTCACCGCTTGTGAGGCCTTGGCGACAATATTGATCAACAATAAATGTGAGAATGTTCATGAGTAACTTGCCAAAAGTCAATGGTTTATGCCGGGCACTTCAGTTTTCTGCACCCATAAACATGACTATGATCATATAAGTGAAAAATTCCTGAGTATGGCAAAACCAAATAAATAAACAGATAAAGTTGAATAAGCACATGTACATTTTTTAAGCACGGATGGGAATTCATGGTCAGAAAAAAGGCTGAAGTATGCCAGGAAAGTCTCAAAATACCACACCTACCCCCAAGTTACATAACCAATCACTTCTCACAAAATCACTTGCCTTTTGCTGTTCAAACTTGAAACAAAAAATGTCTGAAATCAGTCACTTGTAGAAAAATTCCCATGGCTGAATAAAGTAAATACATAATTTCTCTTTGGAAAAAACAGTCAGAGAAACTATTGAATTATGAATACTATAAGCATGAATGAATACAAGGTCCAAAGTAGACCGCTAATATGTATTGATCAGCAGCTTTTTATGGCTTACCTTCGTAGCCTTCCAGTGTTTCATGTTTTCTTTTGAAGCAAAACATTATTTTTTTTAATGTTGGCCAATAAAACTTACACATCATTTGACACTTTGGTTCATGCACTGGCTACATGTAGTTTGCAATACTGTTGTTCAACAAAACCAATTTGAGCATCCTCTCAACATGAACCCAGACAATCAGATTTACGTATTTCATTTCCTGTCCTCACATCATCTGACTTCTTGCCTTAAATAGCAAAAAGTACCTTCTTTCTTTTTTTTTTTTTTTTTGGAACTGACAGATAGACAGGCAGACAATAGGACACATCAGCAGACAGACAGACATGATAAACACATACACAACAAGCTGCAAGATGATAAAGACGACGGGCCAAAACTTCCACTAAGCTTTAACTGTAAAGGCAATTAACATCAGTCCACACCTCTCTCATTATATTTCTTTATCTGTTTTATTTCACTGTTGCTTAACACTGTACTCAAGAATTAGCATGGTTAACTTTGATGAGTTACAAGCAAACCTTCCCTACTTTGATTTATCTATTTATTTATGTCGTACTCAAGAATATTTCACTTATGCGATGGCAGCCAGTACAATGATGGAAGGAAGCCAGGCAGAGCCCCGGGAAACCCCATGGCCATCCACAGGTTGCTGGTTGTAGGTGCAGCCAGAGAAGACACCAGCATTAGCTGGACCTGAACTCACAGCGACCACATTGGTGGGAGGCTTTTAGTCATTACGCTGTGCTGCAGCGCTAACCAACTGAGCCACAGAGACCTCACTCATGCACCTCATTCCACCTCAGGCATTATAGCCATGTCAATACATATCTAGGTTTTAGGTAATACTACCCTGTCATAAATATACATATATATATATATATAGAATCCATAGGAGTGTGGGTGTTGGTTGCCATCTAAAAATGGTTTAAGAGGAATGTACCTCAATATGCAATAAAAGCTCTCTGAAAGCCTTCTAGATCATGGTAAAACGTTCCTTCACATAAACTTACACATACACAAATCTATTGTAAGTGGCACGCTGCTGCAGCGTAATGACCCAGAAGCCTCCCACTAATGTGGTTGCTGGGAGTTCAAGTCCAGCTCATGCCGGCTTCCTCTCCAGCCTTACAAGGGAAGGTCTGCCAGCAACCTGTGGATGGTCGTGGGTTTCCGCTGGGCTCTGCCCAGTTTCCTCCTGCCGTAATGCTGGCGGCCTTCGTATGAGAGAAATATTCTTGAGTATGGTGTAGAACATCAGTCAACTAAATAAATAAGTCTATTGTAAGTCAGAGCTCATCTGATGGGGAAAATATTGCTGACGGAATATTTAGTAATGTGTTGATGTGACAAGAAGGTCATCAACTTGACCAGCACATCAATGACTTGACTAGGACCTCAATGGCATGATCAGTGCAACACTGCCTTCAAACATACCAGTACAACACCAGCAAAGCTGCATGACACTAACTTGACTGTCACCTCACTGTCTTGAAAAGCACCTCACTGGTATGACCAGTGTAACACTGACTTCAACAGCGCAACACTGGCATGACCAGTGCAACACTGACTTTAACAGCGCAACACTGGCATGACCAGTGCAACACTGACTTCAACAGCGCAACACTGGCATGACCAGTGCAACACTGACTTCAACAGCGCAACACTGGCATGACCAGTGCAACACTGACTTCAACAGCGCAACACCGGCATGACCAGTGCAACACTGACTTCAACAGCACAACACTGGCATGACCAGTGCAACACTGACTTCAAACAGACCAGCACAACACTGGCATGACCAGTGAAACACTGACTTCAACAGTGCAACACTGGCATGACCAGTGAAACACTGACTTCGACAGCACACCACTGGCATGACCAGTGCAACACTGACACCAAACAGACCAGCACAACACTGGCATGACCAGTGAAACACTGACTTCAACAGTGCAACACTGGCATGACCAGTGAAACACTGACTTCAACAGCACACCACTGGTATGACCAGTGCAACACTGACATCAAACAGACCAGCACACCACTGGCATGACCAGTGCAACACTGACTTCAACAGCACACCACTGGCATGACCAGTGTAACACTGACTTCAACATAACAACACTGGCATGACCAGTGAAACACTGACTTCAACAGTGCAACACTGGCATGACCAGTGCAACACTGACTTCAACAGCACAACACCGGCATGACCAGTGCAACACTGACTTCAAACAGACCAGCACAAGATTGGCATGACCAGTGCAACACTGACTTCAACAGCACAACACTGGCATGACTAGTGAAACACTGACTTCAAACAGACCACCACAACACCCGCACAACAGGATGACACTAACTTGACTAGCACCTCACTGCCTTGAAAAGCACCTCACTGGCATGATCAGTGCAACACTGACTTCAACAGCACAACACTGGCATGACCAGTGAAACACTGACTTCAACAGCACAACACTGGCATGACCAGTGCAACACTGACTTCAACAGCACAACACTGGCATAACCAGTGCAACACTGACTTCAAACAGACCAGCACAACACCAGTACAACAGCATGACACTAACTTTTTACCTCATGCCTTGAAAAGTATCTCACTGACATGACCAGTGCAACACTGACTTCAACAGCACAACACTGACATAACCAGCACAACACTGACTTGACAAGCACCTCACTGACTTGACCAGCACAACACTGACATGACCAGCATAATACTGACATGACCAGTGCAACATTGACTTGGCCTGTGCAACACTGACTCGACAAGCTCAACAATGACTTGACCTGCACATCACTGACTTGACCAGCACGACACTGACTCAACAAGCTTCACACTGATTTGACCTTCACATCACTGACTTGACAAGCACATCACTAACTTGACAAGCAAACACTGACTTGACCAGCACCACACTGACTTGACCAGCTCAACACTGACTTGATAAGTTCGACACAGACTTGACCAGCACCTGACTAACTTAACCAGCACCTCAATGACTAGATTCAAAAGCTTGTTAGTTACTGGCTAGACTAGTACCAGTTCGTGAAGGGTAGTAGTAATTAATACTACAAAATATAACAATGTCCTGCCACATGCATTTACCTGCCCACAGAGATACTGGGCTCTCACCCTTTATTACTGCTTGCTCATAATGGCAATATTCATGCCGTTCTGTGATTACTTCCACTACACTTGCTAATTACTGAAGACAGCTACACTTCAGTGTTAATTAACTGTAATTAGTTCTCAGTCCATGAAAACAAACTTCAAAGGGATCCCATGTTTTATTAAGGCACTTTGCTGTGTACTAAACTTTTTGATATCGGAGATGTTTTTGCCAGCTCCTGAGTAGGGGGTTGAATCGCAGGGAAAGGGGTCATCATTATACTGCCATGGAGGCTAAAAGCTGAAACGGATTGATACCAGCTTTTAATGTGATCCGGGTTAAGATACAAACAGTTTGATTACTGTGGATAAACACATCTGTACAGGTGCATCTAAGGCTATGCCGTAAACCCAAATCATCAAGCTAAATTTGATATCAACTGTCAGCTTTTTCAATACTGATGATGCTCTCGAGGTGAAGAGGTGGTTTTCAAAACAAGAATAATAACAAATCAAAATGAAAACATTCTTTCACAAAAAAGGAAATGATCTTGTGTTGTCATTGGTTTCCAAGACCCAGGTTGACAGGGAGTTTCACACCTGTAAAACTTTGATAACCAAATACATATGAAATAACTGCTGACTCTCACACACCCTTCATCTTGTGGCTCAGCAGGTTAAACTCTTAATGTCTAATAATATAATAACATTGTCTTAATTTTATGAGGGTAATACAACTCAGTCAATATATTATTGATCTTCCCCTAGGCCCTCCACAAACACACATTTATAAACATTGGCACAATATACTAGTTGAGCTAAAATGAAAACTGAATGACATCACAGATATCATTATATGTAAACAAATATATGGTAAAATAGGCTATGGAACTTGGGAACTATGTACAAGGTAGACCATATTGTAACTTTTGTGGAAGAATGTTACATAACATCAATCTGATTATTGAATTTAACACATATTTTATATTTTATACAGGTATACTGTGCTTTAATGTCAATGTGTTAAATCTTGATATCAATATCCAGTTGTATCAAACGCAGACCACAGTTTACTATGACAGATGAGCAGCTGAAATGATGATTGATGCTGTGGAGATAATCACCATCTGTTTAGCACAGGTACGCAAGTGATGAAAGGTGTGTAGGGCAGTGGGGGTGGGGGGTGGGGTGTGGGGGGTGGAGGAGGGGTGCAGGTTTTGGAGAGGTACATGGTTCAAGCTTTCTATCCATAACAGTTAAATGCCACAGTGGTGGGAGGACGATCAAGTTTCATTTGTTTGTTGACGAAAAGAGACAAGTGTTGACGTGTTTATGTATTCATGACATTGTCATGCGTATAAAGTGTTTATTAATAAACACCGTAGTAGTAGTAGTAGAATACGTGGGGGGAATACATCAAGGATTAAGCCTCCTCCTCCTCCTCCTCCTCCAGAGCTGAGGTGCGGCCTTCCTATTGGACGTGAGCTGCTGGGATCAGCCACTGAGCCGGCAGCAGTAGCGCTAAAGCGATCTACTTGCATTGCAGTGCCCACTGCCCTAACAGTGTCTTCGTCACCCCATCAATAATCGCAGGGGGGACGCCTCTCACACACGGACTTAAGCAGTACTCAATGCCAGCTAGGCAGTTGCCGTGTCTCTCAGAGTTTTATGGTGAAGCACAGCTGGGGTACAAGGCAGGATGTATACCGTACTGAGCAGGAGATGGTTATGATATGATATTCAATAGTGCTATGTGTTCACAACGTATCTCCGGTATAATATTGAAGACCTCTGTGGACCAGATGGGATGTTCCAGTTAGATTTACTGGAGAAAGTTTTTACTTAATTGAAATTTTTTCCATCCATTTAGTGGAGGTTGTTTTATTTTTTCTTTTCATTTTATCAGTTTGCCATTTTTTTTTCTGATCCTTACTTTTTTTTTTTTCAAGAACTGACAAATTTATTGTTCCTGTACAAGTAGGTGTGCTGCATGCAGAATTAGCTAACAGAAGTTACGTGGAAAAGACAAGTGTGGACAGTCTTACAGAGTCTATCACAGGGACAGACTAGGACATCACTCAACAACAGAGCAAAACCAACACACCGACACACACAGATTCTTGCCATTCTGACAGCGACAGTGCTGTCCGAAAAAAAAAACAGAAAAAGAAGTCTGACAAAACCACTAGAAGTGGAGCGCTTGAGGAATACTAAAGTCCCCGAAAGGATCTGGTGGGACATTGTTCGCTAGAGAAGCCATTATCAACTGTTTGCAGGCTGACAACGGGGAGTGAAGATCAGCGACAAATCTCAAAGCTTGTGCCAGCCTGAAGAGCTCATGACTCGGATTACGGCCGGAACTCCGATCTGACTGAAGCCAAACAGAACGGGTACGTGAGTGTATTAGTCAAACACTTTTATCTTATTACTCTAAGGGCCTTGGTGAAAACGGCAATTTGACGCTCCATATCATTCAATATAGTTAAGTAATGCAGAATGGACAGTAATAAGACAGGATACTTCCCACGACTGTTAAAATCAGGCGGGCTTTAAGTATGATGAGAGGGACTCTCGAATACAAATCTACTGAGTTACTTCTGTCGCATCAGTGCCTTATCAAATTACGGAATATCTATAAAAATCCTACGGAGGCTTTCCTGCCATTATTCCATATTAGAATTTTCAGACCATCCACTTGATAGCACACAGGCTCTATGACTATGAAGTTTGAAGGTGTGGGCACAGCAAATTCAATACTCGCATTATCACTACTGTTGTATTACTTCTGTTTTAGCGATCACATAATACTTCTCTTAAAACAATCATGGCTTCGTGTCTGATGACAATTATTAATAATCAATACTTGGTCACTTTTTATATTTTTGACCAAACGCCATATCATATAAAAAAAAAATCTCCATTTCTCTATAATAGGCTAAAATTGTTACCAAATGAAAATATGTAAATTTCTTCCCTTTTTTCTCTTGATTGCATGACTAGTGGGAGAAAAATTCCATGAAATTTTAAGTGATTACTCCATTATTATTTCTCATTTCTACAATAATTTGTACACATTTTATACATGTTCACACTCCTTCAGGATGTGTATAGATACAGATATATATACTTCCAAAGGAGCAGATAGTGATATAATCACTGTAATTTTACCCATGACAATTATGTCTCCTCTACAACAAAAAGGTATTTCCAGGTAGAAAGTTAATAACACTTTAATAATGCGCTCATCTGCAGAAGGTTTTACTAGCAACCAGCAGCAAGTTTCATCTGACCAGGATAGACCGTCATATTATCATTTTCGTTCCTTCTGCATTTCCATCCTGTACTTGAAAAGTTTCCGATGACATGTAATAACAACACGCTTGTATAAGGTGTGTTCTAAGTGTTATCTGCAATGAACTGTCAGACACAAAGCTCAGGGAACATCACAGGCTGAGAATACCACAGATGACAATAACCATGAAACCACTGTACAAATTTACTTTGTTTAATTTTATCAGAGATTTGATCTCTTTAACACTTGCCCCCTAAAGCATTATAATTCATGAATCAATAAGTACATTCCTGTAGACATATCTAAGGATGCCCATACAACAAAAATCGTGGACATCGCAAAGCAATGTTGTTTTTTTTCACACATGCAAAACCCAATGTTAGCTAGCACATCCATCCATAAAATGTGCCAGTACCAAAATAATGCATCAGCAAAAACAAGCCCACACACCTTGAAAATAGGTAAGATATTTGACAATGGGCTGCCACATGAGTCCATCAAATCTTAACATTATAACATTTACTTTTTACTACCAACATTTCATTAATATATGCCAACTATTATGAGCTCTATTTCTCATTTGTTACAATTTCTTCTATGTACCAGTTCAGACGAGGTTAACGATATACCAGTCTGGATGGAAGCCTTCCAAATGTCATTATAAAAATGACAGTGAAGCATCATTACCTTAAACTTATAACAGGGATGCTTCAACTCAATCTACACAAGATCTGGCACAGTTCCTTGTTACTGAAAGCAAGCTTATACTTACTTCTCAGTACATGCATACATGTACTGCCTGGAAACCGGAAAGTTACACAACCGATTCTCCCTCTTACTCATCTTATCAAATAATTTAGATGGATCTTGTTTGCTTGCTTCTTTATTCATCACTGCTTTTAATTTGTCCGCATAGCAGTGATACTATATATGTATTTACAGTGCTGACTCACTGAAACACCATGCCAAAGACACCAGAGAAGGCATCTTGCCTTGTTAAGTGTATACTTACAACAGACACACTTATATTACTCAGCACACTTAGATAAGCTGAACACCATGCAAAGGAAATCCACAGAACTGAAGATAACCGAGAAAGAATTGATTCATAAAAAGACGGACAATTGAATCCAATCCAATCCAATCCAATGAAGGCTTCATTGACAACCTGCCTGTTTTCAGCCAGACTAAAGTTACTCACAATAGAATCAAGCCACTGACGACAGTGAATTTGTGATTTAAGTTACTTATTTCATAGGGGATCTACACTACAGTTAAGAATATGTCCCTTGAAGAATGGCCAGGTCAGGTTTATATATGGATAAAACTGCTAATCTTTCTCAGGTACTTGACATGTATCTCCTACAAAGTCACAGTGACTTTATTGACCTGATTGGTCAAGAGCATGTCACCACAATGGTTAAGAGCTGATCTGCTGCAATATAAGCGACACTTAACTGAATAACTCATCAACAGACAATCAATGGCCACTAAAGTGAACACCAACGGAGAGAATAATTCTTCTGAAGTTAAATCCAGGAAGAGGAGAAAATTTCAAGCTATAATATGGTGAAAGACAGAAATAATATAGCATAGTAAGATTCAGGTCTGTCTGATAAAAAGGCAATAAACCTTCAAACTGGAATTGTTTTTTTTTTCATTCACAGTGAAAACGACTCACAATTCAAAAATTTTAAAAATGCCAGTTTATTTTTTTAACACCTTAATACTAAGTCAATCACAATATTTCTAACGCATTTTGTGTCTTCTTTGCCCTAAAGGAAACAAAGGCAGCCTATGGTCATCCCAGGCTTATCGTGCCAGGATTGCAAGGCGAGGGACACTGTTATAACAGAGCTATGGGCTATTGGGCTACGCCTGGAGTTTAAGGAATCACAGGACACCAGGCAGTGATTTACCACCTTCCCAACTCCCTCCAGAAGGCAAAAGCATTACAGACAGGGATATTTCTGCCCATGCCCTTGGGGCTCTATGTGCTGAGGCTGCTGTCCCCTAATGCGTCTTCCTGATAAACGATGGAATTTTTTAGCAACTTTAACATCCTTCCATCTGCCTTGAACTCACTGGGCAGAAGCTCAGTATTAGTCTTTAACAGGAAATTGCGTGTTGTCAGTATGTTTCTTCCACTTTCGGGGCGATCTGCCTTTCGCTGTGTCAGGGAATTACCTGCCTGATTTCACATCTGTCAAACGACAATCAATGGGCCAGTTTGGATTACTAGTCACAGATCTGGAAAACACTCTAGTACTGTCTCTTAAAAAAACACCAGCTCTTGAACTGAGTGACAAGCACGTCTCCATGGAAACTTCAACACCTGTAGCGTTTTTTGGTGCAGCCAGCCAAGTCATACTTTGTAATGTAATAATCACACCTGTTGTGTACACATAACAACATATTCTTGTGTGATGGACGGTTGGACAGTACAATGAACAGCAGTTGGCATTATGGTGACCTGAGCCATTACAACGTTAGCACCAACGCTACTTCCCAGCCCACACAGCTGCCCAAATGGGGCGCTCTGGCGCTCATCATCATCATCTTGGCCACCGCCCTTGGCAACATGTTGGTCTGTCTGGCGGTGTGTCGAGAGCGCCGCCTACAAAACACCACCAACTATTTCCTCATGTCACTGGCCATTGCAGACCTCTTGGTATCTGTCCTAGTCATGCCTTTGGGGATGATTGTGGAAATGTACGGTAAGTGGAATCCATGCTTGTGTTAGATTAATGCTATCAAATGCCATCTTCAGAGTCTACGTGAGTTAAAAAGCTGCTGGCCAAAGCCCTTTTCCACTGAAGCCATGTCAGCTCCACAATCAACTTAGCTGAAATCAAGTCCACCTACAGCACAAGTAGTAAATGTAGTTGAACCAAGATCGTGGCACTAATGTAGCTGACGAGAAAGGATGAGGCTATGAGACAGAATTCAGAAAACATTCATTCCCTTATTTTCATTAATACCACAAACTAACAATGTTAAATCCACACAATTTTCTCAGGCTGACAAAAACAAAGAATAAATACACAAGTCACAGCCAACAGAATGACAATTGTTCCAGAATTTACAGAACAAAAATGTTCATTCAAATCAACAAAGGCGAACTTAGCCACAGGTTTTTTTCTTGCAGTACAAAACATTCATCCATCTTCTTACGACTAGTGACACAGACATTCTAAGTCTTGCTTTATAAATGAACATTAATTATCAGTTTAAATCTGATAATACAGCTCACAATGAAGAATACAGATATAGACACCACATCTGTGACATTCCTGATCCTGAAATTCTGGGGAGAATCTCAAAATATGCTTTTTCTGAATCCACTGCTTCTTCAAAGCAAACAATCACCCTGGAAGGTTATTTCACCATAACTTTGAGGAACAGCATTGATGTGAAAGATACCAAGAAGCACTCCAATAGCAAAATGTGTAACAGATTTTGGCACAGCCATATTAATACATGTACCAGATGTTGGCACAGCCACTGTGGCACATGTAACAGATTTTGGCATAGCCATTGTGGCACATGTAAAAAGATTTTGGCACAGCCATTGTAGCACAAATACCAGATTTTGACACAACCATTATGGCACATGTACCAGGTTTTGGCACAATCATTGTGGTACATGTACCAGATTTGGCACAGCCAAGACTAACATGTACATGTACGAGATGTTGGAAAGGTAGTTACATGTAGAAATGTACTGAAGGTCAAGCATGACAAGTGGTGTATAAATTAACATTAATATCTGGATGTTAACTACTACAGGATGGAAACAAGTTTACAACTAACTTTGGAGTCATGCGATGATTGATGAGATAACTAATTGTGACAACCCTGAAAAATGCCCTTAAAATGAATTATTTTCTTCAGTATTGTGAAATGTCAGGGATTCTCAGTACTGAAATCAATCTACTCTATTCAGCAAATGAGCTTGGACAATGACACCTGCAATGTTTGGTGTGATAATCAATTCATATCTGTTTGATAACCAGCCAGTGAGTTTGAACAAAGACATCTCCAATGTTTGTGTGACAATTGATTTATATCTGTTTGATATGGTAAGAAACAGTTTTCCAGAGTTAATTCAGGGAAACAACCCTTAACTTTTTATTTGCTTCAAAACAATTAAATCCACCTGATCAATCCTACCCATAAATTTAGCTTGTTGTGTACATCACAAAAATTTCTTCCATACTGAATCATGGTTTAAACGTTTATTCCTGACAGCCGAATCAAGTCGGGCCTAGTCTGGCAGTGAGCCAATATGAAAGGTGGAGGGTAAAGTCATTCAGAAGCTACAAAAGCTTATAGAGATAGCCCTCTAACCCATTCTTAGCCATGAGACAGTGGGGTTAACCATGTACAAGATTAATGGCCAGTTCTACATCGTTTTCCTTGCTTAAATACATCCACAATTACCACTTTGCTCTTCAACGGGGGGAAAATGGTTGCAGAGCAAGATACATAAATCATCTGTCCGATGGGGCTACTGAAACCTCACCGCCAACGTGCATGTTCAGGGAAGGCACTGCACTGCACTGCCCCAAAACCAAGATCATTGTGCCATCAGTCGCTTTAGCAGCTAGCCAATACTAGAACACGTTCACTGTGTTCTTTACATCACTATGGGAACCTCCCCCACCCAATCTCCCCTTTCAAAGCAGATCTCGTCTGTAAAATAACCTGGAGGGTGTCACATCTGACGCTCAATCAATACACAGATCAACCATGTAACCAATCTATCTCTCTGACAGGGATACACAATGTAGTTACCGTCATTCCTGCAGCTCTCTGGTGGCAGTCTCGTCTGGAGGGGACTCCCACAGATGTCATCCTTGATACCTTACCCAATGCCTGGAAATAACAGTCTATTAATCACTGGGAGTCCGCCAAAACTTCTACAGGTTTCCTCTAAAGTTTCAATCACTTTGCTGTACGGCTTCCAGGCCAGTGGACTCGCAAATTGTTCCCAGAAGACCAAACTAAACCCAGTTCAGATTTCCAAAACATGAACAACTCATGCAAGTGAAGGATAGATGTCTAAAAGGTACATCCTCCTGGGCAATATTAATAAGAGTCATGTTAATATTAAGTCAAGTTCCAGACAGGCAAGGAAGGTTTCAACAGCAAGAATGACTGCAGCCATGAAGCAATATAATGGATTCATAGGGGCCAAAACCACTGCAGGAGTCTATAATCAGGAAACATAAAATCATTCAATTAAAAGATGTCAGATCTTGAGAAAAAGACTGCAAGGTCAGTGGTAAACCATCTAACATTGCACCTTCTTCAATCAAGGTGAAATTTCTTCAACAACGATGAAAGACAAAATTCTCTGTGCAATAACCATTCACTGAAACCAAGCTATTCAAAGTCAACAAGACACAGTTCAATGGTGCAACCCATTTTAAAGAACAGAACATACAGTCAAGTCCAGCACTTGCACACTTATCTCTTCCTTGTGATTGGTCTGGCCATTAAAAAGCACAAAGCCATACATCTCCATGCCCAATGACCACTCAAGTCTGGAGAAGACCAACCCCAGACTAAGGACAAACTCAAAGTGGACAAAAGTGTTTGACAGTATTTGTACAAAGGCTGAAGTCCCACATGCCCGCAGCAGGAAGAAGCATTACCATAAGGACACAGGGATCGTGTTGTAAAAGCCAAATGTGTCCATGAAGGTTGTGGAAAGGGCTGATTTTGGTGCTCTTGACCCATGATTGCATTAGGCGCAGACATACTGTGGCCAGGGGCAACCAATTACATGCATTTCGGGGCCGTGTCAACACTTCACTAATCTGATTGGCCCTATGTCTTGACCAATTGTCTGAAAGTGCCCAGATGACCCAGTGACACGAGCCAGGCCTGAAGAAAAGTTCATCATGCTATACACACAGGTGTATTGAAACCAGAGTTTTCAAAACCAAAATGCTGCCTGTTCAAAATGACGATCAGTCCAAAACTGGGGCATCAATCAACCAAACATGTCAAGGCTATTCCAGAGAACCCTAATCATCAGGTGCAAGATGATGGGTCAAGCAGTTTTGTACACGCACAAGAAATTGGGCATCAATTACAGGAATGTTGGTAGTTTATAATTATGCCAGCTGAGCTCATTCGCATCTCGACAGAGCAAAGGGGGAATTTCATTCACCGTCTTTGGGGAGGCACAAAAGTGCCACATGGCTTTATAATGGCTCAATTCAAGGCACTTTAATACATTGATCAATGCCTCAGGCGCCCACTAGAACTCCGAGGCAATAAAAATCCCCGATCATAAACCAGCACCTCTCCAACAGCAATGGCATAAATCAGCAGTAATAATTCCACAGACACAACTAAAGGACATGTTCAGAGCATCTCCTTTCACAAGTGAAAAAAAAAAAGGAAAACTGCTCCAATACGTTTTTTCCAGAGGTGACAAATATTAAGAGCAGAAAGATTCGTTTGTAGGGTAAGAAAAAAAAAATCTGGAACCTATTAAAAGCAAATTCAGAGACGTTGTATCAGCCATACTGTCATTTAAATTGTATCCTTCCATCTAACATAAATGATGAAGCAATTCAACAAACACAAGTAACAAGTATCCATACTCCTTATTTATGAATTATGCCAGAAGTTCAATCCGAGTTCAGCTCAATAGCACACTAACACACCATTAATCCGTGAATGCTGAATTATGCCAGAAGTTCAATCCAAGTTCAGCTCAATAGCACACTAACACACCATTAATCCATGAATGCTGAATTATGCTAGAAGTTCAATCCAAGTTCAGCTCAACAGCACACTAACACACCATTAGGCTGTGAATGCTGAATTATGCCAGAAGTTCAATCCAAGTTCAGCTCAACAGCACACTAACATATCATTAGTTCTTGAGTGATACATTCATATGTATCCAAAATGAAAATTCTGAATATGAGATGACCTTTTTGGCATCACTTTATTATATTAGAACTACACGTATGGAACAGAAGGTACCAGGAAATCTTAACAATGAACCAGACAAAGACAGTAAGTTTCCTAAAACTAATCCGATAGAACAGGGCCAGAAGTTCATGATTAAAGAGGTAATCAAAACCTCTTGTGCTGTATGAAACCATCTTGATTCTAAACACTTAATGGTTAAAGTTTTCAGACAGGTATACAGCTAATGATTTCACCTTGTCAGGTTGCAAAAAAAAATAAGCTGTATCCTGATTTTTTCAGGACTATACATGCTGCACTGATAATATATATATATACACACACACATATTTAAAATTTTTATAATATCGTAATAAATAAATCTGTATTCAGTTATAGATTCTAATGTTGGAATAAGCACATTTTTATTCAATCAGTTCTTTGAATAACAAATGCAATCCACTGAAGTCAACAGATGTTTTGGTAATGCATTCATTTATTTGACTGAGCCTCTAAGACAAACTATTGAGAACTCAATGCCGTAGAGTTCAAGTGTACTGTTAGAGACATCTGGGTACTTACCAAATGACACCATTGATCTTCACCTGGAGCATAAAAAAAAAACCTCCCTGCCATTGTGCCAGTACCGAACCAGTGGGAGTTGGATCGGATAATGTAAACCTTAATCATTATCTACTCCATGACTGCTAATAATCCAGCAAACCATTTACAATCACTTCATGAATATTCATTTCCATCGTCCTACAGGGATATGTTTGATAAACAACAGTTCTTTTACAGTTGGAGCATAAAGGAAGGGTCACATTTTTTTTTATTCTTGTTTTGTCTCTGTGTAAATATCTGAAAGATTACAGTGCAATATTATATTGCTGTTCAATCTTTGATAATGAATAGCATTTAGCTGCTTGTAGAAAATCCAAAAGCAGCTCTCTCATGGCCCTTACATTAGCCTAGCAACCTCTGCCCGTGACTCTTGTCCTCAAGTCAAACTGAAGAGGATGACAAACAAGAGAACCTGTGTGTTCAATTATAACCTGAATATTATCGGCTTCCCCATCACAGACATTGAATTCTGAAACGGACTTCAGAACAAACAAATACTCGCCACTTTCACCACTATGCTAAAACTGGAATTGCTAATACAATACTGTATTCCACCTGAAGTTTAATTGGCCTAAAAAAATGCACCTTTGGAAGCCAAGAAAGCCTATAAAAGGATACTCTTGACACCAATCTTGTGGCCCTACAGGCTGGAAGAATTAATCAGAATCAAGCAAAAAATATGTCACTTGAAAAAATCTAAACTTTGGGTGAAATGCAATAATAGGAAAAAAAATGTCAATAGTGCATCTGATATTCTACTCCATGTGTACTGTTTCTCACCAAATAAACAGCATCTGGGGCAGGTGCTTTGGACAGAATTATTCTCAAACATAGTAGTTCTTCGAAGGTAGAGCAGACGGGATTATCACAATGTAATAATGATCTGAATGGCAGTGACCATGGTTTAAGCCTACAAGCACAACAATATTATGTACTTGGATATGATTGACCACATGAATTCTACTACTGAGAGTTTATGAGTGATTAGACTTTACCAGATATGCTTCTCCTTCAAGGTCACCTCACAGGTGAAAATCACACGCTTATATAAACAATCTTGTCCAAGGACATAGGGTTTTAAAAAATTCAAAGCAGGCAGAGATTTTTCTTTTCTTCCTTCTTCACTTCTGGCATATCTTTATGTAGAGGATTATTTATAGACATTTTGGCACAGTAAAATTTTTGTTCTAGCCAAGTAACAAACAGCATAGCTAGCATACATGAGAATGAATGGTAGTCCACAGAATTCCAAAGAAATCTTGAGGGAATCATGGGAATCTGCAAACAGGGATAAAGATATCAGGAACACCTGTCACTATAATACACACTCGATATGCATTCACGACTGTTGTACCTTTTGATTACTATTTATTTTCACACTTATCTATCAATGAATTCCAACATAAAAATACATTCGGTTCCTTGTTGACACCTAGGGAAGAAAAATGGATGATATATCTTCCAATACCAATTGAGAACTGGGAAATACACTCCTGACAACTAAGAAATCCAGGGTATAAAAGTGAAAGGCCTTCACGCATTCTGTTACTCCTACTCGCAAAACCCAGAATCACTCGCAGGATTTTTGTGGAAGTTAGCTACCACTTTATATTACAAACAGATCATAAATCGAAAATGAAAACCACAGCCAACTGCCACAAGTTTTGTCATTTTGGTTAATCAATAACACACATTTCCAAAACTGCCAGTCCAAAGCCAGCAATATTACTTATTCCAAATTGCCATTTGTCTACAATCTAAACACTAATTTATTACCAATCATAACTGAATGCAATTTATGTTAAAAACACACACACAAAAAAATGAAATTTTAGTGTTAACAAGTAAGTTCAAAACTTTGTCTTCTGAGAACTAGGAAAAATGACATGTTTTGAAACAGAACAAAAATTACACTTTCAAAATACAATTTCTTCTGATGTAATGGATGGTTACAGATAGGCATCACTGGATTACATGACATTCAAGCGCTTTTATCCCAAGATGAATTCTGAGTTGTATCTACCATAGTTTTTGTGGTGTCAAAAACTTCATTTCCTTAACCCTCAGGCAGAAAAATGTGATTTAGACAATTAAAATGTAAACAGAGTAAGCGGGATTTCATTGGCAGCAATCATTACCAATATCTGGCATAATTAAAGCCCTAGTTCAATTGTTAGCTTTCACATTTTCTGTGTTCATGCCTAGAATCTGAAGACTACATTGCAGACATGCTCAACTGTGATCTTCATCAAGAGACAGAGACATGAGATGACTCAGAAACCCTGTCACGATGTTTGGATGCCATCACTTCAGCTTTACAGACACAGACGTACTTGGAAACAGACAGTACATACTTTTAGTGTCTAAATAAAAACGTTTCATGGCACACTTCATTTCAAAAGCTTCACGATTCTGGTTGTTTAAGGTTTTCGCACTTTGTCCATACAAAGGTCAAATAGGATAGGATCCAGACACAAATCCTCCCCCAACTAACATAAAAGATATTCCATTTGGGAGAAAAATGTTTCTTCTTTTAGATACTCTGTATTAATGATAACATTTCTATGATCTTTGTAAAAATGTCTGTTGGGAAAGCAGGACAGGATGACCTTGCATTAAACACAGCATTCCTTAAAAGGTCAAAGAAGATTCCTAACTCCATTCAGCTCTAATGTAGAAAATCTAATCATGCAAAAGGAGATAGAGGAAAAACTCCGGTAGCACTTTAGCACTGCCTGAAAAGAAAATATTAGCCGAAAAAAAAACAAACAAACACACTCAGCGTTATCATTCTAAACTCCTGAGATTAAAAGACTGATTGACAGACTGACTTAAGACTAAATAAATTCGATCTAACATAAGGCTAAATATTCAAAAATTTGCTTGCACTCTGATCATTTACATTGGACAAATATTTTAAACACGATATTATAGGAGAACATTTATTCACACATGTTACTGTTATTTTGATTTCATTTATTTATTTATTTACTTGATTGGCGTTTTACTCAAGAATATTTCATTTATACGACAGCAGCCAGAATTATGGTGGGAGGAAATCAAGCAGAGCCCAGGGGAAAACCCACAACCATCTGCAGGTTGCTGGTGGGTCTTCCCACATACGGCTGGAGGGGAAGCCAGCATGAGCTGGACTTGAACTCACAGCAACTGCATTGGTGGGAGGCTTTTGGGTCTCTAGATTCAATACCAGTGTTAACTGTGGGAATAGAGCAAATCTGATTAAAAATGTATTATTAATTCAAACATAATGACAAAAGTATCACTTTTGGGAAAACCTTGACACTCAATGGCATTGTCAGCAGATTTCAACGAAGAACTATTCTATTCCATAACATACGTGTATGTATAGTAGGATACTAGATTCATATATAGTACAATAGCAATTCCTATCACAAATTGGTATTTTCCTACAAAGCAAATGCTACCTTGCAAAAACTTATACCACAAGCACTGTATTGCAATTTAAATATATTGCTGCCAGTATAAAAAAAATCTTACTGTTTGCAAACACATCAAAGAATATTTCATCTTCTGACAAACATAATATTCAAATGGTTTTTTTTGTCCATCCAAGGCAAATTTTCCATCATGGATCATAATTTTGTGATGTCACAAACATTATTTTCTAAACAGATGATTAATTCAGACAAATTACATTGAGGCTGTTTAAAAAAAACACCATTTCATACATGTACACACTTTATCATCTGTCTACAGAAAGAGTTCATTCAGGAACATATTATTTTCTCAGACAAGGAAGTGCCTGTTTTTAGACTTGGGGCCGGATAAGCCAAATATAAACCTCCACGTGAGTCTAGATTAGTCTCCTCCAGGTATATATAGGAGCTGTCATCTACAGAAGGATACTTAATGGCAGCAAGTGTACAAACTTAAAAAGTCAGAGTGATGGGTTTCCACATGTGAATCAGTGTCACCCTAGCATGCTCAGCTGAAACACAATACACACCCTGTAAAAAAAAATACCACACAGCCTACAAAATGCATTTTTAAGTTGGACTTTTCATGTAACACATTTCACTTGATTCTGATTGATCCATTCATGTTATGATGCCTGCAAGTAAGAGTTAATTGTAATACATGAGTCAGTTCTTATCAACAAAACTTGTAGACATCAAAAGTACCATTTTAAAGCCTGTATGTGCTTCATGTCAGTGCAGTTTTACAGGCTAAACTTTCAGTGAAATACAGTAAGTTTCAACGAAGGGACTTCAGAGAGGGAGCTGCTCACAGGTCACATGGTGTAATCCTGTCTTTCACTCCCTATTGGTAGACCAATCATCTTTCTCAAGACCATTGCTTTGAATAGCCAAATGAGATAGTGAGACCGTCAAGAAAAAGGGTGCAAGCTTCTGCGCTGACCTGCGTGATACTCTAAGTTTGTAACAGGATAAGAATCAAAAACAGCGCATCTTCCACACAAGATACCCTATATCACTGGCCAACCACAGCAGTGTCGATCATTCCATGAGCCTTACAGTCAGGGAAAACATCTTACTGGTGGAAAGATGGCGTTAGTGCAGGCTTAGAGGCAGGGGGCAATGGAAAGGGGGACGTAATGTGTTTATGCAGTTGAACACGGGTTAACCTTGGACTGATTGATAAATTGATTAGTGAATTATACGTCAACAGTTGCTCTGTTGGCCATTACAAATCATTCACAGGGTCACGGTAAGGTAACACCCTTCAACTAGTTAGCTTCTCTTATTCTGTTCTAATGGCGAGGTTTGCAGAACCCTCAACTTCCAAAGGCCATTTGAAACTTGTTATGGTATAAAAAGAAAAGTGACAACAGAACAAGGCCACAAACAGCCCACAAGAACAGTTCACTCCCTGGAGTCACAAAGCTCTCAACATTGTAATACGTCAATGATTTCATCCTTTTCTTTTGCACTTCCAGTGTATTACATGCCTTGATTTTTTGTTTTACATTCTCTGACTCTTTCTGGCACGTAATGATTTCTTTTGAGTGTTCACAGAACAGATCATTATGCAGTAAGCATTTTCTGTACACAGCGAGTTAGACAGAAACATGCAACCTTGTAAGAGGTATTAGCGTATCTTTGGTTTGTTATTAAATCCTGCACACAAGATTTGTTTCTGTAAACAAAATTTACTTAAAACACACTTGCCTGCTAATGTGCATTTAAAACAGATTTAAGATAAATCAAATACCTTGAACTCGAAACTACCTGTAACACTTTAATAATCCCAGAGCAGGGTTTCTGTGGATATGAGTTTTAAGTTGCAATTTTGCCACAATCTGTACAAAACCACTAAAAATGTACGAGTGAAACAATACAGGCTATAGTTTCCTACACCAGTACGCCAAAATATGACCTTTGTTGTTTCTTTGAGGGGCCAATCCACTTTAAGAATTGTGGGATGTTAAGTTAATAAACAACCCATTTAACATTTCACTCAATGGAGCCTTGAGAAGACTTGATCTTAAGAAGTCCAGGGCTCATACCAAAGAAAAACTTGACCCTAAAATTGAGTCATAAAGTCAAAGAGTCAAGCTGGACTCATCCATCCTCAAAAGCGGCATTCCAAGGCCACTTGGAAACTCCACAGGCATTGAGACAATGCTTGCTACAGCGAGGATAATCAAGTGATGTGATTGAAACCAGAAAAAGCAGTCAACCAATGGAAATTATGTGACATGGGAGTTGTAAATCGTGTCGACAGCCGTGTGGCAAGAGAGTACAGGCTCAATCCTCGGACTGGTCGCTATGGTTCCATCAAACGCATGGACCTGGCCGGACAATGATGATGCCAAGCCTTCAGCTGTAAGGTCATGACAAATGGGGCCTAATGTCTCATCTGCTGATAGTTTTATGCCCGCTCTCTATTGGCAATTTCCACCACCATTCTGAGGCTAATAGTGGACTTTGGAGAGAGAAAGAGAGAGGAAACGAGCCTAGATCCAGAGCCCGATGGAGTCAAACCTGGCAATGTCCTGATGGCCTTGTTGAAGGGTATCATTTGAGTAGAGCTGTAAAGCCTTCATAGTTCATCTGGATAAGCCTGTGAATGTATGGCGACTAATCCAGCAACATGGCCAGACTGACAGCCTTGAACCGGTCAATTAGCTGTAGCCTACAGACTTGACATTTCATACACTGTACAACACAGGAAACTGGGGAGTTTGTCACTCTCTTGTTGCCGCGTACCACATACCATCTGCCTTTATACCGTAGAGGCAATAGGCAAGAAGTATGGCTTTTGGTATGGAAGGTTAGAAACCACTTCATTAGTCATGGCAGAGACAATGGCTGTTGCGTAGTGACAAAGACAAAAGTCTACTCCCACGCTACCACCTCAACATTCTGATCAAATCATGGGGTGCCTGTGTGTGATTGTCAGTCTGGCTTCTGTATTAATGTGCTCCCAACAGAAAAACCAATCAAGTTTCAGACCTTGACACCTAATCAGTTTCCCGGGACCATTAAACGAAACAGTCAGGCAGAATTTTCGCTGGTATCAGATTTTATGTGTTTCCAGGTGTGGCTGGAAGACAAGATGTTATATGGCGAATAGGGAACAATCCACAAGAGCAGCTCCTATCACGAATCAGTGTAATACTACAGACTGAGACTGAATACAGATTAGAAACAAAATTGTGGGAGAAACTGAACTCTTCTTGCTACACTGTGGCAACTGCTGACTAGCCACAACTCATTAATATTGCACAAGTGCTGGTTTCTGGCTTGGCTGATTAAAATATGGGACATAAATTCAGTTCAATTTGATGGAGCCCATGTACCATTCCTAAGGACGACATAAATACACAGTGTGAAAATATTAATCCAAGATGTTACTGGCTAATATTTTCTGAGTATTATCTTTCCCCCTATGTTTCTTATAACAGAATACAAAAGTAACATTTGTTTATTTGATCTAAGCCGATATTTATTGCATCTAGCTGACACAATGGCTTCTTGAACAGAACTGGTACAAGATTTGAATACCGATTTAATTCAGTCTCCTGCAACACTTCTTGAATGTTTACATCATCACTGATTTATTTGATTGGTGTTTTTCGCCATACTCAAGAATATTTCACTGATACAACGGTGGCCAGCCCATCATCACTGACAACTGTTGACTGCTTCTCTTCCATGAATCCCACCTCATTTCTTACTTTACATCTCTCTTCGTCCTTTCGTGATTTTTGTTGATTGTTGAAAACAGCTCTTGCGATCAATAAGACAGAAAATTCAACACTGCTATTTGTAATTACTGCTAGCATTCATGAACAAAAATGTCTGTTTCCATGTCGAGATTAGGACTCATGTCAAACCTAAGCCTCAATAGCAAGTCTAAACGACAGACTATGCCACACAACCTCTTCATTCGTAACCCCTACAGGAACAATAGACAAGAGAGACATGTGGGCAATCGCAGGCGTCTCTCCAGAGAATGTGGTCTAATGTCACTGTGGCAGGCCGGGAGACTAACAAAGTTCATGTACTCTTATAACCCAATGTAGCTAATAACTTCTGATCAACAAGAGGCATCAACCTCAGTATACTATCTGAGTCTGTGGTCAGAAAAACACTGAAACAACAAAAATGGCACTTATAGTGTTCCTTGTTTCAGTTATTCCAAGTGCACTTTTGTTTGAAAATTTCATCTGTGTACCAGTTTAAAAACATGACATACAAGACATCAATACACTGACAATTAAGCTCACTGAAATGTGAATGGAAGACATTTTTACTGAAATTGTCCACAACTGAACTGGTGACATCCTTTACACTTCTGATAATTTCTGTGAGAACAGTCGATGATAATTCATCAACCTACACTATTTTCAAACAGTAAATAACTTTGGTGTTCATAACTTTGATTGCTTTAGAGATTCAGACAAGACCTGTCTCAAAATACACACTGCAAATGGAGGGAAATGTCTCATGTGCAACGTGAAACTTTAGAGGACAGCAAGACAGTCAAAAAGACATTTTAACTCTAAAGATCCATCCAAATTTTGAAATCCCTACCATGGTCACTTTGAGATGGCCCAGTTTAAAGCAGACGGCATCAATAAAAACCATGTTGCAACACCACTAATAACATCCGCATACAGACAGTTAAAAAAAAAACAACAAAATCCAAAATCTTCAAACCAGCTCTAATAATGTTTGTCAAGTGTATACTTTCATAACAGGAGCTGGTGTGATCTTGCTGTAAATAGAATACTGCCAAATACAAAGCCATTCACTGCCATTCTCCAGAGAGTGGAAAGTCCTTTGAAGACTGCGTGCATTCATCTGGGCAGCCATCGAGAGAGGGCTCTCCAACAAACGTCCAACAAGGAGCAGAAAGGACAGTCGCAATCCAATCAATCCAAGGTTCACATCAACTGAGGCAAGAAAAAGGCAGGCAATTACAGGCAAATCTACATCAAAGAGGATTTCTTTAAACTGAAACCCACTTCGTCATCGTATCCAGTCTATTGACCATCCTGTCTCCGCCAGATGTTTGATGTGCTCGGGTTTTTATACATCATGCAGGAAGGGCAGTAGGGACACGATGGCTGATAACTATAAAACACTTATATAACAGTACACGGGCAGTGCCATGGGTGAAACCCGTACTCATATCAAATTGATATCTATGTGTGTTTACAGTCAAGTATATGAAATCATCAGTTTCTGGAGAATTACATGCCAGCATTGTTTCATCAAAAACCGTCTAGACTTGTGTGTTAACATGTTTTATCGGACATTTGTCCACACATAAAAAGTTGCCACATTTCAACATGGTAATTGTATTGATATTTACGACATACAGTGCCACAAGATTGACTCCAGGGCCCTGGAAAGTGGAGCTAGAACTTGGCACGCTATGAATTATGATTTGAAGTACATCCAAACTGTGTCTATAGAAAAGGACATGAAGCACACAGGCTGTCCAAGATCTGTATCATCTTACATGTACATGGTATTCTATTCCACTGTCTCGAATCCTTAAGCCACGTAGGATATACATGAATGAGCAGTTATCTTTAAAACACAACTGGGCCATATATTATCAACAACAACTTATAAAGTTGCAATTTCATGCACGATTTTGGTTTGCAACTTCTAGGCTCCAACAGATTGCGTCGATCATAATTTTGGGAATTGGTCTGACTTGAACATCCTTTCTGGTTGATGACTGGTACTCGAATGTCTACCTCCATGCCCAGGTTCAGATTCAAATATCACATGGGGGCTGGTCAAAATGGTTAGTCACATAAAAACAACATCTTTCAATGAAAGATCAAGTGGCCAAAAGAGGCCCCATATTATGAAACACATGTGACAACTATCACGCTCACAGCTGTAAGTTATTTTCACATTGTGATCCTTTGTGTCAGACACAATGGGGCAAACTAAAAGAAAAAAAAAAAAAAACACAAGGTAATGAAGAGGCCATACATTTCCCCAACACAGAGGTGAAATAGCACATGGAACGCTACATATGTTAGGCTCACATTTTCATCCGTTGAGTCGGACAAAATGTACAAAGAGAAATAACCTTTTAACTTCTAAATGACAAGATCAAACATAATTTAACCTTAAAACAATGAGAGGAAGTCAAACAGCACGTTCAGTTTGTGTATCAAGCTTTCATCAAATGTAACTAAAGAGCTCCATGCAAATTATATGAAATGATTCCATGATTTGCCAGGAGACCCTTGTAAACCAAGTTCTATTGTGGGAGCTGACAGAAGGCCCCATATACACGCACATTCCCGTGAACTGAGCACTGAGACAGTCTGGGTAAACAGCTTGAGTGACAATAGCCAAAGCTTTACAGACAACTCTTCCGGGACCACACTGACCTGACTGGCATATTTTATAGCTCTAGATGACTGATCAGTCTGTAAACCTAGTGGGAGGGGTGGGTGGGGGTCATCTGAAACGTCTTCTGGGCTGTGTTAAGGTCCTAGTGGGCATCTGCGTGCGACAGGTCACTTGCAGTATTAATTCACAGAGAACACTGGCTGGGAAGGAGATGGACAGCCACATTTCCCCATATGTCATTTATATGTTACCGATTTAACATACATGTACAAATGAACTGGAAGGTTTTTTTTTTTTCTTTTCCATAATGATTGATTGATTGATTATGGCTTCACGCCACATCAGCAATATCTCAGCAATGTCATGGCGAGTACCTGCTGAAACGATGAACAATTTTCGACATGATCTGATGAACACTCAAAATTAAAAGAAAACAGACCAACCTTTTCATAACATTTTGCAACTTTGCAAAGTGCAGAATTACTTTCCAGAATAAATAATACCCTCCACACAACCTTTTTTTCTTAATAGATGATACAAACTACATTGCATCAAATGTCCAAATCTATGTTTTTTTCAAACGTGCATTTTTTTTTTTGTTGTTTTACTTTAAACGGGAAAGAATAGCTTGCAAGATGGTTGTTTCAAGAAACAAACTTTTTTGACCACTGGAAAATGTTGTTTCAAACTGTATAAAAAGTTGTGTTCTACTTTAATAAATCGACGACAGTTTCATCTAAATATATAAGAATTGAAATTTTCAAGATGACAACAGAGCTAACACTACGCTTAAAGCTTAACAGACTTTTGAGCAAACATGCACACCGCACTCATGGCTGATCCTCAGTACAATTTTCTACTGTCCCAGGGATTGCCCATGGACCTAGTGATCTGTAAAAACTTTCTTAGGTATACAATGATTCATATCTGGATGTATAGTATAGTCTAGCGCTGCATGGAGAAACATGCTCAGTGTAGTACCAATAACTGAAGAGAAAAAAACCTGATGGGAGAAGTATCTCTCAAAAAAAAAAAAATCAAGTTAAGGCAAGAAACTTGGAAATTATGCAATAACAGCAGCACCATGGTGACACCAAATTCCCAGAAGGGTCAACTGATTCTCGGTGAGCTCAAAACGCATGCCTGAATAATTGGGTAATGTTGAAAACATGCCGGCGCACCCTAGCCGGTGATCAATGGTGCCAACGTGGACCGTAAAGGAATCCCTTCTAGGTTCAGAACGAAGCCTGTCACAAGACAAAATTGGATTCTTTGAGTCCCACATAGCAAATGTCAACTTGATCACAGCTAATCACTGGCCAATTTTGAGTTGGTCTCTGACACGGGGCTACAGACAGTATTGGAACAATACCACCATCATTACTGAACTGGAATCAATTATTGCCTGTGACAAAATCATTTTCCCAACTGATTAGATAGGTCATTTGTCATCTTGTAAGCAGATGTAGGGCTTTTTTAGGGGGCTGGGGGGGGAGCTGCCAGGTAACAATGTCGGTATTGCAGCACATAGAGGTATAATAATACCAGGAGAGAAAATTGTCCAATCAGGCAGCGACGAAATTGAAACTAACAGGAATGATTCACAACATTCTCTGTCATACCACCAAAGCAAAACCATCGATTTCCAAAGGTCACGCCATCAAAAACATCAAATATCATTTGCTCTTTTCACAAACCAGTCTGCTTGGAAATTCTCACCTTGAAAAAAAAAAAAAAAAAAGCAAGGTATTGTTATTAGTGGCTGGGTTTGACGAAAGATACAATTGTCGGGATATAAAAAGGCTGTGGGACAACATGCCATTCTAGGACAGGTTAAGGCAATTGGTGCTATGTATAGAAAGTCAGCCAGTTCAATAGCAGAGTCAATCTATTCTTGCTCCCTTACTGCCATATCCAACTCCAAGTGTCATGCTTCAATACATGTACATGGTCACATCTGTCCATGGTTGGCATCCAAGAACCTAGTATACAAGTAAATGTTTTACTGCTGTGTAAATACATACAAGTCAGCAAAATCTAGCTGTGCTGATTGATAATAAAGCTAGTCTTATTCTGAAAAAGTGAAATTATTTTGTGCTCAACACTTCAGCATTTTGTAATATCATTTGACATCATCACTCCTTACGGCAGAGAAAATGCGGAAATATTGAGTGCAAAGTCGATTAATTCATGAAGCCACAAGAACAATTTCTTTCATAATTTGTGTGATAGTTTTACAAATCATGATAAACCCGAGTTTAATGGTAACCCCTTCATGTATTAAGGTGACTTTCAATACAGTTCTTGGTAAAGCTAGGGTGGACAAAGCATTAGGCCACAAAGGAGAATGTCAACACATTCCCACTGCTGATACCTAGGAATTACTTCTAATTATTCACATAAAACCTATAGATTAACCCTGTCCTACCACCTATGCATTAGCTTCTCCTTTATACTGTCGTCTTGAAACGGTCCAGCAGATGAAGGGTTAAATCTAAATGCAATGGTTACCAGAATTCTGAGCTGCAGAGATTGTCATGGTATTAGGCAATCATCCGACATAAGCCAGCATGTCTGCAGACTGAGCTGCACCTCTCATTGGCTCAACACTGGCTGTGAATCTGTGCATTAGCAAGCACCCAAAAGCCCCTACTAACTTCTCTATGACAGAACAAAATAGGATGAGATGGACGAAGCCAATATTGCAATATGAAGATTGAGATACCCTCAGGGCTAGCACATAGCACCGCAATTATTAAGACAGCATTTGCTATTAGGAACACGGTCAAAATGCCCTGAGTGAGGTATACCAGACACCTTATTGTGAGCCAACCACTCCTCCTCCCCCCTCTGATATGCCTCAGCTCACAAAACCATTAATCTACTAACAGACCTGAAATTTCCTCTGTGACGAAGTTGCTCGTGCCTAGGGTTATATTGAAAGGTTTAAAGGTTTGTTTAGAAAGGTATTATATCCTACTGGAAAAATGAATGTTCCAGCACTAAATATAACACTTCCTTAACTTTATTTGCTTCTAATGATGCATTCCTTTGGGTGAAATTATAGATCTGCATTATGTATGTATTGCAGTGGACATTCATTTGCTCAAATGATTCTCTGCTGAAGGAGGTTTACAGGTGTAGAGGACTCATAACAGAGTGATTTTATTGCCCAAATCCAGAAAATGTCACCCTAAATGCAGACAGCATGTGAATACAAGAACCGGTTTTCAAAACAACAACAAAGCATATAACTGCAGTTCTTAATGCATATGCCAGCTCATTAGTATCATTTTATCCAAACTCTCCAGAGGGGAGAGTTTAACAGAGCCTTAAGGCTTTGTCACTGTGTCAAGCACAATTACCATGGTGATGTATGCTTTCTCTATGCACTGTCATTAATCTTTATACCAGGCACATTTTGGGATAGTTTTGTAAAATGGGCCCAACAGAGTGGCGCTTTTTCAGAAAGTTTTTGTTTGCTAACAATACATCACACATGCAAGTATACACCTGAAATCTGAAACATTACAGTTATCAAAATCAATGTAGCCTACTACAATGCCACTAGACTAACGGCATGCTGTCTAAAGATGACCACATCCTTTACAGGGTAACACACACCAACAACTTGCCCGCTCCCATATCCTCATACTTAATAGCAGTCCTAGGGTCACAAAGAAGCAAATGGTCAAGGAATTTCTCATGTCTTCTTTTTTAAACTGCAGTAGTCTAGCAGTTTTCTTTAGCTTATTGGCCTGAAGCATTTGTTATTGTTGACCCAGACAATCAGCCGTTGACAAATGAGGACACAGGCTCTTTGTCTTCCTGGTTTGGCTTCGGCTTTGAGTAAGGGAATTTGGCAGAACCTGGGAAAGAGTGTAGATTTACAGGCACATTGATTTCCTCCACGCACAGATCTGACGTTTGTCCTCTAAGGGAAATATTCCTGAGAAAATCCATCACTGACCAAACAGAACAGAAAGGCAAAATATAACTGTGTGATGTGCAAATGTGTAAGAGACAGGGCGTCATGGGAGATCAACTAATATACTGCCTCGGTGTGTTTTACTCTCTAGAAATAAAGTTTTTCGTTGTTATTATTATTACAAGTCATAATCTGGCCAATCACAATTATAGAAGAGAACAACTATAAGTTCTACGAACAGACTTGAAGTTAGTATCAGTATATATTTCTCCTCATATTTGTATAAATATGAAGATTTTAAACCACCACCAAAATTAATCATGACAAAAACTAATAGAAAATAAGTTCATCATACTTCATTTCCCAAAATGAGAAAATATTACATTCTATTATTCCAATATAACTGTTACACTTTATAACCGCATTTTCCTTTTGTTCAAATTATGCAGTTCCTACTAAATCTCCAGAAGAGCAGTCTCTTTCATACTGCTGTGTCCAGTAAGAACAATTGTGTCGTAAATTCACGTTTTCAATAGGACTCAATTTCCTAGTCCCAAAGAAATCCACATAAGTAAACTTTACACTAAGCTTCTTTTTCAATGCTACTTATGATGGGACAGCTTATCCAAAGAAAGTAAGAGTGATAATAAAAGGCCATGAAATTCAGTAAATGTTACAAAGACAACAAAAGTAGCAGAAGGATGTGATGCAAGTTAATATTGTATCAAACTTAAAAATTCAGACTGAGGCAATACTGTTTAAGGGTCTGTAAATATTATGTGTAGTTGCTGAAATTTACGATCTTCCTGTGGAGCATCACCCCATACCTTTGAAACAAATCTCAAGAAGGGACCTCCGTGGCTCAGTCAATTAGCGCATTATCGCAGCACAAAGACCCCAAAGCCTCCCACCAATGCCGTCGTTGTGAGTTCAGCCCACGCTGGCTTCCCCTCCATCCATACCTGGGAAGGTCTGCCAGCAACTTGCGGATGGTCATGGGCTCTGCCGGGTTTCCTCCCACCATACTGCTGGCCGCCGTCGTATAAGTGAAACATTCTTGAGTACAGCGTAAAACAACAATCAAATAAATAAATAAATCAATAAAATCTCATGAAACACTTTTATAAAATCAAAGTCAGAATCAGAAACCTAAGAATTAGTCATGGATAAAATTTCAGATCAAATGCAGTACATACATCTATATATGTATGTAGCTAGCAAAGCTTAACTGCATGAACATATGGAGTTGATTCTCCATAATACAGAAATATCAGATTACAATGCTATCTTGTGTTGTAATTCACTCTTGCGATTAATTTGATCAATGCAACGTTCCACCATTCACGATACTCTTGAGGGATTTACAATGCGTTTATCACAATGAAATCTAAAACCAGCACATGTAAGCCTGAGGGATTGCAAATCTCAAACATCCACATATTTCTGGTTCGCCTATCCTTTTTCCCCCACAATATCATTTGGGACTTTGCGTGGTGCCTAGCCAATCAAACGGCTACTGTTAGGAGAAACAATCTCCTATATTAGAGACCACTAATTCCGCCAGCTTACAAGAGCTGGGATCAATCAAAATTAAGTCGCAAAGAAGCGCAGAAAATCCATCTGCCCACGTACACGTACACTGACTGGGGAGACCTGTGCATTTTTAATTTGGTTTCAGTCATATGCTCTGTGGCCACACGACTGACTGTAGGGTTGGGGTTGTAAACAGTCAGCCAATCGCTCATTGCTTAGCATGATTACAGCTCCGTCTTACTGGGGTCTACTGAAGTGGTCAAATGACTAGAAAATCAGTCCGGGGGCATTTGGACACTCACTGTTTCACAGCCAACCCGTCTGGCCCAAGGTGTGGCCACTGAGTGATGGCTATGTTTCTAACCACTTCATCCAGCTCTAACAAGTCGTTAGGCATCCGCTATTCCACAAGTGCGTCACAATTAAGCCAGAAGGTCTTGCTTACCAAACACACCGCGAAGAGAAAAATCGGTCAAGAGTGCACACCTCTTTATAGCTGTTAGAACCACTTAATAAACGCACATGCTCAATCAAAGGCTTAGAAAAAATTATTTTTTTTCATGGTTCCAAAGTTGTATAACAATTTTCACATAGGCATTACAAAATAAACAAACATTTATAAACTTAGCTGTGCTCATGTGCACATTTCAATACAACACTGAAACCAATATCTCCCTTGTTTTCGGGTTTCTTTATCTTTTTTTTTTACCTGAGAACTAAGGTGTTTATTTCCCAACCACTGATTCATCTTAAATACTAAAATTCAACCTTGTTTACATTGACAAGTTTGTATTTAAATAAATCCATCAATTGGTAAATTTGTAAATTACAGCACACTCTTAAATAAATCAAGCATTTGGTAATGGCCCCAAATTTAGCACTGCAAACATCTCTAAAGTGAAGGCAGCCTGCATTGCCTAATCCCCACCCCTGCTGAAAGCAATAGTTCAGTATTTTTATGAATAACTGTAGGGTCTAGAGAAATAATTCTCATAGTTTTAAGAAGATTATACCTGTGGTGAAAAAAACCAATCATTTTTACCTTCATTTTTACAACAACTACATGTACACGTTCCCTTTTAAAAACTGCCTCAATGATTGAAAATGTTGAAGATTTACAGTAAGTATATGTCAGCTTTGGCAATCTGGGATCTTGCACTGATTCAACAAAGCCATGCCTGACTTCATGAACTCAACATCTGAAGTTACAATTTCAGAGCCAGTTTTAAAATTTTCACCACGTTATAAACATCACCTTCTGGCAAATGTGTTCAAATATCAATTCCCAGGACCTGAAACTAAGTGCTGAAATCTGGACTTCAATTAGATGTAGGCTTTTATGGAATCAGTCCTAGATTTCCAGAGATTGAGATATATTGCTTGCTATATGAAACAATAAATATAAAACCTGGATAAAAAGTACCAGATTCTGGAGAATACTGTTTGATACCAGGATGTACCAGAGATGTTTGCAGGCTGAAAGGGAGAGCCAGGCAGGCAGCTTGGCTCCATTTCAATTAGAGGTCAAGACATAGTGTGGGAACAGAATCTAAACCCAGGTTTAAGCTGCAAAATGTCAAACTGAACCTACTCTTGCAAGTTGGTTCCAAACATGCTATTGTCTAAATGTTGACTTTAGGCTTAACACCCAAAAAAACTTGTCCAACTCAAGAGAGGCAACATTTCCTTGGCTTCACATCGGCTGGAATCAGAGTTGAAATTTCAGTGTGTACTCTATCCATTAAATCAGGCCTTACAAACCGCTATTAGTAGACAATGCACACCAGGGGTTTTTGCCTTTGGTGCAGCGGGTAAAGAACGAAGTTAAACTGAAAGCTGTTAATCTGGGGCAACATCGTTGCATGAATTATTAACACAGCTGAAACAACTGAGACACACAAAACCTCAATGTGTAACGAAGGGGGCAGCAACGGATTCCAAATATGGGAGAGCAACGAAAACATAAAAAGAAGGAAGAAATTTCTTTCCAAACACAAAACAGTTTGGTTGCAAGGATTGATCGATAACAATAGAAATTTAAGTGTAGGGTTTGACAGGGTTGATTGCAGTTAAGGTTGTAAACCACTCGACTCGAACAACGCTGCTAGCTAACTTAGGAGAGAGTCAATGCACCTTTACATTGTCATAGCTCACCCAATGCAAACCATTCACTCCCATATTATTTTTTTGTTTTTTTTTTAACTTTGCAAATTTTGCCTCAAAAAAGACAAACAAAGGTCAAACACACAAACCAATACCTAAGCCTTCAAAAATAAAATGTGTCAAGCTTCCACTGATGAGAACTATGAACAGGACTGTGGAGGTGAAAACATAACCGAAACATCAGACGGACAGAAACATCAAACCAACATGAAAATGCAAATGTACCATAAACCATGTATCAAACTTAATCACCGATGATCAAGTTTCTGGTTCAAACAACATGTAACAACAATCATGGACAGGGCATGGACACGACTTCAAAGATGGAAGACAGGAGCTACCAAATTCTTCAACTAACCCATTCCCACAGGCAGAACCATTTTTCTTCAAAATACTCTATTTCCAGAAGACTGTGCAATTCCACGTGTTATAATGACTTCAGTTGTCTTGGGGATAATATTTACTCCTTGCCTAATTGCTTTGATTCTCCAAGGCTTTGACTGTAAATTAACCATCTAATTTTCAGTTATAAGCTTCACTTAATGTTTATGCCGTCTTTTTAATTACAGACAATCTTTGCACAGAGTGAAACTGTAAAGGAATTTAAAGCATTTCTGAATGCAAAACAAATTAAATCTTTTAAACATCTAAAATAAAAAAAATTGCAATTTTTTTTTCCAGCCTGAATATTTTTCACCTTGAAAGCTGACTAAGGCAACTTGCGAACTCAATTTGTCCATCTTCCACAAGCCATGTAAAAACACATCATTCTCCACTATTAATTTAAAATTGTGCCAAGTCACTAAATTTCATTTTGCCCAAAACGGTTTCATTTCAAACGTTTTACTTTTTTTGCCTAGGTCTACTCTCACTGCAGTCTAGAAGAGGTTTGAAATCTTGTAGCTCTGAATTTCATATCTGTGCAGCGTCTTGTGGTTAAACGTGATTTTGTAATTTTTGCTTTTATGTACTCTCACCAAGCCCAAGCAAGAGGCTTGAAATCCAGCAGATATAAATTTAATTCCACTGAGTTTGGTTCAGTTTCTTATGTCTATAAGCCTAAATGATATTTAGCAACTCTTAAGATTTTTTCATGCTTGGAAGGTCAATTCTCACTGGGCCAAGGCAAGCAGCCTAAAACCTTGAAGATGTACACTGTACTCTACTAAGAATGTTGCAGCCTCAGCAGAATGCGGCTGCATTCTGCAACTGTGTATATTTGATTCTTGTATACTGTACTATATTGATCCAACCTTTCTGCATGTTTGTATGATGTTTATTCAGACAGCATTATTCTGTGTTCCCTGATAAAATTCATTCCTGTAATGGGCTAATCCACTCTAGTACTGTATAATTCCTAACCAATTTTTAAAAAGTGTACAAACCGCATTAAAACTTGCTCTTTTACATGCAATAAAGTTCAGGAATAGAGTATAAATGTAGGTTAGATTCTTGTTGAGTAAGTCTTTTCTTTTCTTTTGCTGTTTGCCAGGTTACTTCCCCCTGGACCCGTACTTGTGTGTTCTGTGGGTGACAAGTGATGTCCTGATGTGCACAGCTTCCATCTGGCACATGTGCACCATGTCCATGGATCGCTACCTTACCCTCAAATACCCGATGAGGTATGGGCGCAACAAAACCAAGACCATGGTCGGCATCAAGATTCTCTTTGTCTGGATTATTTCCCTGGGAATTAGCAGTCCGGTGTGCATTCTTGGCTTGGTAGATACTGACACTGTGTACGACAATGGTTTTTGTGTGCCCACAGTGTCTCATTTCCTCATCTATGGATCAGTGTTCGCATTTTATGTGCCTCTTCTGATTATGATTGTGACCTATGTGTTGACGATTTCAATATTATATCAAAACCAAAAACTCATGCAAAAGATACAGCGCTCGGATCTGCGCCCCTGCTTTCGAAGCCAAAGCCCGAATCGCTACCAAATCCGGAAGAGCCCTCAATTACTGAGCCCTCCAAGTAATGAAGGCTCCAGTAAAAATGTGTGGAACAGCCATGGCGCCACGGACGAGAGCATTTTCGCCTCGTCCACAAACACGGATGACAAAACGCTGGATGACATGGCCGAGGATTCATGCGGGCGCCAGGCTCGTGCTAACCTGACACCCCCCAGGCACTGGGCGGACAAGAAAGCAGCGTCTTTCACCTGTCTCAAGACTTTCTCTCTCACAGAGAATGAGTTCCTTGTCTGTGATACTAGAGGCCAGGAATGGCTTACCCACAGAAGCGCCAACAATTCGCCAAGGAAACCCAAAATGGTCAAGAGTTTTTTAGACGTCATGGCCAGCCCACGGACCAATGGCAGCACAAATCTGGATGTACCTAGGTCTCCATCTTTTGTCAACCGACTACGCAACGTGGACAAAAAGAAGTCTTCATCCGTGGTGGGAGAGTCAACTCGGCTCATGCCACCTACGTCACCATGCAAAACTTCTTGCAGTACAGGCTTCATCGATGACCGTATGCATCAGATAGAGCAAGAGATGGATCTCTGCTTGAAGAGTTCCCTGATCGTTGACAAGGACGGACAAACAATAGCAGTGGCACCAGAATCACCAACTAGACACTACTTCAAGAATAAGTACAGTGCTAAGCTATTTGCCGATTCAGGCGAGTCGGATGACGATACGTCATCAAATAACTCTGACCTCATTTCCATCAAGCTTCATCCAGAGACGTTTTACCTGTATAGACTTGATCTTAAAAAAACTTCCCCTGCTAAAAAGAAGAAAGATGCTGAGACCACATTTCAGAATGGCAACGCTGTTATTCCGAAAGATCATGAGGGCGACGTGGATACAGTGTACCAGGTGAGCACAGAACATCACCCGACCCCCAAGCGCAAGAAGAGCATCACTCAGAAAATGAGAGAGAAAATAAAGCTCAACAAGGCCAGTCAAGACATCAAGAAGACCTTGATACACCTTCTTCCAAAGAAAACCGCCACCAATGAGAAAAAGGCCTCAAAGGTACTAGGCATTATTTTTGCTGTTTTTGTCATCTTGTGGACTCCATTCTTCATCATGAACATTCTCATGGCCATTTGTCCGTCATGCCAGTCCGCTGTCAAGCCAGAAGTCATGTCCACATTTCTGTGGATGGGCTACGTGGCTTCCCTCGCGAACCCCATCATCTACACCATGTTTAACACTGCCTTCCGTCGCGCCTTCGTCAAGATCCTCACCTGCCAGTGTCGCCGCGGCCGGCCACGTGGCCCGGATAGTGTCATGATGACGCTGGCTGCTACCTGGCAGAGTGACCGCCGCAACACAGTCACCTTGATGCTTAGGGACGACCACAGAAGATGAATTCCTATATACTGATTTAAACAGGAAAAAATACCAAAGACTCTAAACTTTTAAATTCACAATGACGATGAAAAGTTCAAAAGCATATTGTCAGCGAGTGTAAAGCACACCACTGCAATGCTCAACAATTATAGTTTCCAGCTTTGGGATCCACTTGTAACTTTGACCTTTACTTCTGATTTTGCAATCCGCAAATTAAAAGCTGGATGTCAGCACTATTGGATATTCTTGCCCTAAGAATCCAGACAATCTATTTAATGAGGAAGCAGTGAATCTTGGCAACACCTTCCTCTGGTATTGTCCATCTAAATCTGACAGTGAAAGGATCAAAGGAAACTCACTTGCTTTCAAGTCCTTACCTGTGGTAATAACCCTGCTTAATGTAACATGACTGTGAACATTATTTTTCCCATGTAAATGAATAACCTTTATTTTCCAATGGGGACCATCATGTGTAACTTTGATTATTTATACGAAGTACACACTTATATCTACATAACTTGTATCCAAATACATTTTAGCTGTGTTTATACCTGCCTTCCTTCACCCTGTGCTTTATATGTCTTGGTATTTTACAATGAAATCCCAATGTGCTGGACACATGGTTATATGACTGTTCTTAAAATACTGTTTTGTGTGCTTGTAAATGTGATTTTATTGGTCTGCGTGTTCATCTCATTTGGCGCTCAGTGCCACATTCAGTATTACACTAAATCAGTCTACCATGCAAAAGAAAACCATAAATCATGCATTACATATCATAAATGTTATCTCAGAACAGTAAGATATGAGTTGAAAATAAAACTCCCATGGAACTTCTGCTAGCAGAAAGATCGACCATTTCCCTGAAGGCTGTGAACATAAAGTTTTCTTTGAGGAGTTTGTTTATTGCTTAGCTTACTGCAAAATGAGGGAATTATCTGACGCAAAATGGGTCAATTTTTTTTCTCTATATATCTTCTCTAACTGTTTTCTATCCCAATCAAACTTGTATCCTGCTTTCTCTGGAACTCTGTTCTTTTAGCTTTATGGTATTGAAGTCTGCTTATACAATACTACAATGACACTGTATGAGCTGTATCCCTGTTTTCTCCAGAACCCAGCCTCTTGCAGTAAAATCCAGATAAAAAACACTACTCCATCCGAACCACATGTATCTCTTTTATTCCAAAATTATACAGTAAAATCTCGATCTCAAACAACATTCTGTCTGAGCTGTATTTTCTCTTTTACAGAAACATTTCAAGGTAAAGGCTAATCAACGAATCACACTAACAGAATTGGATGTTCATTATATTTCAGTTTTTACAATGTAGCATTCAGGTTGTTGGACACACAATATCATTCTATCAAAACGCTATGAAACGTTTTACACGGTTGGTAGAAATGTAGCATCCAGCAAAAATGCAGCATTAGAGGTTTCTTCAACAAATAAAGCCTCTGGCAGGCAGCACACAACTAACAATTTACAGTGAGGAATAATCTAACTCGCTTGTTTGCTCATCACAAGGGTGCTGCCAATGGGTTCTACCAGCGGGCTGAGCTGAAGGCTGCAGCTGACAAGCTCAGTTAGCGTGACATGCAAAGGAGCCATGTGTGGAACTCAAGGCAGACCAGGTTTATAGTGAGCAGAGATTCTGCTGTATGCAGCTGTTGAGATCACTTCAACACAGCACATAATCTTACAATGACCACTGGTACAGATGTTTTCCCTGAAGTCAGGGCCAAAAATAAGAACATTCTGAAGCCATTTACAGATGCCCAAATTACACCATGCTCTAAAGGAAAAGCCCAAGTACGAGGAATATTGCTTGATAAATTTAACTTGAATGTTTTCAAAAATTCCTTGCATTCACGTACACTAACTTTACAAAGATATATACATAATATTAACATAATAATTTGGTATATAAGACACTGAGTTAAAGGATTCAGTTTAGCCTACTACATGGGCACCCAAATCAAAAAGCTGCATTTGGCCCTGCTGTTTCATTTATTAATCTTATTTCCTTGGTTGGCATTTTACACAACCGCTGCCATATCTAAGGGTGTACAGTACAAACAACAGGCAGAGCCCTCCCATTGCACACAATGAGGTACCTGACATTCCCCTTGTCATAGAACCATAGACAAACCCAGGAAAAGAACTTGGATTCAAACAAGCTGCCTCATTGGTCAAGGGTGGGTACCTCTTCCGGCAGAAGCCATTAAAGCACTGAGGCAGTCAGGACACTTTCCGTAAAACAGATCATCTTGAAGTGGCAATGATCGCTCCATTGGAACACTAGAGAGACAGGGTTGTACATCTATGCCTGAACTATGAGAATGGGGACAGGATTAAGGTGTGCTCAAGAATTGTAGGAAGCAGACGGGGGAATGATCAGATAAAACGGAAGACTGCAAAGCGTGAATGACATAACTGTTTTAGTGGGGCTTTCAGGGCCTTCCTTTGGACAATCTACATCCAGCAATTGCCACGAAAGGAAAATGAAGACTGCAACTCATACTTTATACACTGTGGCAATGAAACAATGCAAATCACCACCAAGCATATTATCTGGTTCTAATACACTTGGTGCAGAAAGAGTCTTGATTTGTATGTCAATGTTTCATGGAGATGGGACAACAAAAACAGGCTAGATATTCTTTAGAATAATGTTTAGAAATAAAATTTCAAAAGGATAGGGCAGTGACCTGATGCCATGAAAAATGTGACGTAGCATTAAAATATATGGTTTCACAGTGGAAAAGGGTGCTGATTTGTTCTTCAAGGTTTGACCGTAAAAAGAGATGACAGACAGGCATGACGAAGGTGGAATAATGCTTACAAAAGGTAGACAACGGACATGGCAGTTGCAGAATACGACTGAAAGAATGCAAAGCAGCAGAGACAATTATCTAATGAAACATTTAACGTACATGAACTATGGAATGATGGTTTGTAGAAACTGCATCTGGAGGTCAAAGAATGGCGGCGACCACGCAAAATGAAGCACTGTAAATCTGTCCTCTGACAGACAAGTTCTTGATTACGACGTTCAGCAGCTGGTGTTGCTCTAGGATTTCTGTTCGCAGTAGAAGTTGAAAAGAGTGCCTACTTGGGCCATGTGCATGTGTCTTAAATATTTGTAGTAGCCAATTTCAAATGACTGCTTTCTATTTTCGGCATATGTTTCCCTGCAATTCTTATTAAATGAATAAAGACAAGTAACATTAAAACTGTGTGACATTATCTGCCACAAATCTCCACCAATTCCACATAAATAATTTTTAACTGAAAGGAATCTACACAGTTTTATGGGAGGGTGCTTTCACACAAATGTATTTCATTTACACTTTCTCAGTATCTAGTTTGACTTCCAACTGTTAATGGTTAATTCTTGTTTTGGTGACTCTAATGTCTCACCATATTGCTACAACCAATATTTCCACGAACAATATGATATTCATCCCCAACAATTCTGACATATTTATTAATTGGTCGCTTGCTTCGGGCACAGAGACAATATAATGTAACTGTCAATACTTAGCTTGTCAAATCGTGACACTGTTTCCTTACGGTCATTCTCTGATTTCTTGAATTTGGATTTTACATTTTGCAAAACAATAAATACACAAACGAACTCATAATGAAAGTTTTTTTCTGGGTGATATGAAGTCATGATAAATCATGCAAACAGCTTTATTTAGCCATAAAGCATCAATATCACCTCATAAAAATATATCACTCCGTGAAGTGATACAGTTATACTTCTGGGAATAACCACAATTTTTCATTCATCCATTCAAATATGAGAAGGGATCAACACAAAAAAAAACACGCACAAATTTGCAACAGCTTTCGACACTCCGCAAAAGGTGAACGTTATCATGCATTAGTGCCACATCGAAGAGATACCTGCCCATGTTTAAAAAAAAACAGACGTTAAATATGTAACCATCTATTAAACCATTCAACCGAGAGACAGCCACAGCAAAGCTCATAGTTGCTTGTCCACTCTAAAAATCTGAAAGTAATCCAGGTCAAAATACAGCTAAATAGCGTATGCAAACTTATGGTGCCCACAACTTGGGTTAAAATGAAGGAAGTGTTGAAAAATACAAATCATGATATTTGGTCATATATGTACTTGGAAAAAATCTACAGCAAACTAAAATAGAATTCATAAACAATATTGAATATTACACTTTCAATTGCATATTAATTAAAGTAAGCACCTTCTTAAAACTTAAATCTGAACTTCAAAAGGCCTTTGGCAGAATTTAGGGTATCTTGGCAGAATTAAGACATCCATTATGAGTAATTGGATGCATATAACCCTGAGGTCTAAGGTCTACATGACCTTATCACAATAATTCTATTTCTCGTGTTTTCCGGTAGATATGGCATATTCCTATTTTTGTTACCTTTGACGAAACAGTCTTTAACATGTGTGTTTCACATCTGTTAACCCTGACCAATATTTCAAAGGGTTCACAGAGATTTAAGACCGCACAAATTCCACGACTTTGCCCAACCTTTTAAATTTAGCAACAATCTAAACTGAAGTGCAAAGGACATTTTCCTGAGAAGATTGATTTCATGACTGATTGATGACAATAAAAATCCACCGTATGTTGGTATCTCTCATTCATCCATCATGCCCTGTTAAATTTACTTGCAGCTTATCGAGGATTTGACTTAAAGCCAGCTGCAAGGGTTATTAAAATGGGTTCAACGAGAACTACTTTCATTTCAAGAGACACATGTACTAAGCATGATCACTCTTGCTACAAAAGCATGTGTCAGGTGTGAAAATGGGACTAATTTGACGGCGAAAACTCCAATTTACCTGCTCTGTAAGAGCTTTCTTAAGCAGCCAGGGACGAGGCGCATCCCATCTGATGAGACGTCCACTAGGGCGAGATTAAACTCGCTGATACCCTCTTTACTGACAGATTTACAGGACTCTAGCAGAAAGCAACTAGCAGTAAATTAGGTGATAATGCTTCGCCTTCTACTAGCTACCAAGCATCAATATCAGTGATGATGAATCACAGTGACAATATGCTGCTGTCCGCAGTGTCATCACGCTAACCGTCAACCCAGGACAGAACAGGCTACATGTGCTGTTTTCTTGTAAGAGGGAAGGACATCTAAGTGGATCTCTTCAGCTCACTTAATAGATGGATTTAGAACTCTCTTTTCTCTCTCTCTCTCTCCAGTTTCTTATTTATTTAAGTGTTTCATTGGTGTTGAATGCTCCACTCCTGAATATAAATACAGTCAGATTTATGGGAATAGGAACCTAGGATGTCTGAAGTAAACTGCGGTCCTTTGTATCTCAAGGCACCTGACAAATCTCCTGACTTAAAGCTGTAGTACCACTAAGAGATCAGGATATGAGCGTCACCGCCAACCAGGAGCCATCTATAGCAGGACAATGCATCAGCAACAATCCCATTACTTCCTTGGTCTGGTTTCAAGAAAACCATAATAACACATGGACAAGTACACTATAAATGACCTAAGCTTTCAACCCACAAAGTGCATTTTTAGAGGCAAACAATTGCTCTATAGTATTTCTTTTCTGAGCTGAACCTTATCCTTTTTCAGAAAATATTATGCTAACTTTAAAAAAAATCCTGGAAACACCTTTCTATGGCCAATAAAACCTGGAAAATAAACTAATATAAACCAACTTTGTCCTGGACAAAATTTCAGGTCAATTTTACAATACGTAAAATGAACATGCAACTAGAAACAGTGAGATATACTCGCACACCCAGTCCTGTAAACAATTCCTTGATTACATGAACTCAATGGATTTGCCTAACAGATTACTTAATTTGCCCAACATATCACTTAGCTCAGCTATTCTTCCCAACACTGAAGTAACTGATACAGCTGATAACTGGAATGTTCTTCGCACTCGCCATTCGTAGAAACCACTCTGTGCTTAACAATGGTATAAAAACCTCAAAAGAGCTTCATTTGTTTTGCTAATTAGGCCCATTCTACCCTGTTTTCCTATGTTGTGTGTACAATTTTTTTTTTTACACTTGTAAATTATCCTCTTTCACATCCAGTGCTATCTCTTGATCACTCTGATCCTTGTGTCACACCTATCATTTTACAATACGTACCTGATGCAAAGTCTGATGTAACGAAACGGCCTCATTTTCTAAGATAACTATTAGAATTGGAGATGCTTTTACTCTAACTGCTTGTTCCTGAAGTAAACACATCCTTATTCTTATCTGTCCCATGTTACCAGTTAAGTTCAGTGTTTGGAAATTTTCTGACCGCAGCAGACAAACAGAGGGCTCAATAAAAGATGTAAAAGGAGGCTTGGAAAATGATAAACTGTTTCGTTTCCCTTAAAACCATAATCTTTGTTGTTAGAGTTTGTTTTCATGAATCCTTCACGGCTCAGTATTTCACCCCCACCCCCAACCCATTAACACCCCACCCCAAACCACCCCCTTCTCTCCCCACTCCGTCACAACACCTAACTGCACCAGTCAACCTAATGGAGAAACAGCATTAGGGCAAGCATCCGATGAATGACAGAGTGGCCTATAATAGACAGCTGTCAGGCGTATCCCAGGGCCGGTCTAGACAGACTACAACATTATTACCTCACTACTCTGATGTCCTCAGACCAGATCTGTTGCCCTGGGATGTAAACCAGACACTGACGTCCACAAGTGAGGGATTGATGGACAATCAAACTCTGGTTCTCCTGAGCACAGTATCACAGGAATAACCCATCTCAGATTTATATGGGACAAAAGAAACACTACTGCATTCAACGGCATCTTAAAGACGCGTGTAAAGGTGAAACGGCTTTTGTTTTCAAAAAATTGCTCTTGTTATTATTATCCCATGAAAGAGCAACTTTCAGTGCAATTTATACACATTTGTAACTACATTGGTTGGATTGACCAGTTTCAAGGCTTCACAAGAAGTATAATTTTATCAGTCAACACAGAATAATGCCTTCAGAATATGCTTGAATAAACATCTTGTACACATGCGAAAAGATTGAAGAATTACAGTAAAGAAGTTACAGATGATAGACACTTTAATCAACTTTAAAATTTCAAACCCAAGTTTTCAAATCTGACTAATTCTGAATGGGCCTAGAATTTGGTATCTGCAGTTTCGTATCCAACACTGATGCAACACTGGCTTGTGTGTGATGAAATCCAAACTCATGCTTTCAACAATGACTCGGATCAGGCCACACTCCAGAGGTTCCAATTAAATGGTACCATACATCAAGTTCACCCAGACAATTTCCTATCCCAACTTCCTTCCATATGAGAAGTCAGAGAAAAACGCTGAATTTCTACGTAAATCTTCTTCTATCTTGTGCAATTCAGGAAACACTCGGATATATTTATAGCTTTGCATCATAAACTAATAATTTGTTTCACTGCACTGACCTTAATTTTTTATGACTTTTTTCTTTGGCTCTGTCCAAGCATACAGAGGTAAAATAACTAGGTAATAAAGGGCATCAAATCATATGCACAAGATAAGAATATATTTGTTACAGCCCTATAGAAGATTCATCAAAGAAAGGAAGTTGGTAATATAGCCTACATATATGTCATCAGTATTAAGACTACGCTACTGAATTATCCAATAGACGAGTTCAAATAAATACATTCTTTATTAACGTCAACTTGAGACTCTGCTGGGATTCTTAGGTTTTTATCAAATAAATTAATTTTGTGAAACATAATTTGTTTTAATTTATTTTTCCTCAGTATTAAATTCACAACCTTCATCCAAATTGGGTTCTCTTTTTGATTTCACAGTCAAGTCAAAAAGGCTTTCTGATCTGAACTATCTCTGTCAAAATTTTATAAATTGATAGAAAAACACAGGCATACACATTGTAAAAAAGGAATCTGAGTAATTCAAACATGTGAAAAAAAGTCAGATCTTTAATAACCATATTTGCCGTTTACATATCCACAAGGGATTGGCCTACCCCTTATGTAGAGTACCAATTAGCCAGCGAATGACTAAGATTGCCAATTACCAATGACTTTTTGTTATGGGATTGATCCATATGGTTCTGTCAGATGAGGCAGACACTCTACCAAGGGCAGGTGGAAGGGAGAACAATTTAAAACAGGAACATGTGACACAGTGCCCATACAGGACTGCAAACTGTACCCCTAACTCTGTCTAACTACAGTGCCATGCACACTAATGTACTGAATTACCGCAACATATCCTGATACAAATGTTTCCATAATTAATTATTAAGTACATGTAACAATCATTGTTAATAACATACAATTTGTCCAAAACTACAGCCAATGGTGTGTGTCAAACTTTATGAAGAAAAAAAAAAAAACAACACCTCAGGCAATTGGAAACACAGACCTATCCACTTAAATAATGGACAAATCCAGTCAACCAATAGTGTTTCCTGGTCTTTAAGGTTCGTCTGGGAAATGTACCTTCTACATACTGTTGACCTTCTACATACTGTAATAGCTTTCCACAGTGTTCCGTATCTAATGCATATTGGCAATTCCCCACTGCCAGTGACAACCAATTAATGATCAGCAAAGTTTCACTTTGATTCATGGAGTCAATACTGATGTATTAATATGAAAAGTTAATACAACAAATGGATTTTTCTTTTCTGGCAATCATGCATGGCAAAACTTGTTTGAAATATGGTTTACCACAGTTTTATAAGCATGATTTTAACCAGACAGAACCAGTTTTTATTTCATATAAAGAAGCCTTGACCATATTTCTGACAGTTTAATTTCGGTGCTTTGGAGCACTTTTTGTACTTGCTTCTGTGTCCACCATGGATACACATTAATTTGGCACACAAAACACAACTTCATGTATTTTCATCCAAGCTGCTACAATCACATTGGGTGGACGGCGTTATTTGGAGATTGATGGGTTTGACATCTATGTGTCAGCGTGGAATCAATCTCTGCAGGATTCCAGAGAAATGCTATCTGGTTTTCTTGACCCAGCTAAAACCTGAAAAATGCTCATGTATTCTAGTTCTTCAGCCTTTTACCATGTTTGCAAGATACATTTATTCAAGCATGCTCTGGTGTGGACTGTAGACTGATAACTTTATACTTCTTATGATGCCCTAAAACTGGACCAAACATAAATAATGTAGTCTTGTCTCCATAATCAAATTTAAAAAGTTGAATAAACTGCTTTGAAATCGGTCTTGCATACCAAGGTATTATTATTGGGTATTACATACCCATATGCATGTTCTTAATATACACATATTAGTGTCTCTTTGTTAGGAAACTATGTAATGTCATTTAGGTTTGGAAACAAGTTAGAAGACTATCAGGCCGACAAATACTTTACCTATATCATTATTATACCTCACAGATTGATTCTTGGTTTCCATTGATCAGTACAAGGTCACATGAAATTTTCAAAGCATGTACAACACTAAAGTGTTCAAGCAGAGTCACACTCACAAAGTAATAACCCCACATTCGCAAGGCAATATCCAATTATCTAGCACTAACAGCCTATGCGCAATCTTGAGCATTTATTCTGTACAGTTATCGCTTTTAGTCAGCTCTTTAACATCTGCTTGTTTCTAAGTAAAGAGTCGAATGATGGCTTGCTCAGCCAGCATTGACGAACTAATGTTTCAGCAGGACAGATTATTTCTTTTCTTTTTTTCCTTCAACTTTTGTTTTTTTAATTTTTTTGTGTGGAAAAAAAAAAAAAGAACATGTAGTCCGTGCTGGTGGATGGGAAATCAGGAATTGTTAGCTGAGACAAGTGATGTCACCTGTGCAGTTGTGAGCACGTAATACTTCAGACCAGGTCAGGAAGTACCAAGGCTGCTAAATTTTGAAGTCTTAAGTGTAGCATGACTTCAGAATGACCCTAGCGCTCTAGGGACACCTAAGTGGTATGGTCACTTACCTCTCTGCCAGCACTGTGCAATCTAATCCACGATACAAAGCAGACAGAACTGTTTAACAAAGGTAATGGAACACATGACCTGCCTCCTACCTCTGTATACACTACTAGAGATTCAACACTTCATGAAATTGACAGGCTTTCCCCAGACTTCAAACTATTGTTGGAATTGGTCCATACCCTATACTACATTGAAATTCAGCTTAAAGATTAACGCCAATGTTTGCTGGTTTTATAACAGATGATTTGTAACAGCTACAGGGAATCCATCTGAAAGAGATCTCTTACAAAGTTCCATTATTATCAATTAAAGCCAGGGTGCAAAGTCTCATAAAAGAAATACAGAGTTTCTTTTTATGCTCAGTGCACCTTTCAAACTCACTTCAATACAACTACATGTATATAAATGTAGCTGACTTCAAATGCAATTTATAGACACACTTCAGCTGTCACATTATTTCTCATTGCCATTTTACCATTCAATAGTATAGTTTAAAATAAATGAAAATCTGCTGGAAGCCTTTTAAAACCTGTGTTCCTCATCAGACATGACTATTTTAATTTCTGTTCTTAGGATTTCAAAGAAACTGCCTTTATATATGTTGTGCTTTTTACAGATTATGTAAGTATGTGGTGTGTCGAAGACATCTTTCATCACCAATAAACTCTTGGAAAGAATTATGTAGCAGGTACTAATGTACGTCGTGGGTAGTTCTTGTAGAACTTGGAATAAAACTCTGAGGTAAATCAACAACGGAGTGTGTTCACCAGTTATGTGTGACCTTCACCAATTATCACGCTGTCATTGCAGCTCACGGTTTGATCACTTTGTATTAGTGAATTTATAAATGCCTTTCAATGAAAACTTCACACATTATGCACATAAAATATCTCCTTGCCCCACAAGAGCTGTATATGAAATCAGAGGCCATTCATGCAGCCAAAAAAAAAAATGCACCCTGGCATTCAGAAAACCGAATAGACCTTTTCTGAACGTTTTCTTTTAACCATAAATGAGGACATAAGGAACCAAATTAGCCATATCAGATGAGAGCAGGTAAAACAATCCCAGCACGGCCAAATGAAAAGGGTATAAGAGCTGACGGTGGCACTTGTCAAAAAGACCATACAGACCAAAAGAGAGGTTAACTACAGCCAAACACATCACAATCATCTGAACGCAGGGGGAAGACAAAAATCAGGTCGCTGTCAATTCAGCATTGTCTAGAGCGACAGCGATCATTCTACTAGCTAATACCCAGCATGCCCAGCAGCCATAAACGCTTCGACAGGAAATTGATCTCAGTTTCATTTATCTTCAACAAGGTCCTAGGGGAAGAAGCGCCTCAGCGCTAGGGGAAGACGGGGGAGGGGGGTGCGCTCTAATGAATAACCAGGTGTCAGCTTCACCTGAAAATAATGTCAGAGATATTTACCCAGGATTCAGAAATAACCTGCCTATCAGCCTGCTCAACCAGGCAAAAAAATACCTCTTCCACGCAACAATCGCTTTGTAGCTAATGAGAAATCTGCAGGGGGAAAAAATCTCCACCCCCCAGAGGGCTACCTCCACAAGGGAGATAATCAATCTGCCCATCACACATGTTCACACCCAACAAACAAGACACCTAATTGATATCACGCCCATGGCATGTATCCAGCAATAACCAAAATTAACTTTCAAAATAATAAATTTGAAAACTACACACCCAAAACGGGTCAAGCGTCACTGGATAAACCAGCTAAAATATATCTGACAGCAAATACATACATCTATAAACCTTAATTCTGAAAGAATGAATGAACCAGTGAAATATTTATTCATCTAATCACTGATCATATACCAGGATTTTTCACGTACACTACAGGAGACAGCAAGTTACTGACGAACTTTCCCACATGTGACATGCAGATATAATCTCCAGATTGGAAGACACTGATCATTGTCCTCAAAATCCAACAGAGAGACAGAATAGCGAGTAATGTACACAGTTCCTGATCAAAACAATCCCCAGGTTCCTGGTGGACTTGCCCATGTACAACCAGAGAGGAAAACAGCTGAACTCACCCAGGCCCCATCACATCCACCTCATCCCACACTTCCCACCACAACTTTTTTAAACACTCCAGTAATGCACGACACACTGTATGTACAGTTCAGTTATTCCACATTTCTACAACATGGGCACACCAAGGTGACATTCACACTGGTTTTTACTACCACATGGATTACACCATGCATGTATAATGCCTTGCATATGGCATTACACAGAAATCAAATAAATAATAAAGAAATAAATACATGACAAAATGTGCCCTGATTGCTCTTTCAGAAGTCAGGAAGGGCTCATCGCTTGTGTCTAGTCTTCACCAGTCTTGCGCTGAGGTGAGCTAAACATTCAAGGCTTCAATCATTCTGACTGATGTAAACTTTTAACCCTACTGAGAACAAAACATAATCTACATTGAGGTAAATCATGAATTTTGAAAATTCTAACTCCTGATCCAAAACAAAATACTGAGTGGTATATTTAATAATTTAATAGCTATAATGTACACTGATAAAGACAAAGACATGAATGTCTCATTAACACCACCTACATTTATAACATGTGAATATAAAATGTATTGCTCCAAGTGTTTCTTGCTATTTAGATAGGACTCTCCTAATGTAAATTAATATTCTGTTACGGCACGCAATGTTGCTAAGTTATCAGATTTATGACGCTACGCTGAATACAATCCCAGCAAAATATGTAAATAGAGGAGTATTCACCATCCGATGCCATAAAGGAAGATCAACAAAACCCAATGTCACGTAGATAACACATTGAATCAATAAATTTCTCTACATATATACGCCCAGAAGATAGAAGCTCTGAGATCCCGGACATGATAATGATAGAGATGCTTGCCAGAAAGCAAGCCTACAGCTTTGTAACTTTCGCAGTTTAAGGCCTCGGCTAAAATCTCTGGTTCCAAGGTGAAATGCTTTTAGAAAACTTCAAAGAGTTCCTCTGGCATATAAAGGGCTACCCTGTAAGCCATACAAGCACAAGCAGTGCGGTAAAAACTACAGCCCAGGATAATCATGATAAAAATGCCCGCGGGCAATATTCCAGTCAACCATCTTTTACAGCACCCACTAAGTCCGTTATGCTAACTAAAGACATTAAGAATCCTCTCAACAAAGAAGCATTCCAAGCCTTTGAATAGATTTGGCCATTCCAATGTCACAAGAAGGAGCGAAAAAAAATACAACACCATAAATTCTAGAAATAGTTTTTAGAGTCCTATTTGGAAAGCCCTTTTGTAATCATAGGTTGTGGTTTTACATGTGCACTCTAAGCAAAATAAAATTTCTAAGAAAACAGCACTATAACATATACGCCGAATTTTCCTACAGGGCAGCGGATGATTTTTGGCTTCAAGCAGTTGCCTGGTCACGCCCTCACGAGGCTTTCCTAATCTGTTTTAACATATTAAACTACTGACAAATGCAAAACAAGTGTGCAACTTTACTCTTCAGTTTAAACTTAGCAGGTATGAAATCTCTCTTTTTTTCTGTTTTATTCTTACCAACAGTTTTCAGATGGCTTTGAAGAAACTAAAAGAATACCCATACTGTGATGACTGTGACTATAAAATTTAATATATAACTTATCTTATCGTAAAATATCACAACTGATTTATCGTTTCCGTGTGGCTGAATTATTGCCGAAGTAGCATTATGCCAAAATCATTCACTCATTCACAGCACTGATTTTATGTGAAACATTCAGAGAAAAGTCTGAAAACATCACCTGCAGTTATTTCTTTTATTAATTTTTTTTTCCACTCTTAATAAATTCTGATTTTCTTCAATGGATTTAACCCTATTTCAACTCTACCAAATGTAATTCTATCTTTGAATAGAGAGAGGCTAGAAGACTCCATAATGCCGGGACAAAAACTCTCTGAGTCTTGGTAAATTTCATGTAAAGTCTTACAGCTCTGTAGCAGATAAATCAAATTTGAGTTCATTCCATCCGCCTGAACTCTGCTCAGGCAGAATTCTACTGTATGTTAAAAACGCACCCCTTAAACCTTTGACGACAAGTGCAAATAAAAAAGAATATTTAAAAAACCCGAAAGAATCCAATTTTCCATTCAGCAGGCATATCTGATCTGCACCTTCGAATAAAGACCTTTTTTTTTTTTATCAACCCTGACAAGGGAGTCATTGGAGTATTATTTTCTAAAAATCACCCATCAATTTCTCGAGGCCCGGTTTGCCTGGGGCATAATTACACCAACTGGCCTGTAGATTTGGGGCTTTGGAGTAGTTCTTTATCATGAGAGCATAGGGTGAATACCCTAACAGTTCTAATTTTGGGGACGCCTGGTCTGTCCTTTTCAGCGAATATAAGTGTAAATGTAACAAGAATACATAGTTTCTTTTTTCTCCCACGGTTAGTCCATCTAATGACCAATATATCCATATCTTTTTTTTTTCTAAAAATACTGGGACAGAAATGTCATATTTTGCTCTCAGCAGTATTAATATCTGTCCGATTAAGTAGAAGAGCAACAATGAATCCATCCATTCACGGGTGACAAAGGTAATGGCAATATTTTGGCCACAATTTTTAATTTATTAATTATATTTTTTATTCTGTAACACAATTTCCACTATAATTCATGATCATTACTGGGAAAAGTGATCACAGGAGATATTTCCAAAAGGTCATGTAGCACCCTTGTCAGCATGTAGATGTGCTTGGATTAAGTCAAATGAATAACAAGATACAGGTGAGCTACATCAGCTCAATCCTGAGTGGAATCAAGACAAAACTAGTAATCTTGGTATCTTTTCCTTTGGCACTTTTATGTTGTAAACCGATATGCAGAAGAACAGGTTGGCTGTTTGTCAGTACACTGAGTGAATGAGTCAACGTGGTCAAAAAACAGCACATTTAAATGGCAACAGTACCACAAAATGATTGGAAATGACCTTCACTCCAAACAAATAAATAAAAACTAGACTATGACATCCCCAATTAAAAACAATGAAGAAACACACCTTCCCCATAAAAACTCTGAACTAAGTGATTAACTGACTGAGATTTGCTATTTCTCTCAGGATACTGACAATTTTTTAACAATTTCTTTTTCTCTCTTTTTTTTTTTTTCTTTGGACTTTTAATTTAACTTATGCTTCAGTTTTGCAGAAAGTGAATACAAGAAACTCTTTTTGCATCTCATATTTATTCAATTGGTGTTAACCCCACACTCCAGTATGTTTCATTTAGCCAAACGGTATTTCGGTTTAGGGATGAAGGAAACCTGAGCAATCCAGAGTAAAACCAATTGCACAGCAATCCCCCATACCCCTGGCAAACGCTCCCTTGTTATAGAAAAAGTTTTTAATACAGTTATTAAGTTCTCAATCCAGAGCACCAGAGTTAATTACCAGCACTCACTCCTTCCACACTTGACAGATCTGGAGGCCTTAGCACACAAGCTAAAAGCCTGTCAAATTAAAACCCCTGTAGGAGAAAAAGCCTGCATTTTTTCTCTTGTGTTAGTCTTCAATTTAAGACTTTTCATCTTGTCACACAATGTGACATTGGAGTTGCCCCACACCTGGCTGTTGCAGAACAGAAAGGGAAACCACAATGTGACTTTGGAGTTGCCGCACAACCTGGCTGTTGCAGAACAGAAAGGGAGACCACAATGTGACATTGGAGTTGCCCAACAGCCTGGCTGTTGCAGAACAGAAAGGGAAACCACAATGCTTTGGCTTTTTCGTAATATATTTCAGCAGTGTGCCTTGGCAGATTGCTGTTTATGTCCACAGTTGTACAGGAGAAAATATGACGATGTATAAGAGAGAAGATGACAGTTGTATAACAGACAATCTTAAATATGCCACAACAGAACACACATGCTGAGCCATAAAATGACACACTTTTTCATTGATTTCATTGATGATAATACTGTATTTTCACCTACATAAACATAATTTCATCAATATTTGAAGGTGAGAGTTAACATGGTGCTTAATACTGAAGCATATTTAAGATTCCATTAGACTACTCTGGGCAGTCAGATAAAATTATACTATTGATCAAATCTTGAAGTTGGTCATCTCATCGATGGGTGTTCATTATATCTACATCCAAACTATGGACATGCAACATGCAACATGCATGAACTGTAAATTTACAGCTACCTTTGAATGCATGACAAGGTTCTTGGTTGACTTCAGAATACTGTCGAGATTTAACACTTATATGTGTGAGTATGTAGCTCCAGAATGCAAGCAAGACAAAGGAGGAGCTTTCTGGTCTAAAGTAACACGGACAGTGTGAGTCTATTGTTCATAGTTGCCTTCATGATGGGTTTTGCAGGAAAACTGGTAACTCCTGTATTACAAGAGAACAAACGGTCCATCCAGCTTGGGTTACCCATTGACCAAATAAATGGGATCTGCCATGTAACACTGAATAAATACCAATTAATTCTTTCAGAGCTACTTTGGTGTCAAAATTTCTGTGTCTTAAATGCAAGGTGAAATGATAAAGATTGTAAAAATACTGCAGTGTATTAAAGCTGATGTCAGAGAAAAAAGGAAATTAATTTTTTCTGTCCTTTCCACTTTGCCAAGTGTGACCGACATCGGCGCATACATTACTATTACCAATCGCTGATGTGTCCACCAACGATGCTGCCTTACAAACTCTCTTGGCGTCATAGCAGCAGAGATGCATTACTCGACATTACATCTGCCTTATTCAGCATCTCAAACGAAATATCATCATGTCACACCAGGAAAACTTTATGGACACTGTGAGCCGAAGGTTTTGTTTTTTAAGGAATCTTCACTTATATGGGATAAATAGTGGTCTTGGACTTTAGACTTGGTCTAAAGAAAACCAAATCCTATACTGAGACTGCGTAGGTGGACACTAAATTAGTGTGTACCTTGTAACCTTGTAGATATCAAAAGCAACAAATTTCTGTCAACAACATGAGAACTTAAAAGCAAGTGTCCCGTAAAAACCGTTTACAGGTTGGCACGTAGGAACAGTAATTCTATGTGTGTTTTGCTGTGCATCTTTACAGCTTAAATTCCAGCCAAACAAAAACTGTTAACCCCTTGAGGCTGGTTCAAGCAAACCTTGCCCACTTTGTTCCCACCTCTGATCGTGATATTATGCACAGGTTTTTCTGGCATCCCATGGCCTGTCCCTCAATCTGCCGACACACCAATCAGAACCAAAAAGCCAACGGTCCTAGCTGGCAAAGGTGTGAGAGGCAGTCCTAGATCTCACCTTAATTGCTTTGCCCATCCGGCTTTCAATGTCACAGACTTACTCCTCGCTTGAGCACAACAAGAGACACAGATATTAACACCCTGTTGACAGTAAAGGGTTAATGTCCAATTGGAACTTTTAACGCCGATCCAGCTAAGGGCAGTCCATCGGGGTGTCAGTAAATACGTGCGTCTTCCTTAACCATTAATCTTCGGCCGCTGGGTACAGGTGGTAGCTGGCAGACGATTATTAATGTAAAGTGGCTTACACCCGTCTGGTGCTGGCATACTCTAAGGACCTACCAAGTGAAATATACATGCCAGACAAAACTCAATTCGGCGGGTTTCCTGGAAAGACAACGATATATAAACCATCCAGATGTTGGCAAAAAGAGCTGCCAAGATTTTTTCACTCCACTCATGTTTTATCATGTTTGCCTTGTTTAACGTAACAAATCAGTATAAGCTTCGTCCATCAAGCTGTCTACTGCCCTACCTACCAAATTACCCATCAAATCAGCAACAACTCAACCAAACAAAACCATCAGATCTATCAGAGTTGAGCCCTATAAACTGTCAAGTGTTCTACCTATCAAATAATTAACAGTTGAACCCATCAAACTCTTAGCCATTCTGTAAACCATGAACAGCTCAACCCTTGTGACTTGTTCTGCCCACAAAACCCGTCACACATACACCCATCAAACACTTAACTGTTCCATCCATTTAAATCTTGAATGTTTTTAAAGATTCAATTCAACAACAATTCCCCCCTTCAAATCAGCAACAGTTCAACTCAACGTGTCAACCAGTCCAACTATCAAACTAGTGGTGTTTTAAATACATGACAAAACAATTATTGTTGAACCCCGCAAATCCTAACGGTTCTCCTCCTCAAATCATCACTGGATAAAACAATTAAAGTGGTTGCTGTTCTACCCATCAACTCAGCAATGGCTGAAACCATCAATAATTCAACTTACTTGACCTGTTCCACCTCTAAAATCAATAACGATCTAACCCAGTAATCAAGTCAGTACCGGTTACAACCATGAAATCGACAGCAGTTCAACCCCCTCATCAAAATGTGAACCATTCCACTAAAATCAACTGATCAAATTACGAGCAGTTCCAATAATAACAATGGTTGAGGTCCATGTCCAACTCATAAAACTGTTAACTGATCAACCCATAAAATCAGTCACTGCTTAATCCGTAAGCCTATCAGCTGTTAAATGGCTGTCTAACAGTCAAGGGAAAACTGGTGGACAGAGGTGGAAAAAATAATCAGGACCACTTAACACTCTGAACATCCCTGGACAAAGGAACTGTATACGACTTTTAATCAAGATGAGAGGTACATGTATACGTACAGGCTTGAAAACACAACAACTGTAAATCGTCAACCTTTTCAATCGTTAAAGCTGTTTTTAAAGCATACTTTACAAATACGGTTATTGTACAAAGAAAGCCAAAAATGATTTGTTTGTGTAGGCATGAAAATACAGGTAAGCCGTTTTGAAAGAGTGGGAAAATCGATCATATACCTGAAAGATAAGTCACTCTACATCCACTGAAGCACTTATGAAGCTTCACTTCTCACGTTTATTGAAATTGCTGTTCAACAAAGCAATCTTAGTCTAAGTTGACTATAACTACCATTGTTACTTATCTCTTTTACATGGGTTGTCATGGTAGTTACAATCAACTCAGACTACGATTACTTTGTTGAACAGGGTCCTTGTTCTGATTTCAATAATTAAGGCAATCGTAGTCTAAGCTGACTGTAACTACCATTGCCACTGATCTCTTTAACATGGGTTGTCATGGTAGTTACAATCAACTTAGTCTACGACTTCTTTGTGAGACAAGGGCAAGGGCTTTAATCATCGTTTTGAATCAGGATCTGCATGGATTCCTGAAGAACTGCTTTGAGTGAATCCACAGGAATCCCAATCTCTCACCCCTAATACACATAGTATTAACATATTCTGATGACTCCATGTTTATTAGTTTAATAATCTGAAACAAATGTGTATTCTGTTGTAATAAAATTATGAATCTGAGAGTGAGTGCCTTTTATGGGACTCCAAACACACTCCAACTGCTTTGAATTAAGAGAGTAAATATGAGAATTTGATTTCAAGATACCCATCGAAAGGCCAGCTCTGAAAACGTTTCTGAACAATTTTCAATTTCATAAATTCTAAGTAGGTATAAAAAGTCTAAAAACAATCACTAACCCGCAGAGTTACACAGATCTCCAAGGGAAATAAGTCCAAGCGTCTGGGAACTTCAGGCAGCAGGATATGCGGTACCCTTTAATACAGAGAGCCCAAAAAACAACAAAGCTTGGGCCCTGGGGCTACGGAGATAAAGGCTCATTCGTGTTCATTCACCTACAAGTATTGGCATGTCCAGATTTTCACACACTGGGATCACCGCTTTCCACAAAGCTTCGGAAATTTCTGTGCAAGGTGCTCTGAGTTATCTCGCTAATAATTAAATCTGTGTTCTGCTTGAGTGTCGTTAATGAACCTCCGTTTCAGTAAACATGAAGGTGGTCGTCTCTTAACCCCAGTAACTCGTACATCCGCAAAATTTCCTCGCCACTTAAGGAAGAGTTAGGTGGGGGTTGGGGGAGGGGGGGTATGGGAGAGGCAAGCCGTGAGGTGTCCATCCACCCTCCAACCCCCCTTAGGTGACTGGCTAAGATGGGGAAATCAATAGGCCATTAATTCTCGGATAACACCACTTTAAAAGGACATGGTCACCGGGAGAGATTATAAGAGACACATTTTAAACAAGCGAGGAGAGATATCGCTGGTTGAATCGGCAGTCTCATCAAGCGCTGATGAACTAATTCACAGCAATTATTTGTTTGGGATGGAACATCCTGATAATATAAAGCTTATGCATTCAGGCAGAAAGCAGCTCTCCCATGATGGTTCACGGCATGCAGCGAGTTAGCAGCTTGTATTTAACACTTCTTTTGTAGAATTCAGAGGATATGTCACCGATGCTTGCCCTTTTGAAAAAATTACTGCATTTACACAGCTGAGCTGACAATTATTCAAGAGCGGAAGATGATAAACTTGGGATGTTGCTGGAAGACAGCATCATGTGCCAGAAACAACACATCTTGATTTGAACCGGTCTTGAAATTAAAACCATGTTTCTAAGAACAATAATTATCACATCAATAATGATATCACCTATTTTCTTGCCTTATTTTCTGAGGGATTTCAATTAGAAAAAAGGCCAATTCTACTGGAGTCTCTGAATCATGCTTTTTATATCAATTAAAAAATGTGAAATTTAAAATGTATGAAAGAAAAAAGCAAAAATGGCATTTCACTGATGAAAAAAGGGCTCTAGGTAGTGCTGTCAAAATGCAAGCTTTCTTCAAAGTCCCACAGCTTTGACATTTTTTTTCAGGAAGACAGGTACATTGATTTACATATCGGTCAGTCAGTTACATTTAAAGGTTAACGATTTACTACCACACATTATGCACTTTACCTGAGTATCAGGTATCAAGAGGGTACATTGAACAGTATGCAGTATGGGGATTTATTTTCTAACTGTGCCATTGGCATAGACTTATCCATAACCAGAATAGTAACACAAGACATGACATGTACATATTAACAAAATGGGGAGAGAAAATGTTCAGTTCTGGTGGCTTCGAAATTAAAAGGCCTGTGGCCTTTCATTCTCACACAGTGGCGACATCCGTCTGCTGTGCGTTATCCAGGTGATTTCAGCATGACAATCTATAGTTTGCTTCTCAAAAGAACTAGACCATGAGGACCTAACACACAATTCCCTTGATTTAGAAGCCTAACAAAGCGACATATCGGTATCCATTCCCAGTGAGAGAAACTTCAGCTGTACAATTGCACAAAGATAGTGGAAAAAAATTACATTCCAGCATCAAGTGACTTATTTATGAAGTATCAATATTCATGGGTTTCCTACACCCAACAAAATGCGATTTTTTTTTTATACCAGGAGAAAAAAAGGGATGAAAAATGAAAGGGAATTTACGCCCAGACACGAGGCACTTAGGGTCCTGTCAAATCATGGTTGTATTTACTCCGTTTCATAAAATACAAGGTTGAGAAGATCGGGATGGCTGCACACAGTAGGACATACTGTGTGTTCTAATAATGAACTCTGCGCAATATTTCACAAGCTGCAATGTTTTAGAGATCCTATGAGGATTTCTCGAGTGTAACTGACCTGAACAGTTCTTCATAAAATTTTTAGTTTAAGTTTAAAAACTGTTGATGTTTCTTTTGAAACATTTTGACCGATCGATTGATTGACTGATTCGTGTTTAATGCCATACTCCCCAATGTTTCAGTTATTTCAGACACCTGTCAAGTTTAAGGGTGGAGAATAATTTATGAGTAAGTCAGTCCTCCTATTGTGTAAATTATTAGGCCTGTACTTAGATCATGTAGACAATCAAAGTACATGTAGCAGCATTAAACACATCTGACCTAGAATTAACTGTGCATCTAACCTTCAACATGTGTATGTAGTAAACATGTGAACAGCTCAGAGTTTAAAATTTATTCACAGCTGCAAGATACAGCAAAAGATTGACACTGTTCTAAGAAAGATAAAGATTTTTATGGCCTCTCTCTTCCAAAGAGCAAAAAATTTTGTCTGATATACAAGTAGAGGTGGACAAAATAAGAAGTGCTTCTGTTCTAAATGCTTCTATGAACAACATGGAGTCTGCGTAACAAGGTCATTTTGTTACTTTTTTATTTCTTTTTTTCGGCTGTGGTGCAACCTGTAAAGTGCTGTATTTAAAGTACCATCTTTCGCATGCAACTACAACACAAAGTTGGCACTCGTATCAGAAGTGACACAAACCACATAACCGACACTAGAAACAAGCTAATCTGGTAGCATAGTGAAAAACAAAACGATGATACGCACATAATGGAAAAATTACTATAATGTCTGCATACTTGTACAGTTACTGACTACTAGTTACATGCTCAGATTTTATCAGAAGCAGACATATCGTTGTACCAAGTATTGCACATTTTTTCATTATCAGAGGGCTCCAAGGAAGAACAAATCGCACGTGGCTTGAGTGGATAACCCTCATTAAATAAAGCCATTTGGGTAGACACATATTTGTTGGATTGAGGTTCAATGTAGACCTCAACACTGTCTCAGTCATAAGACGGTGTTTCACAGTGCTACCTCTCAAGAACTAGCCAACCCCACATCACGACATCAGACAGGACGGCTCGCCCACAGCCTGAGTCAAATGTACTGACACCAGGTATGCCTTAGCCCATACCATAATAAGAAGTTCCAAGCCAGGGAACCACTAAAAGTGAAAAACTGAATACAGTTTCACTCTTATTCTCCAACCTTAACCTGATTGCCTGATGTTTATTCACACATATCCTACTTTCTGGGCATTACTATGTTTTGCTGTGAAGCCCTGATATTAACCAACTCAAGTAAACCTGTGGATGATCGTGCTTTTCCACCAGGCTCTGCCTGGCTTTCTGCAAGAATCAGGCATAAAAAACACAATCAAATAAATAAATAAATCAAGGTAGTTTTGTCTCCAGAATGGAGTCACAAGGGTTCATAAATCCCACTGAAACTTGCACTTTGATGTGCTAAAGTTGATTAATTTGAGAAAGTATGGCCAGCCCCGGACTTAAAACTGGTTCACTGGCCTACCAGAGAGGCAGTTTAGCCTCCCAAGGTCAAATAAATTCAGACCTTAAGAATTCTATTTTCTGAGTTAATGCTGCATTTATGAATCAGTGACAGCCCTATTGCTGGTGACTGACGACTTGACAAATAGATTTCATCTCGCACAATCAACTGCTCTTCTCTTTTCACAGAATGTCACTAACAATGGTGCTAACAAAAACAAATGAGACTTGCGCTTGGGAAAACATTTCTTCCCAGGTACATTGTACGGTTCCCTGGGAATCCTCCACGAGTTTTTGTTCATGGACATGAAAGGCAATACGAGTCAAGTACCATTAACTGCATGTACAAAGGGAGAGCACCCATACCTACGTTGTAAATAGAATCTGCATATCACTTTCTTTTTTTTTTTGTCAGCAGCATTCTAAGAATAAATCTCTTTACTGACACTGAGTCTTAAATCATAAAAATTTACAATCATGGTTTGTTTAGAGGTGGTTCATTTAGTGCGCAAAAATGACGGGCTCATTTTTTCTGATTCTGTGAGTTCTATTGACTGTAAAGAGGCGTTTTCAGATTTGCTTGAACAGTAGGATGATACTTCCTGGTAAAATGAAAGTTTCATTTCAGCTCAAAAGGTAATATTTATTGCTTTAATATGCCTCAACAAAATGCACTTTCTGGGCAAAAATTTCAGGTCATTTACGGTACACATACATCACAAGCTGCCTTAGTCTCCCGTTGTACGTGGGAAGATCTGCCAGGGGCCTGTAGATGGTCATGGTTCCCCCAGACTCTCCGCAGTTTTTTTTCCTGTCACAACACTAGTCGCCTTCGTACGGGTAAAGAATTAGTAAAATGTTCAGAATAAAACACCCATCAATAAATCAATAAATAAATAAAGAGCAGCCTACCTGAATAGGAGGAATCCAAGGGCAGTAACTGCAGTCCGTCTGACATCATCATTCACATCACTGACCTACAATCAGTGTTCACTAAGTCAATCCATGTCATCAATGAATAAACACAAAACGCCTTTAAAATTAATATTACAATCCGGTGACAGCCCAGGATTCCAGCGAGTTTTAAATTTTTATATACATTTTACTAGGTTTTCAACTGGGAATTGCCTTCAAATGCCCGAAATGAACTGAAATCTGATTTGATTGAAGAGAGTTACAATGCTTTAACCAAATGGGTTTGTTTGTCTCAAAGCAAAGGAATTCCAGTCATGCACACTCAAAACAACCATCTTGCTTATTACAGAATTTTTGGACACATTAATTCAGTACTGTGTCAAAGTGTCATGGAGAAAATGAAAAGGCCACCTGCGCTGGTTGTAATTTACGACAGTATGTCACTATGGCTCCGTAATTATACAAACATGCACATGTGCTTACCGCAACATGCAGCAGCCTGCGAATGGCCTGGTTATTGCCAGAGCCGCAGTAGGCCATCCCGATTGTGTACATGCCAGACCAGCGGAGGATGGGGTCTTTATCTCGGGTCAGGCTTTCGATGAGGGCGTCGGCCTCCTCCATCCGCCCGTACATGGTCAGGGCGATGCCCACGGCCAGACCTCGCAGTATCTTCTCATGCTGGGTCTCTTGGGCGTACTGTCAACAGCGAGGAATATAAACACGTTTCTCTTTTACATAAGGGCACATTTTTCCAGCTATTGCCTTCATCAGGCGCATTAAAGAAATATAGAAGAAAGAAATATAACAGGATCAAAAATTTAAATAATATGAATAATATCTTGACCGTGGTGTATTACCTTCACTAGATAAAGACATTATTATTATTACTATTGTGATGGAAATTCATGCTAGCCTACCCAACCATCATCTTGGCCAATGTACTTTTGGCCCTTGTTGCACAAAACAGGCTTTCAATTTATGCAGTTTTGTAATATAACAAAAAGTTAATAGCAAACAAAGCCATCAATATCAATTTCACAACTGAATACAAGTTATCAATTGGAAAATTGTAATTCACTTCTGTGCTCCATTTAACACATTCAAGCATTAACACTTGCAACAGACCATGTGATGCAATTTGTTTTTGGTCCCAGTTCAAGATAAACATCATAAAGGGGAGAAAATCATCAAAAAATTTCCTTATTCCAAGTTTTCAGATGCTCATGGTTGAATGAAAAACAGGAGATAAGGCCTTGTGGATGACTTTGTATATTTTCACATAAAACAGGGAAATCTACTGGTCTACGATAGAACAGCCAGCTAATCAGTAAACCTGTTTCCATAGTGACAACAGGAGGAGAAATCTGCACTCTAACGATAAGAGTTTCAGATTTTTTAAACCTCGCTTTCAAAATGAATATTCGGAGTAACAGAAAAAGTCATTTGTGCAGAGATATTTGAAAACGGAGTTGTAAAGTTATAGGTTGTACTTACAGCCACCATATCTTCTATAGCTGTGGACGACTTTGTACCAACCATGACAAGTCCCATAGCCAGGCCAGCTGCTTCACCTGAGGACATGAGAGAGGGAGCCAGTGAGTGAGTGAGTGAGTGAGCGATTAGTTTGTTCGGGGTTTATCAGAATACAAGGTAAATCCCAATACATACAAATGAAAAACCTGGTCATTTCAATTTCCAGGCCAAACAAAATCACCAATACAAATCAAATATCCCATTATTTTGGCAGAAAGATCTTTCGAATTCCCACCATAATACTGACAACAGTCAGTGAAAACAAGCAAAACGCCCCTGAGTATGGTTTAATACTCCAATCAAATAAATAAATCAATAAATGAATAAATAAATCAATGAATGAATAAATAAATCTTCGGAACCCCTGCGCGCCACATACACGACAGTGTGATGCACATATCATTCTACTTTTTTTCTTACTTGGTTCATACTTGGGTTTAAGTACATGGATGCATCAAAATAGGTTCAGTGAAAAAACTGGAAGACTGCCAGTCTTTGAAAAATAACAGAAACAACTTTCCTAACTGTGACACAGATTTTCACCTGCTTAGGGAATTCATGAACATCATGTACGATTACTTGAACAACCAAGGCCTGTTTGACACTGAGATTGAACTCACACCCCATGTTTCCACTACAAAAACAAGTCCAACCTTACCTGTTATAGCATCATCTTGATACAGGTTAAACTTCAGCTGCTCATAGATATCTGGGGAAGACAAAACAGAAACATATATCACTCAAAACTAAACAGCCACATACAAAAAGTAACGGTAATTAACGCTTGAAGGCCCGCGTTGCCACAGCTGATCAGAGAGGTACCCCGATGGAGATCTAAGCCATGAGAATAACCACAAAAATGGGGAAAGAAAGCAAAATATTATCCTTTGAAATAAGTTGAATTCTAGCGCTAAAAATTCTTTCACAAAATCTAAATGGTGATGTTTTCAGTAACATTATTTGCAAAAGATATTGCCTATGTTACAGAAAAATTGATTTACGTAGTTTTCTGGAGGTAGTTCAGGAGATTTATAGAAATATTTCCCATCTCCATTCATTAACAAAATTGAAATACAGCTTCCCTCACCTTGCCTGGCTGTGCCCATAGCTGCTAACCCAAGCCCCAAACACCCACCATGGCGCACCATCTGTAAAGCAGATACATACTTCAATGACTGACACCACAATACAGCTGAGATACTGCTAGGATCATTCACTCACTTGTTCAATGATTGTTTCAACTGACTCACATACGTTCTCCATTAAGGTACAGAGGCACACCACAAATTCACATCTCAACGAACGTAACCTGTACCCTGGGATCCTGGGTGGAATGTAGCTTTCAGTCATTTCATTCATTTCAGTTACACCAAGATGGTTTCTCACAGTGATGTCTTGCAATGATACCATGTCAAAGCAATCAGACATGACTGTCATGAGGCACTCTAGGCAGCTCAATCAGCTCTGTTTAAAAAATATCAAGCTCTTCTGCAGGTTATATGGAAATAAAGCATGATTAGCTTACGTCCGTGGAGGCCTCCTTGAGCTGATTCAGCAGATAGTCTGTCATCTCTCCTCCATGGTTGGCATGAATCAGACCTACAACACAGCAGAACAGATAACCATCACGTACAGGCAGAGAGAGAGTGCTAAAAAAGAGAAACTTTTACACCTCATGAGAGAGTTTGCAGTTTTTACTGAAGTTGACTGGTATTAATATATACATGTAAGGACTTCTCGCTAATTTTGATGCTGGTCAGGTCTATGGCTGCAAGAAACAAACGTCCTTGACAGGCCCCTGAAAAACCGATCACTTAAAGCCAAAGAGAGCTGGGCTGGAGCACAGGGCAACATCTGGTAAGAATAATGCTTTGGCACTGTAACCGAGCAATTTCTTGATGTGTGGATTTATTTGCACACTACACTGTCAAAAAACCCAGGGCACATTTAGCAAACCAGGCATAATATTGCAAGCACTAACATGGCCAGCACTCCAGGCACACGTCTGTCACATGATCTAAGGTGTGGAGAGCAAAGCCCTGCTCCATTCTGTGACAGTCGGGCAAGTACAGACTACTGCTCCATTCTGTGACAGTTGGGCAAGTACAGACTACTGCTCCATTCTGTGACAGTCGGGCAGGTACAGACTTCAGTGCAGAAGTACAGACTACAGTGCAGAAGTACAGACTACTGCTCCATTCTGTGACAGTCGGGCAAGTACAGACTACTGCTCCATTCTGTGACAGTTGGGCAAGTACAGACTATTGCTCCATTCTGTGACAGTCGGGCAAGTACAGACAACAGTGCCGAAGTACAGACAACAGTGCCGAAGTACAGACTACAGTGCAGAAGTACAGACAACAGTGCAGAAGTACAGACTACAGTGCAGAAGTACAGACAACAGTGCAGTATTACAGACTACAGTGCAGAAGTACAGACAACAGTGCAGAAGTACAGACAACAGACTACAGTGCAGAAGTACAGACTACAGTGCAGAAGTACAGACAACAGTGCAGAAGTACAGACAACAGACTACAGTGCAGAAGTACAGACTACAGTGCAGAAGTACAGACTACAGTGCACCTGTACGTACCAAGAGCATATAATCCACCCCCCTCAGAGTAGGCGGAGCCTGGACCCGTGTCCTTAGGCAGATATGTGGACATCAGGTTTAATGCTTCTTTTTCATGACCCTGAAAAATACAGAATACATATAGACCGCAAGGTTTCACAAATAACTGCAAAAGTCCTGTAGACAGCTTATGGTTAACAGGTCCCCACGAACTCTGGGAATCTCTGTGGCTCAACTGTATGTGTTACTATGTTACTATCAGAAACACACATTAATGCCAGTGGTAAATTTTTTTCTCTAAGCTCACCATCATCCTAGCAGCGACAACATCAAAGTCTCCATTGGAACAGAAAAGTTGTATTCTGGGATTGCAACTTCCTAATGATCATGGGCACAGAACGAAAATGTATGGTAAGGTTTTGATTTGATTCTCCATTCCAAGGACAATAATGACGTATGTCCAGATGTGATATCCATCAAGATGTGTGTGAGATTTGTTGCAATCAGAAGCTGGGGATATACTACGGACACTGAATGAAAAGGTATGCCTGATCCAAGTTAAGCAACCTGTGCCTCTGAGGCTAACGGTAAAAGAGACAGAGACGTGCAGGGTCTAATCTCATGAGCCCTTCACCAGTGCAGACTTCTCCGGCCCAAAGCCTCAAACCACCAGAAGAAATATGCACCAGTTATACAATCAACTCCTGAACCCACCTTGTGTATCACACCTAAACTTGCTGTAGCCGTGAATTTGGCCCAATTTGTCGCTCTAGCCAGCCATTCTAAATTATCTCTGAAATAAAACAAAAACACATGATCTGTTGACTTTCCCATCACAGATTAACAATTCAAAATTCAAATCATTTCCCTATATGCAGTGGTTGCTCAAAATGTTAAAACTGTAAGGACACAGTGTTGACAACTGCCTAATCATGAATAGGGCCACACCAAAAGCTCTGCTCTGATTCTATGTTCAATCAGGAATGAGGCCACGCTATAAATTCCGCTTACGATGGTCTATGATACAATGTTCAATCAGGAATGGGGCCACGCTATAGGCTCCGTTTAGAGTGGTTCATGATTCTATGTTTAGTCAGGAATGGGGCCACGCTATACATTCCGCTTACGATGGTCTATGATTCAATGTTCAATCAGGAATGGGGCCACGCTATACATTCCGCTTACGATGGTCTATGATTCAATGTTCAATCAGGAATGGGGCCACGCTATACATTCCGCTTACGATGGTCTATGATTCAATGTTCAATCAGGAATGGGGCCACGCTATACATTCCGCTTACGATGGATGGTTCTCAGGAATGGGGCCACGCTATTCAATGATTCAATCAGGAATGGGGCCACGCTATACATTCCGCTTACGATGGTCTATGATTCAATGTTCAATCAGGAATGAGGCCACGCTATACATTCCGCTTACGATGGTCTATGATTCAATGTTCAATCAGGAATGGGGCCACGCTATAAATTCCGCTTACGATGGTCTATGATACAATGTTCAATCAGGAATGAGGCCACGCTATAGGCTCCGTTTAGAGTGGTTCATGATTCTATGGTTAGTCAGGAATGGGGCCACGCTATACATTCCGCTTACGATGGTCTACGATACAATGTTCAATCAGGAATGGGGCCACGCTATAGGCTCCGTTTAGAGTGGTTCATCATTCTATGTTTAGTCTGGAATGGGGCCACGCTATACATTCCGCTTAAGATGGTCTATGATTCAATGTTCAATCAGGAATGAGGCCGCGCTATAAATTCCGCTTACGATGGTCTATGATACAATGTTCAATCAGGAATGGGGCCACGCTATAAGCTCCGTTTAGAGTGGTTCATGATTCTATGGTTAGTCAGGAATGAGGCCACGCTATAAGCTCTGCTTACGGTGGTCTATGATACAATGTTCAATCAGGAATGGGGCCACACTATAAGCTCCGTTTAGAGTGGTTCATGATTCTATGGTTAGTCAGGAATGAGGCCACGCTATAAGCTCTGCTTACGGTGGTCTATGATACAATGTTCAATCAGGAATGGGGCCACGCTATAAGCTCCGTTTAGAGTGGTTCATGATTCTATGGTTAGTCAGGAATGAGGCCACGCTATAAGCTCTGCTTACGGTGGTCTATGATACAATGTTGAATCAGGAATGGGGCCATGCTATAAATTCCGCCTACGGTGGTCTATGATACAATGTTCAATCAGGAATGGGGATATGCTATAAGCTCCGTTTAGAGTGGTTCATGATTCTATGTTTAGTCAGGAATGAGGCCACACTATAAGCTCTGCTTACGGTGGTCTATGATACAATGTTGAATCAGGAATGGGGCCATGCTATAAGCTCCGTTTACAGTGGCCCATGATTCTATGTTCAGTCAGGAATGGGGCCACGCAATAAGCTCCGCTTACGGTGGCCCATGATTCTATGAATAAAGCAAAAAACTAAAGACTCAGTGCAAACGTACTGTAAAAACAAACGAGAACTTAGATTAGGAACGCAGTGAGAACTTAATGTATGCAAACAGTGATAATTTACCTTAAGGACACAAAATAAAGTTACTGTAAGAACACATGACTTTGTGTCATGAGAACATACTGTAAGATCACCAAGAGAAATTACTGTATGAACACAGAACTCCTAGTAAGAACACAGAACTCCTAACACAGAACTCCTAGTAAGAACACAGAACTCCTAGTAAGAACACAAAATCCTCTCTTTAAACACAATGATGGAGGAGATGGGGTTATTGCAGAGAAAATTTACCTCAAAAACTGATCAGACGTTGTACCGCAGTGCATGAATGAGTTGGCTATAACTGTGGCTGTGTGGCACACTGAGTTTCTCACAGCATCCTAGGTACAAACAAGAAATGAATTGACACATTCATACGTATGCATTCATTCACTGAATTCAACATCTTCAGGGGAGTCATTGATTTTAGCCAACACGAGAAGTGCTGACTGATTCAGAAATGTGCATACTCAGAGCCTCCTCCAATAATAAACTGATATGTTCTCATTAGTTTTAAAATCCACACAATGCAATCAAACTGGATGAACAGAAAACGTATTCATAAAAACCTGTACCAGTTCAACAATTAGGGATACAAATGACATCGACCGATTGTTTTCTTTTGCTTTTGACTTTCTTTGACTATACAAACAGCTTGCAATACAAATTAATATATACAATGTGGACGTTACCTTGTCCACAGACCTGACTATCCTTACATGTCAATATATACTTCATTAGAAGGTTAGCATCATGTTTGCATACACAACACTCCTCTATGCATTTGTTCTCTGACACAAATAATATCAAAATTGGCTTAAAATTAACACCCAGTTTGCCCATCAAGCTTTCTCCCAAACGTGTAAACTCCCTTTCAAGATGTGTTATCATAAAGAAACTTCCACCAACCTTTGTATTTTTTAAAATGAGCATATCTGTCTTGTTATTTCGTATAAGGAACTGAAGATGAAGCGCTATGGTTGTCTCCCCTCCCAGGATTGTGTGGAGTTTGACAAGTTGATCCTGAAGCGTCTGCTCTTTTTCGCTCTAAAAAGAACAGAGCAAACATAAACAATCAAGGTTATTTCTCCACAACATGACGGGACGTTTAATATAGAGGATGTACACTCAAAAAGAAATATTCAAAACGAAAAACATGGTATTAATTTCAAAATTCTTCTACAACTTTAGTAAATGTTCAACTGAATGCTTGATTTTTCAAATGAATACCATATATGCCCTACCAGAAATCATCTTATTTCAATTCTTTTTTTATGGTCCCATGTTTTATGGTCCCAAGTGTCAGATTATCTACCACGATCAAATGAGCCATATCATTTAAGTTCCCCTGGCCACAACTCAAGACTAACATTATTCACCAAAGTCAACCGTGAAATTTACTCACATGTGCTGTATATACACACAATTATGACAAAAAATTGGAAAATTCAAACAATGCTACTGTAGTTGACCTTAAATTTCATCCAAGACAACATTACTCATTTTGCTTGATTCTGAGAGTTCTACTGATCTTAGACAAGCATTCTGAGATTTGCTTGGAAGGTATGATGATATCCTGTAAGAAAATGAATCCTTACCAATGGCTCTGTTTTCACTTCCACAGCAGGAGCAGGTGTGGCTGAAGACTCAGCCTGATCAGCATCTGTCTCCATGGCACTGGCAAAAAAAAGGGGGATAATTCTTCAAAATCTTTGTCATGTTTTACATCAAACCCAAATCAGCAAAGAACTTATTTATTCGGCTTGTGTTCAAGAATAAGTGACTTTAAGGTATGTGACAGCTGTGAGGTACCTGACGAACGTCCCAACTTAAAGCTGCAGTTCAACCATTGGGCACTAGATTCAAACCAGAGATCTCACTGCTCAAGAGTAGACAGGTGCCATAAATGAGCTAAGGCACCGCTGTTTCATTTCTCTTAAACTCTTTTACCTTACAGAATTCAAACCTTTTAGAACTAAAACTCCAAAAAAGTGACATTTGCAAAAACAACCATAGGAAAATTATGAGTCTATGCAGCGAAAAAGACACGTGAAACTGAACCCAGATTTGTATGTAACTTCAATATCTAGTCATTATCAGACACCACATCTGATAATTCCCTTGATCTCTAGTGACAATAAGCGATCAACAACAACTCTGTTGGGGTCATTTGATCACTCTAACATTCGCTGAGGGTGACTTGTTTACCACCAATCTGGTGAGCATATCTGTACGTCACAGGTAGGAAAGTTCGTAAGTGATTTGTCAATCTTGGTGTTTGTCCCCACAGAACTCTGATTTCCTCCACCAATGAAGATGACAGCAATTATACAAGTGAAAAATCCTTAAGCATTGAATGTATTACTGATGACAAATCCTATGACCAAATGCTGCTACAAAACTCACGTTTCTTTCTCCTCCTTGACCGGCGTGGCCGACTCTGTGGGCTTCTCTGTCTTGGAGGGGAAAGGTCGAGGAGCGGCCGAGCGTATGGCGGCCTGGACCTTCAGGAGGAACTGCTGCATAGCACTCTCGTACAGGTCAAACCCAATCTGGAATGCCATCAGAGCTGTCTCCTGCAAGCATACAACAATAATGACCAGGTCAGAAACTCTAACACTCAGAATTAATTCTAAAGAATCAGTAATGTTTTAGGCCTACAATGCAGTGACATAAATTTCCATTAAGATTAAGGCACTGCTGAAAGTTAAATTAAAATATATCTGATACCTGAGCTTGAAAACGGGAGATGTATGAATGTACAACTCAGATAACATCCCTAACATTTACCTTACATTGAACAATACACAATTTAAAGTATTAACATGAACACAGGGCATCGAAGAACGACACTGGCTGAACGAATTAATGATTGTGGCTTAAATCCATATTGGCAGTATCTCAGCCTCATCGTGGCCAGACACAGGCTAAGTGTATTTCCAACAAGTATAAGTTAGCCCATGACATATTTTGGAATATTTTCAGCACTCTGTAGATGTAACAGATTTGACACAAAATCCATACGTCTAATTGGCTATTTACTAACCTCGGACCCTTTGACCAGCTTCTCCAAGATGTCCGACACTGCCACAGGGTCATCCAGGAAAATGAAACACTGACAACATAAAGCAAGGAAATTATCAAATATTCAAATGTATTGGTAAATCCATAATAACAACCACATATCCAAACCTTTGAATTCACCTGTAGTTCTATTTGTCACCATGCAGGTTTAACTCAGGTAATCTGCATAACAAAGGGAGGGAATAGTTCAGGTTGTCTTTCTTTTTATGAATAAAAATGGCTTAACACTTTTTTTGTTAATACAGTACCTATATGTTGACCATTTCACTTTGATTAATGACATTTTCAAAATCATTTTAGTCCCATCGTTTCATTATAAAGCAATGAAGGCATCTCCAGGGTTCAGTGTCACAGCAACATCGTGTGATACCATAGCCTTACCTGACAGACATTGATGTAATCAGCTGTGTCTAGATTCATGTACAGTTTGGTCAGCACCCTCAGGACTGTGTTCCTGAACTGGCCGTTCTGTATCAGGGTCATGCACATTTCAGGTTGTGCGATATCATAGCCTTACCTGACAGACAATGATGTAATCAGCTGTGTCTAGATTCATGTACAGTTTGGTCAGCACTCTCAGGGCCGTGTTCCTGAACTGGCAGCTCTGTATCAGGGTCATGCACATTTCAGGTTGTGTGATATCATAGCCTTACCTGACAGACATTGATGTAATCAGCTGTGTCTAGATTCATGTACAGTTTGGTCAGCACCCTCAGGACTGTGTTCCTGAACTGGCCGTTCTGTATCAGGGCCATGCACATTTCAGGTTGTGCGATATCACAGCCTTACCTGACAGACATTGATGTAATCAGCTGTGTCTAGATTCATGTACAGTTTGGTCAGCACTCTCAGGACCGTGTTCCTGAACTGGCAGCTCTGTATCAGGGTCATGCACATTTCAGGTTGTGTGATATCATGACCTTACCTGACAGACATTGATGTAATCAGCTGTGTCTAGATTCATGTACAGCTTGGTCAGCACCCTCAGGACTGTGTTCCTGAACTGGCCGTTCAGTATCAGGGTCATGCACATTTCAGGTTGTGCGATATCATGACCTTACCTGACAGACATTGATGTAATCAGCTGTGTCTAGATTCATGTACAGTTTGGTCAGCACCCTCAGGACCGTGTTCCTGAACTGGCCGTTCAGTATCAAGGTCATGCACATTTCAGGTTGTGCGATATCATGACCTTACCTGACAGACATTGATGTAATCAGCTGTGTCTAGATTCATGTACAGTTTGGTCAGCACCCTCAGGACTGTGTTCCTGAACTGGCAGCTCTGTATCAGGGTCATGCACATTTCAGGTTGTGTGATATCATAGCCTTACCTGACAGACATTGATGTAATCAGCTGTGTCTAGATTCATGTACAGTTTGGTCAGCACCCTCAGGACTGTGTTCCTGAACTGGCGGTTCTGTATCAGGGCCATGCACACCTTGAGGCTGTATGATAACATGGCATTGATGTCATCCTGAAAACAGAATGAGGAGCTAGTTAAAATGTCATTTTAACAAAAGTCTCGTGCAGTACCACTTCACTGGGCAGTACATGACTGCATAACGCTTCACTGTACACCAATCAGCAAGTGCTAACTAACCTCAGTCACATTTTCCATCGTCTAAAAAATAGCAAGTTGTGCATAGAACATCAGTAGATACAAATATCAACAGGTGTTCACTTACTTCACTGGTTAATACTCAAGTAGTTTTCTCTTCTACGATAGCAGTCAGTACCAAGCTTGTACAAAACCACGATCTGGGAAATCAATGACCTGACATGTCAAACACCCTTAGTGCACAAGAAAATGGCTTGCAGGATGAAGCTCAAAGCTGTTTTAAGTTTCACAATCTTACGAGTAGAGTTACACTAACCACCAACCTTAAGAAGACTGTACCTAAAGCAATTGACACCTGTACGTATATAACGTGACCTCAAGGAACAATACCTCTCTGACTGTGGGATGGTCATGGGTTCCCTCGCCAAACTCTGCCCAGTTTCCTCCCACCATAATGCCGTCCGCCACTGTACAAGTGATATATTCTTGAGTATGGTGTAAAACACCAATCAAATAAATAAATAATTTGGATACACTCGGAATGCTAACAAAGTGATCAAGAAGATCTTACATATAATCAATACAGTTCTCTACAGATGCACTTACCGATTTGAGAATAGCATTTTCAAACAGATCTATTCTTCTGGTCTCTAGGGCAATGCCCACAGCCTGAAAAAACAAAACACAAAAAATAAAAGCCACATCGAAAACAGTCTAGTACTCATACTTATTTGTTTACTTTCTCATGAGCAAATCATCTCTGGCAAGACCAACATTTCAGCAGAATGAATAAGCAGTCCTTATGTTTGGTCTCAATCATACCCAAGTTGTCAACAAATAAAATAAACAGGCAAGGGCTAGTGGCCTTTAGGAAAAGCTATATTCACAAATAAATAGACCCGCTGATTGTATCGTCATGATACGGCTCAAACAGTGCCGAAGTGGCGTTGAGCCATAACCATTCAATCATTCAGAATATTGTAATGTTAAGAGATATTTTGACGGTTAGCTTAGTATTGATTTTACCTTTCAAAAATACATTGTACACTTTATCTCTCCGCTTACCTGTTTAAACTGCCTGTCATCAAAACAGCGCTGGAACATTCTGTTGACGATGGCTTCCAGTCGAGGGTCAATTGGTTTCTGTTCATCCTCCTGAGCCTCTGCATTGCTCACCCTAAGTTTGGTGTAGAAGTCGATGCACTTAGCTGAAACACAACCAACACATGTACATTTACCAGTTTTCACTGGTTGGTGTTTTATGCCAGAATTCAAGAATATTTCATCTCGAAAATAGAATTGAGGTTATGGGAGGAAGAAACCTAGCTGTTTATTCGATTGTTTTAATACAAATTTTTCACTTATTCAACAAGTATTATAAATGTAATGAAATTGGAGGTCTGTAGGTAAAATTACCGTGGAAGAATGCAAAAAACAGTGCACTTAATGTAAAATATTTCAGCTGCATTTGAAGACAACATCAGGCCCAAAATCGTGCTGACTGGGTGTTCAATTCACGCAGTCGTCATAAACTGTTTTGATACAAAGCTTTTTAAGGTTAAAATTTTTTAGCAAGCCATTCACCATGTTGATAGCAAGTTCATAAATGTACATCATTTTAATCTTCTATTTTCAGTAAATTCATGTGTATGTGCATGAATTTATGAGGTCTTACCTAAACTGAAGGGTATTGTGATTCCAGTAAAATTGGGAAGTAATTGGAGCAGCAGGAAATGGATGAAAAGCCCATTCCAGATACTTTCCTATGTCAGTATTAATTTAGTGATTTAGTGACCCTCTAGCATTTATCTGAACAACCCTATCCGTCGTTTAGTCATGTTGTAAAATATCTGTACGCTGACAGTTGTTCAGTGAAGCGTGAATGTGTTGATTGGTTTTGTCAAGACACTCGTCCCACCCGCCTGGTACCCTCCTGTGATCAATTAGCAATGATAACAACTAGTTGTAAGGAATCATGGAATACAGTCTGTGAGATTTTCGGTTAAACTTTACATCATATGCGGTAGTCCAAGCCTGCAAATAGGTGCTAGACATTTTTTAAAACACTCCTTTGGGCAAAGTTTTCCATGTTATGTGGTACTAGACAAAGTCGACTTGGGTCCTACCACTTCCAACAGAGGGGTGTTTTCAAAACTGTCAGGCACCTATTTGCAGGCTTGTAGTCAAATCTAAGCTCTCAGCCACATCAATTAACCTGCACATGCAAACTGAGCTCCTTACCAATGATAGTTTCGACGTATTCTGATGTGTCATTGACATCAAAGAGGTCCCCGGCACCCAGGGCATAGGTCAGCGACTCCTCAAATGCCCCCAAATGGTAGTACACCTTTGAAGCGACCAGGGCAGCCAGTTCACGGAATTTAAACGTCTCATCCTCATACAGTACCTCTCTGCAGGGAAAGTAAAATAATTCACAACCACAAATTACACTTGAATATTTCACTTATATGACAGCGGCCAGCATTAAGGTGACAGGAAACTGAGCAGAGCCTGGTGGACACCCACGACCATTCGCAGGTTGCGGGCAGACCTTCCCATAAACTAGTAAGTTAATAACCGTTATCTGGAACAACTAAGCAAGAGATAACAATACAAAAAATATAAAATGGAAATGAACATGAGTCATCCTTAATTTCCATAAAAATACATGATATAACATGATAGTTTCTATTCTCTCTAAAAGTTAATTTGATAATTTAACATGTAATAGTTCCTTTTAAATCATCTTTCAGGACATGATTTTAAAAACTTGCATTTTGTCAACAGATTCCGAGATCTCAGCCCAGAACACACCAACAATCTTGTTTAACTTTTCAAGAGCAAACACCTGCAACAAAAAAACAACAAAAAAAAAGTAACAGTAAGTTTACTGTTTCTTTCATTATCAGTGACTCCAGTCAGCCATGTAAACGTCTCTTAATTCATCTCGTTTATATGATACTTATATTTTTCTAGATCACTAAATGAAGAATCCAAACACTGTTAAATGAGAGAGTGGTAAATGATCAACAATTTTAGCTACAAAATTGCACCTATACATGCAAATAAATGTCATAAAATATTACTTTTGGTGATAAAACAAGAATGATTCTAGCAACATGTCATCTTAACTCCCAAACAAACCCCAAGACCTCAACACAGCTCTCAGAATCTGGCAAAGTGTGGGATTTTGTCACAGGCCAAATTTTATGTCATTTTAGGCCACATCATTACTACTGGTCTATCCACAGCATTGTCTTACCTTAAGCTGTGGCTCTGGTTCATCCAGTAATGATATTACTCCAGCTGAAACAAAGACGTAGGATCACAAGGAAGCAGGATCAAATGAAGCTGGTTATATCTACTTGTCTGCCTCAACATGTAACAATACATGTACATATACGTGTATACATAACCTCAACATGTTGGTCTCGCTAAGCATTTCCTCAACTGCATGTGCAAACACTTCGATGTGAGAAGTACTGCAGTTCACACCGTAAACAAGCATTTCATTCAAGCATTTCGACAATAAAACTGTATGATCATGTCAGCAAAATGAAAGTTGCTAATATATGCGGTACAGTTTTTATGATGGCACATTTTACTCACTCTACATTTTTGTCATTTTACTTCAAATGTTCAGCCTAAATATTGTGAACTTTTGGACCATTCTGGCTTTCAAGACCTATGACATAAACAAATTTTCAGTTTTGTGGACACAACAAGAACTTTAACAGCATATAACTGCTTGCTACCATCTTGAATGTTGTGGACAGGTTTTTCAATGAACAGACGTCATACCTTCTATCACTTAATACCCACAAGCATGTTAAACCCCAAAAGAAGCACATCATGGTCGGTTAGTTGTAAAATAGTTGGCCGTGCCACGAGTTTGGTGCTGGGGGGCCATTACCAAGTGGAATTTATATGGACTGTTCTGTGTGCAGCCAAGATGAGAGGTAAGAGCTACAGTTGACACCCGTTTTGGGCTTCAAACATTGTTTAGAAAAGACGTATCTGACTTGGCATGCTTCACCGTTGCAAGCTAATGCTGTTGTGATACCCTGTCATTGCATGCAGTATACGTATATAAAATGAGTTGAAACAGCCACCTGGGGTTACTTGCTGGGCAATTCACTGCCTTAATCCCGACTGAGGAATTTGAGCACACCAGATTTATCATGAGGAGGTAGGCCACTGATGGACTTTGCCGCCAGGCTCAAAGTGATTTTGGAGGAAGAGCCAGCATCTATAACTGCACCACTCTAATATAGCAAGTCGTTATAAAAGTACAGTATCCAGGCTAAACTTTGAATCAAGCTCAATATTCAATGTCTGATGAAATTATCCGAGAGTGCGGCGTAAGACACCAGTCAAATAAATAAATAAATAAATGAAATGCCCCGATCAAATTCCACATTTATTCCCTTTTTAAAATTAAAGGAAAACTGCCAGAAAAGCTACTGTTTAATTTCCCTTGAATAAATTCTTTTGGCTTGACTTTGGCCATGCTAATTATCCCAAGATTCAACGTAGGAACGGTGTCGAAAACTAAAACTTGAATAGCCCACTGCAATACAAAGGCAACAACAACAACATACACATCTTTAACTTTAAAATTCAACCAGACACAGTGGCTCAAAAGTACGTGTAGCCACTGTACAGTTTTATCCATACCTGCAGATGTTATATTCATCCTCATCTTGGCCGAATGGAGTTTAATGTACTTGATAAATCTACTTATTAGAGTTGTGAACGATCACCACACACTAAAAACAAGCATGACAAGCAAATAGTAACGGAAGCATGAGTGGGTACAACGAAAAGGGATTGGGATCGGCCCGGCAAAAATACGGAAAACGGACTGTATTGGTGATCGGCTTTCAACAGGCCTTATCGAGATAGTAGATTTATTTCTCTTACGTTTGCCAACTGTTTCTTGGCTCTTTTTCCAATCTCTGTCAATTTAATATACTGGTTTTATAATTTGGTGATGATTTCGATGAATCTATTCACCCTAGTTGCTAGCTTTATTGCAACTGTCAAGTAAAACCATACCTGAACCAAGTGACTGGAATGGCTTGGCTCTGTCGTCCCCCTTTCTCTCCTCTCTGGTTTAGGTATGACAACCCCTGCCTCCGGCGGAACTGAAATCGTCATAAAATTGTGTCATTGTATCTGCCGTAATAAAATATATAAAATATACCAGTAAATAATATTTCATCACGTTTGAAAAGTACCTGGCACATTCCAGTGGTTTACTAAGGTGACTCGGGTTTCATCCACTCTCATTAACCTGCCCGCTTTCTGTTACATGGCATCACAAACCGCAATCAAAATAATAAATGAATCAGTCAGTCAGTCAATAAGCGTCATGTTTTGACTTTTATTTCATCCGTCTTGTAACTGTGGATAATTAATAGGTAGGCAAAAATGTTGATTTGACAACAAGGCTCTCTATGGGTGATTTGTATGTAAAAACTCAAGTATGGTAATATTTCCATTATCTTTATTTATTTCTTTAAGTCGGTTTTACCACGTATATAAACTATTCAAGAACATTTCACTTATATACGACGGCGGCGAGCATTATGATGGGAGGAAACCTATATAGCAGGACCCGGGAGAAACCCACAGCTATCCACAGGTTGCTGGCGGATCTTGACATGTACGACCGGAGAAGGAGCCAACGTGAGCGTGGATTTGCACTCACAGCGCCCACACTCGGGAGAGGCTTCTGGAACACTGCGCTGTGCTAGCGCGCTAATCAGTTCGGACACGGAAGCCCTATTCTCATTACTATATATTCTAGCAATACGTATTTTCTGGTCACAAAATTATAGGTTTATTGCGAATTCAACAACCTTTGTCGATCCTATGTATTAGAGCGTTACAAAAAGTCAGGTCATTTTGGAATAAGCTGTTATGTCACCAAGAGTCAATTGCATGTGCCATGGATCCTTGACAACTCGAAACGTCATTCGGAAGAACTGCACGCTGATAGACCAGTTTTCCTTGCATTATGATTATAACTCTGCAGAAATTAGGAAAAGGGGCAATCTTTTAAAAGCTCGATTCTTTTTCTTCACCTGGTGGTATATTTTGACCTTTCAGCAATAAATAATCTCCATTATCACCGAGGCGCTACACAGCATCCGCATACTTTCGTTCGATTTGAAGGAGGCAACAGAGAGTCTTGCATGACAGCACCGGAGAACTTTACTTCGAGCTACATCTGTATAAAGATGATCAAAATCTCCTTTCACGCTGTCTGTATGATAAAAGGGACAATTTCAATTTTGGAATTATGAATTATCCGCTTACGCACAGTTGTAATATACCAAAAGATCCTAAATATGTCGCGTAGGCATATGTAGTGTATGCTGATTTTATTCATCTATTCATCATCATATAAATGAGAACACTCACTGCGTCTTTTCGTCATCGGTGAAACTGCTGACTACTTCTCCTACCATGAATCCCTCCTATACTTTTTAAAAATTTTATATACTTTTTTAGTTCTTTGATGGTTTGTGTTGTTTGTCATTTTTGAAACTTGCGATCATTGATCCCGAACGCCCATTTTGGTTGACGGCTGGTATACAAATGTCGGATTCGACGCTCGGACTGCGTATGGCGCGTATGCATATCTCACCTTATAGTATTTGTTACAAATCTGTGTAAAAATGTGATGATTTCAATATAGTTCACAATTTACTAATTCAAAATACAAGTGTGTCAAGGGTACTGCATCCAACGATTTCGCTTCATATAAGTTTCTAAACTTTTACAATGAGAACAAAACCCTTTGGAAATTTTGGACACGGCGTTCGGGATCTCGGTTGGGGATCACTTGCTACTTATAGGTTGATGCTGCACGAGATTTAGGTGCTTGTATTTCAATTGCTAGAACACACGAAATGGGGATTCAAACCCGGTCATGGACAGACGCTCAGCCGTTCTCACTGCTTGTGGGGCCTTTATAGCTGCTGCAGACCGCGACCACCCAGATTTCTTCCAGCCATCAAACTCACATTCAAGCTTAACGTTATGAGCGACAATCAGATAAAAGCATAAAATAAATATTAATCCCTTACTCAGAATCACGTGTAGTTAGAAATAGCCTAAATATAGAGAAGACATCTGCTACGTTTAGGTAAAGCAGGTCCGAAGGTCAATACCTCTAAATGCAATTTATGTATTGCAATTAAGTGAAAATTTAAAGAGCCACTGACAAGACACAAAGCATATTGGCGTTATTAGTTTGAAAAATTTTAATCATCTCATAAATTCAGTATATAGGTCTAACTCCATCTCGATGGCAGTTGTTCGTTCAGTGAGTGGTAAAAGTTGCATTTCATGACCAAAAGAAAGAAGAAGCCCATTGAAAGAAAAAAAATGTATATGTGCTATTTACTAGTTTTAATTTTCATTAGATAATGTTCTTTTCGTGTTCGGAAAACTGTGTCAGTTGCTCTTTTAAGTTTCTAGAATACATCATATCTGAAAGTAACATCGTGAAAGTGTTGACCACAGAGAATGTAAATGTACTAGTCTTACATGGTCTCTTTCCGCCATTTCAGAGGTTCTTTATAGGATTTTACACTGAGGACTATCTGACCGTTGACGTCTGTCTGTTGAATTCGGATGTGAGCCAGATGAAAGGTAATAGACGCCGGAATAGTGCCCCATGGATGTCATTGTGAAGGGCCAGTTTCACAAACTGGGTGTAAGTTACGTCAAACGTAGCTGTCATGACGACGCACATTGTAGAGATACGTTGCCATGATAGTTACGTTTGACGTAGCGTTACACGCTTTTCGTAAAACGGGCCCAAGAACAACAGCAACAAACTGGTATTGTTTTTCATGTTATTTTGCGCATGCGTGTATTAAATGAGATGAAAACACAGTATTTTGAGTAATTCTACAGACCAGTGATATCTGGTGTGTTGCATTTAATATATCTGCAGTTTTTCTTTTTACCAAATTCTGTTTAAGCCTTCGGGCTAAAGGAGCATACATTCCTTTTGGGAACGGGTGTTCTAAGTTGTTTCGGAATTTGGCTTTGCGAATACGGACTTGAAATGCCCCGTCATGGTTTACGAGTGGCATTCGAATGTCGGATTTCAGGCTTAGATTCTGGAGCAGGCTATTATTACCAGACATTATCGGAGTTCTTCCTATGGACTGTGGACGAGGAAAGCCCCCAGTGAGGCCTCCGTGTGTTTCAATGATCAAACGGTGCAATTGCCCCAGATGGTTGAGACATTTTACTGAAACCGATTTTTCGCTCTTCATTTTACCAAATTTCTTGGCTATTTATAGGTTATTTCTCACTATTCCTTTATGGAAAGTTATGGTGATTTAAGTTTGCTCTGCTCTGCATGGTGTTACTCCTCTCCCATGGTAAAGGCTAAGCTAATTGCCGAGGAAGTCAGCTTAGAATTTCAACAAAGGTTACGAAAATACGTGTCCAAGGTCTTTGATTAATACCAAAGACAGCTAGTGTGTATGCCAATCATGGAAGTTGGTCTGAAAAGTTTCAAGTCAATATTCACAAGAGCAATTTCCAAAACACCGTTCAACACAGATAACCAACGAACGAAGAAAGTATACCAAGAAAGAAATAAGGATGTGTAGTGCCGATGCTTGTGTATACGCCTGACCCCAATGGGCCGCAATTGTTGAGGTAATATTTTTTTCTTTCTTCGAACACTGGATTGTGTATTTTAGGTCCAGTCAAAACTCGTGTGTTCGGTCTTATCAAAGTGGTTGAAATGTCTGACAGAGACTCCACTTCTCTTTTCGTGATTATTTGGGTCATATCACAAGGCTTTGACTCTGGCATCGCCATGCACAGCGCTGCCTCACAGGAACACCGTACCGAAGACACAAGCAGGACACCCACTCGCTCACATTATACTGGCACAGGGAAGACCAATGTACTAGTCCCCGCTAATATGGAATGGGAAGTGATGTTTAAAGCCTTAGGGCATGTGCGAGGTGGATTCGACTCTTGGCGTACGGCTTGCAGGCCGACTTCAGAACCTCCTGGTCACCATACTGCGGCCGGTGCAATACCAGTTCTTGGGAAAATGGTCTGTTAGGTCCCTTGGTTAGCTGTTCAAATGGAGGCCTCTATCTAGCTGGGTATGACCTTGATTGCCATTCGGGGTTTGAGTTAAAATTACCACGCGTAAAACATACAGAAAATAACGGTATAGTCAAACAATAAAGGAGCCACTGTTTCCCATTTTACTCCTAAACTTGGTCACAAGACTTTCTAGCACGAGTGTAGTCTTTCAGTGAGGTAACTTTTAACCTGAATAACAGGACTTGCATCAAGCATATTCCACATGCCTATATGGTCACATACGTGAAAAAAACAAAGCTAACAGACATGCATATACGCTATATATGTGAGAGGAAAAAACTGGGAAAATCTGAACACTTTCTCCCCCCAAAACCTTCAACTTCTGCTTGATCTTGACCTCCAGACTTCTTGGCAAGTCCTTCGGTTCACAGCCTACTGGGCAGTGTTGATATATACAAAGTTTTATAAAATTTGAAATAAGAGTTTACTAGGAACATAGGTAAAGATTTCTAGTATGTGTGACCATTCAGTGACCTTGACCTCTATAATCTGCATGAAGTCAATTTATGTCCCAGGTGTTATGTCACATATGTGAAATATTATCAGAGTAATATACTTCACTCAGGGAAGTGAATCTGACAACGCACGTTAACCCTGTGAATTCCATAAGTCTTGGTCTGTACTTGGCAATGCACTGAAATTTACCAATATCTTCCTTTAAATAAACTAAACCGATCGTCAGGAACAGCAGCTTATTAAAACTTCCTTATTTAACTAATGTGTGTCTTGGCCAACTTATCTCAAAAATATTTCTTTTGCATCACAGTGGTCAGGTTTACAGTTGGGGATAACCAGGTAGAGCACACAGAAAACTATCAGTTTTCATTAAAACCTATGAATGATCTCATAAAACTGTTGATCAATCAATGAGCAGTCATGAATTGTATTCTGAAAATGCTACACTTCTCCAAATGAATTTCATTAGTCTGTCATATGCATCTCTTCACTAGGTTACCTCCCTTTGTATATCTTCTACAGGATAAATTTGTTACTCCATGACAGCTTACAAAAATGTAAGATGGTATATTAGTTCCACATATTTCTGTATCCCGTCGCAGTGTAACTATTAACTACATCTAAGGAATTGCACACCCATAAATAGTAATTATTGAAGGCATTATTTATTCATTTATTTTACTGATGTTTTAAGCCCTACTCAAGAATATTTCACTTATATGGTGGCCAGCATTATGGTGGCGGGGAACTCACAACCACTTGAAGAAACTTCCTGGATACGACCAGTTAGTAAGCCAGCATGAGCTGGACTTGAACTCACAGTGATCTCACTGATGAGTGGCACCTAGGTCATTATGCTGCACTAGTGTGCTATCCTTGTTGGCCACGAACACTACCACTAAAGCATTAAGAAGGCATAAAAAAGAAATGAAACATACATGTTATTTTATTCCAATTTTATACATTTAAATAAAATTATTCAGAATGCCAGCACAACAGACTGCTGGCACAAATATTTACGCCTTTCTCACATCTGTTAACATTTTCAACACAACAGCATAACAGCACGATGCCACTGGAATACATTTTTTAAAATGTTAGGCAAGGACCTATTTAAAAAAAAAAAAATCATTTTCGGCATTATTTTTTTTTCATTTCTTTTTCTATTCTAATGACGGAAGTTGTTCACTGTCTTGCATTTCCCCCATCACTAAAATATCCCTGCGTGTCACGATTAAAACAAAAGAACACAGTGCTCTATTTGTGTGTGGTGCTAAGGCGATGACAGCAACAGTTAATTCCAAATCTGGGATTTGCATGTCAAAACTTTGCCAGAACAGTATGTTGTCTTGAGTCCACAGAGCGGAACGATGTAGTGACACAGATAAATCAGGTTAACAGGAGACAAGATCGGTCCTCTGCGCAGCAGAACAAGGGTGTCCTGAAGTTATGAAGTTTGAAGTCCATTACCACCAACATAGGCAGCCAATGTCATGTTGCAATCCCTGTATCTTGATCCCAAAACAAAGTGTAGTCATTTTCCAAAAAAGAAGTTGTACGAATGGACATTGGGTTTTTTCAGCAAGGGAGTTAACTCATCCGAATACTCTGTATGATCTGGAATACCGCTGCAAAGAGGAAAAAAAGTAAGCTTTAGTTCATGTATCATCCTTTATTAAAGGAAAATATCTTATTCTTTCTGCAAATAGCTCTCAAAGCTTATTTCATATACTTAGCCAACTTCCAAAAATATGTAATATTATCTTGAACTTAGTTCTGTGTCTAAAATTTCAGCCATGAATACATTTTTTACTGCTTTCAAATTGAAAACTGGTCTTCACTTCAATATGTACATGTACAGTAATTGACGGATATTCAATGCTGTCCTCAACAATTTTAGACTCATAGTTTAATTTAAGATCGTTGAGGAACATTCTTTCTTATGTGCACTCGTTTTTACTGAGGGCTTAGGTTATCTGGTTGACTTGAAGCCATCACACCTCACTGGGTATCTGCTAAATATCTTGACTAAAAAAAGTGTAGCCGTAGCATTCCATAGCGAGTGAAATTTTGTTAGCGGCCAAAATTTTGCTGGGAGCCTGCAGATGGTCGTGGGTTTCTGCTGGGCTCTGTCCGGTTTCCTCCTACCACCATGCTGGCCGCCGTCGTATAAGTGAAAAATTCTTGAGTACCGCGTAAAACACCAATCAAATAAATAAATAAATAAGTGTGCTGGGTGAACTCTGCTATCCTACAAGCACTTACCTGATCCACACACCACAAATATAAAGAGAGCTATCAACCAAGGTCCAACTGGGTACTTCTCTTCTGCTGGTTTCTGAAAAACAATTGGAACAAAACAAATGCTGAATCAGTGAGAATACACTGAAACATATTTAGACCACCTTAAAAAAAAATTCTTTGTTGTGCGTAACCTGATCCAGATAAAGTGGGGTTGGTAGGTAGGGGACCTTTTTTTTTTTAATACTGATTAATGAAAAAGACACGCATTTTGAAGACATAAACATTGAAAGATAAGGTATCTAGGGTTACATCCAATGAATCAGAATATATTCTGAATGATGGCCTAAGTTAGCAACGACCCAACCACTTTTTTTTGTTTCGGATTATATTTCCCGGCTACTGAGCACAAATTACATGAATGCCATAAAGGGTCATTTGCAGATCTTCTGGACATGATTAGACTGAGTTTACCACTGGTAACTGACAAGTGACCTTTTCCCTACATCTGATTGTTCAGTGCTGGTCAATATTACATCTCCAAAAGTATGAAGCCATACATCAAATAAAGTTCATCACACCTACTGGCAGGTGGCAATGATTGTGGTCAACAGTCAACTTGACCGACCTCTGGGCTATTTCCCGGGATCAGAGTTCGCATTTGTTTGCTTAGATCTAGTAAACATAGTACCTGCTCAACCTGCTAAGCCATAATGTATACATCAACCTGCGAAGCCATAATGCAGCCAAATGCACATATTTTTCTACTGATTTGGGAGCACTTCTATGATACTGATAACTTGAATCCCAGAATCACTGGGTTTTGTTTTCTTTTATTTTAGGTCAATGTGGTTTTGAAAACCCAAGGAGAAACTGCACGTAAGTCCTTCCAACATGCACGATGAATTCATGGTTATATAACAGACATTTCTGAGTCACTTATACTGCAGACAAAACTAAAATTCAGGGGTCACTTAACACCAGTCCAGTACATAGCATTCAGGAGCATCACATCTAAATGTCAAAACCATTAAGACATGAACTGCTGCAACACAACTGATCACCCAAGAAAAGTGAGCGAACCATTAAGGTCTTTATGCAGAAATGGAAACAAAAAGTTCTGGTAAAAAGTGAGAAATTACCGTTTACCAAACATTCATCACATTTGGTTGCAAAGATATGTTGGATATTTACTGCTTCAAAAAATGCTGTGTGATCAATCATCTTACTGAATGACAAAACCATTATATTAACTATGACAGAATACAAGCAGTTAATCTTATATATTCTTTGCTAATGGTCTAGAGGTAAAAGTGACAAATATCTTAACTCCTGATATAAACAGGAGAATTCATGAATTACAAAATGAGAACCCCAGCAAGATTATGAAATTATCTCATCAGGACATTAAAAGCATAGAAGTCTGAATCACATTTGTGTTCTTCAATAGGAATAGAGTTCGCAACATTACTTTATGTATCTAGAACACATGTACATGCTTCAACTGCCACAAAAACGATGACTCAAATTTAGCAAGGTAAGCTAAATATGAGAGGGCTTCTAAAATAGAAAGGCAGGGGGTGAGGTCACAGTTGAGTGCATGCATATCCTGGATCACTATTAACGTCAGAAAAAGCTACAGGAACTTCTGCAAATCAGCAACAGAGGATCGTACACAACAGGACACTTGTACGATGTACAAAGGCTTGTCGTCCGGATCACTCGAACTTCTTATGACCTGTATTATGTAACCTCAACATAAAAAGAGCGCCTTATTTTTCATGTTTAATAGTGACAAGCCTTCAGCCGTTTGTTGTACGTGTATCTGTATGTGGACCACATTCCATGCACAGCTAATTCTGAAATTTCTGACACCTGTCACATACGGCACACATACCACTCAATGCAAACCAAGTTATTATAAACAGTCTTTTACTTTGTTAGTGCCAATGTCTCCCACTACCCAGTCTTTATACAGGAAACGTACACATACACACTGCTTCCTCGTCTGATCAGGTTTTTGCCACTATAAGTAACTGTCCCCCCCCCCCAAAAAAACTGCCAAGATTTCTTTTGTGTAAGGCCATATAGTTATTCTGTGTAATATCAGCCAACCACTTTTATAAGGTTCCTTTCATTGTTCAGAGCACAATACTAACTGTACTAACACACTCTGTACAGACTGCTCAGCAATGTGCTGGTCTCAGCTTGCCATGTACTTGCGCCAGGAACAGCTGATATGATTATCTCCAACATAATCCCTTTACATTAATGCCAAAAGCACATCTAGTGAATAGTAAATAACCAGATACTTAAATGTACAAATAAGATTCCTCCATACACTAGCTAAATTTCTCGTGTTGCCAGGCCTAGTAATTTGAGGCGAGTGGTCTAGGTTAAAGCATAGGACAGCTCACCTTAAACTACAAGGCGTGTGTTGTAAGATATATAGGCTGAAGTCTTGTGAGTTCTGTGCTTCCACAATACACTGGTGACAGATGTGCTGAACCATTTCAACAACATGCTGAAGGGAATTAACCCTATAGGACACCATTTTTGTAATGAAGTGGCAAAGAACTTCAAAATCAATGCTTTCCAAACTAAATCAAGTAAAACAGCTTCCCAAAGTCACTAAATGGATTTTTTAACTTCTTTCAGCCTACTATAATTTTTGATTTCAAATTTAACAATGGAGAAATTATCACATTGTATCTGTATCATTTTCAATACTCAGTCAAGTTGATACCTGCATTACTTTAAAGAAAAAAACCCCAAAAAACTGAAAGGTGGAAAATGGATTTAATTCTGAATTTCTGACATACAAACCATAATAATCACATTTATCAATAACTATCCAATGTTTCATAAGGTCTCTAATTAAAATGTCCATGGAGGGGATTTCCGTTTGTTGTGACGTGGAAGTATTTGTTTAATGTAAAGTCGCGGATTTCTCTCAGCTGATTCAAACCATATCGCCCAGTATTATTTCAATTTTCAGTAACTCAACAATAGCGAATGCCTGATACTAGGAAATGCTTATCACAATGTAAACTAGGAAGAATTATTTCCATCTAAATATAATTAGGTACAAAATAAGAAAGAAAACTATTTCAAGCGAGAACAAACATATGTGAGGTTTTGAGACAAGATTGCTTGCTGACAATGTGGATTTTAAAATGGAGTTTTGTTTACGGAAATACGATTTAGATACTCACCAATGATTTAGGGACGTTCCCTCGAGTTAAAACATTCTTGCTGTGTTTGTCGTTGGCAATTCGCATTCTCTGTTTGCTAGGCATTCTGAAACTTTGCTTCGTAAATTTCCTCTCACTGACAAATTCTTAAATTTTCCTGCACTTGCCGTTTTAGTCTCCTTTTATCAGAGATCAGCGGCCGAAAGGATGTGATGACGTTGATAACTTGGAACCTCCTACGCACAGAAAATAGTTCGACAAATGATCTGAATGTACAAAAATTTGAACGACAATTCTACTAAAATTAGATAAATATTATACATGCAAAGTCATGAAATTTCTTTCACAACCATGTAAGTTTATGAAATATTTGATTTTTAAGACGCGTATAAATGCGAAGTAAACATCTTGGGAAATCGGTCAAATTTTAAATCGCGTATGACGTGTCAACTGTACGGGATATCACGAGAGTGTCATTTCCAAGATGGCAGCCTCCGCGGTGCCAAAACTAGCGCGTGAGTCCAAACTATTGGTGAATGTTTTGTGTTAGGTTAATCTTAAACTGTGTCTCATTAAGGATGAAACGGCCGATTTAAGGATAAAATGATAATAAAGTTTGAGAAAATAAACCAAATATACTGAGGTGATAAATGTCATTGCGATGCCTTTCCGTCTTGTACGTGGAAAGCACAAGTCTAGAGCCACTAGTACTAGAGCAAGGTTATTTCTGTAAAAAGAAATAGAAGTTCTGATTTCAAAATGTGTGATGCTTGGACATGTTCCAAAATATATGTTTTGGCTGAGTATTGTAGGTCAGTATGTGTACTAAAATGTTTTCATAACTCTACACAGTCACCACAATCTTGTTGGCAAGACGTGGCTCAATCCTGGCCTTAGACACCAGGACAGGGAATGCTAGTTGTAAAGACAAGGTTTTTGTGTACGCATAGTATTGCTTTTTACACGCCTTTTGACATCATATTTTTTCCACGGTCACATGTTTTACTGATTTCTGATTGGCTAATGAATGCAAATACAACAATAAATTTTCAGTTTTCATACTATACCTGAAACATGATACAAAATCATGTGAGTTCTCATAGTTCTGTAATTCTCAGTCTCTTCCACTAGACCAGTATTTGATTTGTTTTAACAGAATGTATTTTTTACACGCATTTAATATAGAGGAATATGGTAATGGTAATATGGTAATGTGTCATTTGCTTTTGACATGTGCACAATATTTAAAAAGCATCTCTGAATTTGCTGAGTTGTTCGCCCTTACTAATTTAATGAAACATGCATGGACTGATGTAAGCTGTCCTGTTGAAAGCAAAACGTAAACAACAACCTAGTCTTTACAACAGCCTAAGCAAAAACACAATTGAAGGGTGGACAATTCAGGGGGCTGGAAGCTGTTTCGCTCAACAAAACTTTTTCATTTTAAATTTGTTTTTGGCACAAAATAAACATGATACATGCCGTGGAAGGAAAATGGTTACTCTTTACTTCATGTTAAGTAAATAAATTCTTCCTGCATTTTGATGAACAGGTAATAGGTAAGATATTAATGGATAAAAACAGATATTAATGGATAAAAACAAAAGCTATTAGGATATAACTCAAGTTTTCCAGAGTAAATAATACATTAAACCCAGGCCACACTGGTTATTATAAAACTATTTTACAGGCTATCCATAAGAAAAAAATAGAAAAAAAAGCTTATCCATGAATTTTTAGAGCCCTGTAAATGTGAAATGTACCTTGGATTACCTGTTCTGTAGGTTGGGCAGAAATGTGATTACCTAGATTTGATTTTTTTTTTTTTTTTGATTTTCTAGTTCGAGGATCTCAAGGATTATGGTTGGCTAATGGATATACAGATTTCCAAGAAGTGACAGAGTTTCCGAGGTAACCATTGTGTAACCATGTAAAACAGATAAAGTGGTATCCTTAGAGAGCTCCTAAATCATGAATGAATATAAAAAAAAAACACCCTTTAAAACTGTTGTCATGATCTAATTAATTTATGAAGAACATAACATTAAGTTTTTCCCTTTGATGCGATTTTACACAGTTAGAATTTATTTTGCTTGGGTTTGTAATTTAGGTGTGACATTGATATGTCGTGGCCATGTGGTTAAAATGCTTGTCTTTCAGTCTTGGTGAATTTGTAAATTCACACGCTCTTATTTCTGCATGGCTTTAAGCAGTCACCTAGTCAGGCATCTACATGGTCTAATGTTTGTTGAAAACCTGTTGTCTTCCACCAATATGATGTCATTATCCACATGCCACATGTTGAAAAAGTTTGTCATTAACTTGCCAAAGGTCAGTGGTTTAATATGGTATTAAACAGTAATGTCAGAAAAATTCCACTGACACAAACTTGAACAACAAACATATTGTACATGTGGTTTTACTATATGTATGTCTGTTATTCAAGTTTGTGTTAGTGGAATTTTTAAAACATATGGCTCAGTTTAAGTTGTTGACATTGACATGATTCAGTAAACCATTTCATTATTTGTCGGCATGTTTTCTAGAACTGCTGACCTAGATTCAATCCCTGACAGTTGACCGATAAATTTGATGGGAAAATAAACACATGTTACCAAAATGTCTACACCAAGTATGCAATAAGTACTTGTTTTTATTTCATGGTTTGTTTGTATGTGTGTCTGCAGTGTATTCCATATTTCCTCAAAGTTGATGACTTTTAAGTTTTACATTTGTTTAGTATACTCCTTAGCAATAGTGAAAAAATATTTATTCCACTCGTAAGACAGCAGTTTAAATTGGTGTGGCTTTTGGTGTCCTGTTTGTCATTTCTCAAGCCTATGATTCTGTCTTGTTTACAGGTATGTTCCTTATCTTATATTTTCATTTGCATACAGTAATTTATCTGTTAACAATTTCCCTCTTCCCTGTTAGTAATACTAAGTCATTTTGTTGTTGTTTTTATGGTAGACCTATATTTTACCATAAGTGTAGGTTTCTTGAAGGGACACATTTTACAGGATTCAAGCCCCGGTTTGATGAACTGCACTTAGCTAAGTTTTTCCTTAATTGCTATGACAACAAATATTGTAGAGATAGGAAGACCACTTAGCAAAGGGCTACTTAGCACAATAAAGAAGCAGCCTTCATGAAACCGGGCCCTGATTGAGTTATCCATCTAAAAGGGCCACTAAGTATTAATATTGATGTATCATTTTAAAGCATTTGGGTGCTTCTGAAAGGGCATTTTGATGGGCCAGACTTAAGGTGCAATACAAGATTAGGGAGAAAGCCTGTTAAATGTTATTCTCATGTCATGTAACATGTACTGGCTGCTGAAGGCTTTATACAGTAGTAAATTACCCACTTCTATGGCCGAATTTCTGATAATGGATGAGAAATGAACAGCTGTTAACACACAAATACAGGTGTATAAAACACAGTAATCCGCTATACATGTACTTGAAAGGGAAGGAAACAGAAAAATGAAGGTAGCATGAACAGAAAGATCACTGAAAATTGTATTGGATAATTATTGTTTTTTTTTCTTGTGAATTTTTATCACCCAGTGAAATTTGTTTCAAAATTTGAATTATAATGTGATAAACTTTTAAGAACGTAGTCTTTAATGTTGGCAGTGCAGTTACCCAGGAGGTCTCACCAATGTGCTTGCTGTGACTCCAAGTCCAGCTCATGCCGACTTCCCTTCCCCCCGTTTGTGGGAAGGTCTGCCAGGAACCTGCTGATGGTCATGTATACCCCCGGGCTCTGCTCGGTTTCCTCCCACCATAATCCTGGCCACCGTCATATAAGTGAAGTATTCTTGAGTACAGCATAAAACACCAATCAAATAAATAAATAAATAAATTTAATGGTGGAATACCAGTAGCTTATCTCTGCAAGTTTTTCACTGGGGTAAAACGTAATAGGATTTAAATAAAGTAGTAAAGCCCTTTCCCATGTCACCTATTTTTTTTTTTTTTTTTTTTTTATTTTTGTTTTCACCATATAATTTTCAAATGTGAAGAAAAGTAAACATTTCTTGCATAACAACAAATTTGCTCTTAATGGCTGTTACTCAGCAGTAAGTGTGTCCTAATTTATAGTTTTTAGAAGGATGTTTAATCATTGATTATTTAAAATATTGTTTTTTTGTTGTATCTTACGTCTGAACTTTCCAGTTGGCCTCATGTTCATAGAGATTCTAACTTGAGCCACATGATTATTAGAGTAAAGTACTTTTATTCACTTTACAAACTTTCAAGTGACGATAAATTGTACTGTCTCGCGTTGTTGTTCCTTCTGTATAACACAACCAATGACATGTTGTCTCACATGTTGTTGCTAGCTGTAGATTTGTTATGCTACACAAAAAAACAACAAAACGCCCAGTGAAATTGTTAAATAGTCCCTTGTGCCCTGTGACAAGCAGTTATTGTATCTGTCGTAAAATTGTTAAATAGTCCCTTGTGCCCTGTGACAAGCAGTTATTGTATCTGTCGTAAAATGTTTAGCAGAGCACATTTCGTTAGCAAATAAAGGTCATTGAACATTTTGACCGTGTTTGCACAGTGATCATTTTGTACACACCTTTTAGAGGGCAGGAGGCTTGGAGACTCCTCTGCATTGAGGTCAGTCTTCTCAAGCCTTTCATGCAATAAGAAGCCGACAGCACTAAGAGTCTAATAGTGGTATTCCAGACGGTCTTACATGAAGGTTATTGGATATTGCCTACTGCATATCTTCAACCTTTTCAACCATTAAAACACGCTTCAATCACTAAAGCAAGCAATTTATGCATACAGTGATTGTGTAAATGAAGCTAAGGATGATTTGTTTATGTGATTAAAGATGTAAGCTTCATAAAACTGTGCAAATTATTTCTCTACATAGTCCTGTCAGCATGTTCAAAATATTTGTTGCAGAGGTGGGTAAAACCTTGAGCTTGCTCTGTGGTGATCGTTGGTATATCACATGTGGGAAAGTTTGTGTGTTACTTGCCAAAGGCAGGACCCTTCCTGGCTTTGACATTAAAACCACTAGCTGGCTGGTTGGGAATGTTAGGCTCTTGGACCATGAGGTCCCGGCTCGTTTTTACAAAACAGCTTAAGGTTATTAGCTGAAGTCAAAACCTTTCGCTCAAGCAACGGAATACTCCATGTATAATTGTGTAGTCTTTGGTTTTTTTAGAAACACTCATCGTGGGACTTCTGTTAAAAAATAAAAACAACTGCAAACTTAAGCAATTTACTGAACTTAGGAAGATCTGTGAAACTGGGCCCATCTCTGCTTTGTTTATGAATGAGAGGTGAATTTCATGCAGTTTTCAAATGACCCCTTTTCCTGTTGTTAAAAGCTCATGCTCAAATGTTGAATGCAAAGACTGTTTCACATTATACAGTAGTGAAAATGAAATGTTTAAATGTGTTAGTAAACTTTTACTACATTTATAAACAAATGTGGTTAAGCCTTTTGTTTTATGTTGTTTTTTTTTTTCAAAGGGAGAGCACTCCGTGCAAAGGTCTGACATTCAGTGAAGATGGCACTCTGCTAGCATGGACCACAGAACAGAGGTGAATACTATGGTTTATATGAAATTGGCTATGTATTTGGAGGTATTTTCTTCTTTCATTAACATTAGAATGGTTAATATCATCCACCATGTGGTTGTAGTACCTGTTTCCATGGAATAACCTGTCATTTAATTGAATGCTATATCAGAGTAGAGATCGTTTGCAGTTATGATTGCCCAGTATTAGAGACTGTCAGAATTTCGATGACATTTGTATGGTATGCTTCAGAAAACTTTTGTACAGAGAGTCATTCCCCCTGCTCAACTTATCATGGCTTAGGCTGCAAATAAAAAGTATACTGAAAACTGTGTATTCTGATTGGCTGAAATTAGACAGATATTAAGTGTGGCATGACAATCTACAGAAGTTTCTTGGCTATGCTTGGAGCTGTTGTTTTAGTGAAGCGCAAATTCCCAATACACAAAAAGTGGACCTCATAAGGCTTCGTGTCATGTAGCACCAAGGTCACCTATTATTAGAATGGCTCCTATTCAGAGATAGGATGTCAAAAATTTGAATGACACACCAACGAACAGTCGGACAGACAGACATTCTGACAGACAGACATATTCAGACATAGAGTGACATGCTGAGCTGCTTGTTGCAATTAAAAATTATATTTGCATTTATTTGCTTTCAGTATGAAGCCTTGTTTTACACAAGCAACGGACTAAATGTTCTGTCTGAATATTACATACTGTAATTCTTACAACAGTGGAAAAATTTTGCTTTTGGTGAAACCTTGAAATTGGTTAACCCAACCAATGTAGATTTGTTTCCAAAATAAAATTAAAAAGATGCATAAGTCACACTGAAGTTGATTTTTCATATGTGAGAAGATTGGAGAATTAGGCCATCCAAAATAACTGGGAAGAGCTTAACATACTATATTGAAGTGATTTGCTGAATTTCTCTTAAAGCTAAGGTTTTCTCGGTTGGGACTCATCAAACACGCAGAAACAGGACCTTGATGTCATTTTATTGACATCAAAGGTTCCTTCCTCAGCTCATCACATTAAAAACAGTGTGACATCACAACAGAAACTGATAGATTGCACTACAATCTATTTTTGGTGTTACAACGGCTCAAGGTACTGCTTCACACTAGCGCCACCTCATGGGGTTAAAAAATACGCCGCCTTCCCATTGACAAATTTGGCTTGACAGATTGATTTATAGACCATATAGGGCCATTTAGAGTTATCTGTGAAGTTTGATTAATATCTTATCAGAATAACTAAGTGGTTGGCACCGAAAGTATATTTTTAAGGTCTTTATTTGAATCTGTAACTGCATTTTACACCCCTATCTTCAGGCGAAATGCAGTAGTTTCATTTTCAAATGAAAGTAACAAATGCAAAAGGCATCTGTGAACCTTGTCAACCACATAGCAGTTGTTTACATTGCTTGTTTTGTTTTGTTTTGTTTATATTTCAGTTTGAAGGTTGTGAAATTCCCCTCCTGCCAGCTGTTGTATGAGAAGGAACACCCCAGATTGGCCTGTATCCAGTTCTCCCCAAAAGGAACCTATCTGGCAGCATGGGAACCCTACAGAGGTAAATTTCCTCCCATTTGGCTAGGTAACTGAGCTGGTAGAGCAGTGCAGCAAGACAGCGAGCCTTGAGTTTGAGTCTCATTCGAGTATTTTTACTGGCCTGAGTTACTTCACTCTCTGTCTCGTGTTATTGCAGTCACTGGTATCGAGTTATTTTACTGTTGTCGAGTTATTTCACTGTTCTTGACTTATTTCACTGTCTTTGAGTTATTTCACTGGTCTTGAGTTATTTCACTATCAGAAATTCAGCTACAAACCACTGATATTCATGTGTTTGTGATCAGTTGATTGGTGGTTAATGCCATCTTTGGTGTTTGATTCAGTATTCATGTATGTTGATATAGTCCCTGATGACGAAGCCAGCGAATTTAATGTCTCGCTGATGTGTTTTCAGTGAATCGAGAGGCCCAAACAGGGATTCCAAACCTTCACTTCTACAACATGGAGACAGGAGCTCTGGAGAAAAGCCTGTTTCAAAAGAAACAGCAAGGCTGGTAAGTGTAAGGGACAAGATGTATACATATTTCTGTTTTTACAGTAAAACATGAGAAGGAGGCTTGACTTATGGACGCATCAGCTCAATGGCTTTGGGGGTGGGTTTTGTTGGTTTTTGGGGGGTTTTTTTGTTCGTTTTTTTTTTTCATGTTTTTGCATGCAAACATGTTACAATTTTGCATTGAAAACTTTTTTATAACATATACATATTATGTAATGCCTTTGGACAGATCAAAAGATCGAAAAAGTTATATGATAACTATATTCCAGAAATGATATCTTGTGTGCCGTTTGCCAATAATATGATTTTCATTCAAAATTAAGCCGCCCCGGAGATTGTTTTCTTTCTAGCTCGTGAGATATCTTATTGTGAGATGCAAATTACAATGGATTTTCGAACATTTTTATCAGACTTGTAGAAATGTTTCATAAAGACTATCATTTCATGGCAACAACGATGATAAGTGACAAAATCTGCTTTCCTAATTGTCTGAACTTTTTCTGTCTTTTAGAAAGATGTTTTAAGTGCAATATTTTCTGAACAAGTCAAAAGTTTTAGATACATCTAAAAAAAAACTTTGAAACGTTATGATAAAGAAATCTATGAATATTTGATGTTTTTCTAAATGTAGTTGGCTAAGGAGCATCTGTAATTATTAAGAAATCTTTGCTGTTGTTCGCGCGTATTGATCATTCTTGATATAAGCAATGAGATTGATCCTGCATAACTTGACAAACAACAAACAGCAAACTGTTTTCATTTTTTTCATTTTTTCTTTCCCCACAGGGCACCCCAATGGAGCTCGGATGAAGGCATCATGGGAAGGAGTGTAAATAATGAATTACAATTCAATGAAAACAACAACTTGGGTAAAGATTTAAGGCTACATGAAACTTAAGTGCCACTCTGGTCAGAATACAAACTGCGTCGAAATATTACAAAGATATGAAAGAAATCCTAGGAGTAAGCCTAACACCAAATTTCAAAAGGATTTTGATGAATAACACTATTTAACCCCTATAACTGAAGATTCCTTGAAAAACCAAATCTTCGACTGTGTCTATAAAATTTTCTTGATGTGACGTGATAATATTCCCTGTATGACGTGGAATCAGGCAGATGTGACGTTGAGTAATGCATTTGTGCTGGGATGACGTCAAGAACGTTTGAAAGAGCAACGTCATTTGTGGAACACGTCAGCGATTGATAATGTCATGTGTTCGTGTTCGACGTCAAACCAATCAAAGTGGAAACGACAGAAACATTTTGTTTCCGTATACTCTGACGAAACGTACAATATCAGTTTTAACTCGCTGCAATATTTTCACAATTTAGGAAAGCAATTCAGACTATCCCAGCCTCTATGAATTCACCTTTGCTCTTAAGACACAGATGTTTTGACACCAAAGTAACCCTTTATGGTTTTTACATGTGCTTCTTATTATGCAGTTTCTGATGCTCATCCTAACATATGAAAGCACACATAGTTTCTCAGAGTAGCCTTCAGTCATAACATCAACAGCGAATGTTAAAAAAAAATGATTAAAAATTGAGTGGTTATTTAATGGTACAAAATGTTCCTTAAACCTGAAAAAAATTTTGAAAAGTTTTTAGCATGTTATTTCCTTTTAAACCACGATGTTCATTGTATCTTCATTCCCCGGTATGTCTTAACAGTATGAATGTTTCAAAACAATGTCTGACTCATGCAACACCCTTCCTGCTCAACAAACTTCAAACCATTATTTTTAACTTGAAGAAAACTTTCAGAATCCGGCTCAGTGTGTACCTGGAGACAAATGCAGTAACAGCTGAACTAAATGTTACATTCTTTGGTGCATTTCTGGAAGGGGCCACAAGGTTAATGTTGGCAAAATAACAGCGCTTCAATGAACATTTTTCTGTGTCTGAAATTTGAGGGTTGGCTTAACACCACAATGCCAACTATGTCAGCCTCTCATGCTAATATATTTTCTTTTTTCTTTTTTTTGAAGCAAGTTTCGCAGCAAATCAGTCAATCATGTACACTGACCTTGACCTGAAAACCATTTTCCCCCCCATTCCATCCCGCAGATAAAATTGCTCAAAAGCTTCATGTACAGAAGGTGACAGAGTTCAGTATATCCCCTTGTACAGAGAAGTATTACGTAGCTGCATATGTTCCGGGATCCAAGGTACGTTCTACAGACGTGTGCAGGCAGCATTTGGTATTGTTACCAGGAGATTTGTGCCATCCTTGTCGAGACTTTACAGTACTGAACGTTGCATTTCACCTTAAGTCTAGCCTGTGAAATGCACTTTCAAAAGTGCACGAAGACCTTAAATTGATGCCAGTACTGAAGTTTTTCTGATAAGAAATTAATCAAATTTATTAAAAAAAAACTTGTAAGTGACCCTATGAGGTGGATGAAACAGAGTTTAGCAAAAACACTTGAAAAAAGCTAAGCTTTAGATAAAGTAGAGTAAGATAATTAAAATGTCTCATTTAAATTGCCTCTCGGAATTTTCTTGAACATCTTATATTAACAAATTAATTGATTGGAAATTCCTATGCATATTTTTGTGGCTGTGGAAGTAAGATTTATGTCTAAAATGGTATACTCTGTTGTAGTACATATGTACATAGAGAAGTTTCTTTATATCTCATTTATGTTAATTTGACTTGTGTAAATCTTAAATTAGTGTTTAAACAAATAAAAATGCTTGGAAAGATTCAGTAGCACTTAGTCCATATCCAGGTTGAAATGAAAGGAAAAATATTTCTCCACTACAACATTGTTAAATGTAATCCATTCCTGGTACTTGCTTTTCGTGGATAGCTATTGTATAAATGACACAATCTACTGCCATATCTGCTATAAAGATTTCTGTACTAATCCACTCACTCTTCTTCACAAGAAAACTCCGAGCATTTTATAAAAACTGTCTATTATATGTGCTTTTAATATTATAAATAACATAATAATGTTATGATGTTAGAACTGAGAACAGAAAACTAACAAAGAACAGAACTTTGGCAACACACCAGTGTATTCAGAATAAATCTACAATGTCTAAAATTACCTTTCTTGCATTCTCTATCCTTTTAGGTCACAAACTAATATTTATGAAAGTTCTGTTTTGTGTCTGTCTCTCTTTCTTCAGGGCCAGCCGTCATTCATGCGTGTTTATCAGTACCCTAACTTTGGCGGTCCTAACGTGGCCTTAGCCAATAAGAGCTTTTTTAACGCTGACAGAATCAATTTCCATTGGAACCCCAAAGGTACTGTGCTTTGTGTTGTTTTTAATGATCAGCTTGGCCAAAGTTCTACGTTAAAGTAAAAGAAAACAAAAAAAAAGATAGTGTTAGCCAAAAAAGACAAGTAAAACTATATCTAAAATTGACTTCGTTTATTTCTAGATTCATTTCAGTGATTGAAATACAGTAAACATTTTCTAGATGGGTTTTTAGTGAATTAAAAACTGCAAAACAACCTCTTACCTTGTGTGAAAAGTCGTCCTTATTCGGACTAATTTTTTCTCCCCTTGTTTTTCATAAAAATTATTTTGTAAATATTTCGCACATTATTTTAGTATCTTCATTATTGTGTTTCAGGCACCTCATTCTTACTGTTGACTTCAACAGAGAGTTCAGAGTCTTCATATTACGGAGATCAAAAACTTCACTACCTGAGCACGAATGGTGAAACCAGCATGGTTCATTTAGGTAAGACTTCATGCTAGACTGCACAAAATTGTCAACTCCCAACACTATTGTGATCGAAAAGGTAACTGCCTGAGCATGAAGAGTGAAACCAATATGGTTCACATGGGTCGGACTTCATGCTAGACTGCGCGAAATTGTCCCATAGTGTAGGGAACCAAAACTGTGCTACCTCAGCAAAAATGGTGCAACCAATGGTTTCATGTACGTAAAGCTTTTGCAAGGCCTCAGAAAATTGTCTGCTGTTCAAACATTAGATATCTGTGTCTTCACTATCTGAGGTGTAATGTTTTAGCCAGCTTGGGTCATCTGGGTTAAACTTTATGTTACACTGCACAGTATCGTCAACTCTTCAAACCATGTGGGGGCCTCCGTGGCTCAGTCGGTTAGTGCGCTACCGCAGCGCAATGACCCGAAGCCTCCCATCAATGGGGTCGCTGTGAGTTCAAGTCCTCTCCGGCCGTACATGGGAAGGTCTGCCAGCAACCTGCAGATGGTCGTGCGTTTCTTCCCACCATAATGCTGGACGCCGTCATATAAGTGAAATTTTCTTGAGTACGGCGTAAAACACCAATCAAATAAATATATAAATAAATAAATCATGAGCGTCTAAAACTTCACCATCAGAGCAAAATTGTGTAGCCACTGAGGAAGACTTTATGTAAGACTGGTCAGAATTTTCGCTCATATTTTAAGCAAGCAAACTAACAGTAGTTCATTTGGGTAAGATTTTATGTAAGGCTACACCAGCATATTTCTTTTGCCCTGCTTCTGGTAAAACTTTTGCCCTCATATATTGAAATAGCACACATTTCCAGGGGGAGCTAACTGTTGTCACCTGTGAAGTCAGTATTAGTAATGTTTATCTCCACCTTCCAGGCAAGAACGGCCCAGTGTACAGCATCCAGTGGAGTCCAGAGGGAAATAATGAGTTCACAGTTGTATATGGGTGTATCCTCTGACAGGCAGGAATAAATCTGGTAGCCCTGGTAAAGTAATGGTTTGAGGGTCAGTATAAGGGGAAGAGGCAAATAAATGTATTATTTCCCCAACTTGCTAGAGACTCCAACTGGCATTACCAAGGTCCATAACTCACAGTCTAAGAACTGTGTGACCAAATCTATTTTTGCCTGAAGTGAAAAATTTGGAACGTTCTTTTGAATACACGCAAAATTGGAATTTATGTGAGTAATTTGTCGCCAAATTTTCATGTGACACATGCTTGTTACATTGAAACCTTACAAGTGATATGACAATAGGTTAGAAAATCATGTGATGCATGTGAACTGACACACATATAATTCATTTGGCACATGCTTGCAATTATTATCATGTGAGAAAGCTATGTCAAACAAGTGATATTGTTGATATTTTCCGATTGTTTCCAAGTTCCTTGACTCTAGTCAGACATGCCAGCCAAAGCCACCATTTACAACAGCAAGTGTGAGCCATTGTTTGATTTCGGAACGGGGCCCCGCAACGAGATCTACTACAATTGCTTTGGAAATAATATCCTTTTCTTGTTAGATTTTGTGTGAATATGATGATGTTTGGCAAAGCTGTTTGGAAATGTATGATGTGTGAAACGCAAAATTTTGGTGGATTTTTGTATGACTTGCCAAGTGCTCATCCGCGCATGTTCGGTGACATTTTGGTGGAACGTCAGTAAAGGACATACCACTACATTATCACAGTGTTCTGTAAACAGTGACTACTGTAAAACTTAAAGGGTTTTTTTTCAGTGTAATGTATGCATACAATAATTATAAAAATGATGCTAAAAATGATTTGTTTGTGCCTTATTAAAGATCAGAACTTTATAAAAAGATGCAGATTATTTCTCTACAACCCATAGTTCTGTCAGAATGTTTCAAAATATCGGCTGCAGAGGTGGTTGAAAATGTTGAAGAATTAGGGTAAATTATTAAACTAAATCACAACCAAAACTGCCTTCGCCAAATGCCTTTTCAAGAGAAGCCAGTAAACAACAGAATTTCACCTTTGAGCTTAATATGACTAGCTGTTGCATGTCATTCCTTGGCAGTTTTAAATATGCTGCATTTTGCCTAAAATTTAGCTTCTGTCAAGTGCCACATTTTACTTGATTCGGATTGACTCTTCCATCTTATTAAGGGTTTTTTGTGAAATTTGATTAAATTCATCTTAGAAAAAACTCACAGGTATTATTTTAGGGCCTCTGTGCTTTGGTGCAATTTTGCAGGCCAAAAGTACATCGAAATATAGTATTGTTCAGCTAAGAGGTGGGCCGTCCTACATTTTGAAATTTGATATTCAGTTTTATGGCGAACATGGTCCTTCACTCATACATGCTATAAGATGATCTGTGCAGAGATTATTTGAAAGTGAACAAAATATGAGCAAAATGAAATCTTCCCCTTAACATATTTACTTCTGTGTCTGTGTGGGTTCGGAAACCTGCGTGGGAACATGGAATTCTGGGATGTGAAGAGCCACCGTCTGATCTGTCAGATGCGAGCAGAAGATACAACGTTCTTCTCCTGGTGTCCTGATGGAGAACATGTCGTCACGGCAACCTTGGCTCCAAGGTTACGAGTGGGAAATGGGTAAGCTCTTGTTTGAATAAATGATGCTTAGGTGAAATATACTGTCCAAGTGAAGTGAGGAACATTCTGTGTAAATCAAGTATTAATATTCAGTGTCTTATTATATGGATACCTAGATATCTGATACAGGAAACAATATGCAAAAAAGTTTTATTCATGACTTAATCAGTGGAAATGAATTGCAGTGCTGAATGGAAATGTTTAATTGCCAATTCATGTGCACATCATGTATTTGTTTGGACCATTTTCAGGACGTGCCATAAACAGCCAGCAAACGGTATCTTCTTCTCGTTTACTATTTTTGGAAGTGGAATATATTCAGCCATTTTAATGGTCCATATATGTTATACATATCTGTGTGTAAAACTAGAAACGTGTATAACTTGCAACCAAGATGTTGAGATTTGGCACTACAGTGGCCATCTGTGATGTTATAAATGAAGATATTAGTGATTGCTTCACAGTTACAAGATCTGCCACTACACTGGTTATCTGGGATCTCATAGATCAAGATCTTAATGATCTCATAACAAAAAATTTTATTATCTTTCCACAGTAACAAGACCCATTTCTGTCTATGATCTTGAAAGTAACAATTTTATGATATCTTCACAGATACAAGATCTGGCACTACACGGGTTGTCTACTGTACCATGAGAAGATCCCCTCAGATGAGGCCCTATGGCAGGTCGTTTGGCAGCCCGTGCCCAGGGGTGTCTTCAGACAACAGCCAACCAGATACAAGCCCATCGACAGCTCTCTCGTGCCCACGGAAGGTTAGTTCTCTTATTACTAGTGTTACTGGCTGCACATTAAAAGTTGATTTGCCTCCTAGATCTAGAGTCCAATCCCGAATCGAATCATAGCAAAGATTTCAAAGTAAAAGACAGCCCATGACTGAGGTACTGTTCATTAAAAAGATTATAAAGTTCTCGAATGAATGTAAAAACCTATTTGAAATATGCTTTTAAGCTTATGAGGGATTGACCAATCAGGGAGTTAGGAAACATCAGCTGTTTATAAGCTGTGACGTAAATGTTCTGAGTTGTCTGTCAATGTAACATGTAATAACATAGGGATGGCAGACTTAATGTTATCTGCTTTTGTAGACAATTAATTGTAACAATTACGTGGGTGAAGAACACTGTAAGGTATTTCCAGACCACTGTGTTGTGGTGGGAGTAAGTTTCTTGATCATTTCATTATAAATTTACATATATACTTAAGTTACAAACACAACCCTAGCAGCTTACTACAATCTCAGGTGGCAAGAGTGCTGTGCGCTTGGAACAGTTATGTCACACGCCAGACAGAATGGGTGTGTTTCATGCTAGGCGACAGAGCACAATCAGATATCAGTTTCCACTGTTGTGGTAGCTGTTAGAAAAATACTTTACAGAAATAACCATTGTATTGTCCAAGCTGATTGGCAGACTTGACCTAGAACATGCGCTGTCTTTCAATTCCATATTGGTCATTAACATATAAAGACGAATACACCAAGTACTGGGTCAACCCAGTGTCATTATAATGTCACTGTGTGGGTGTCCTGTCTGGTGTCTTCAGCATGGCATTCTAGTGAGTCAGCACTATGAATTTGTTAGCATTGAGTACATCCTGCCACACAAACGAAAGTTCTTGATTTTGCAACTAGTTCACTTCTCTGATGCTGGTGGAGAGGCTTAATGTAGGTGACCAATTCTCATTCACTATTGTATATTAGCCTTTATGTCAGACGCATTTTTCCAATTTTAAATATACTTCACAATAAGTCTTTTCTACTGTTTCCTGTTAGGAATAAGCACCGGTACTCCAAAGTCATGTTCACACGATAGCTGCTCTGGTGATGCTTTCAAAACTTTTATTGCATGTATCTTGCTTGTTTTATGTGCAAATACCTGGAACCATAAACATCACTCCATGTTTTATGCATGAAAAAGTTTTGACACAATGAAGACTTCCCCTGCTCCATACGATGTTGCCACTGTTGAGAAATGGTGACATCTGGTGGTGAGGGGACAACACGCCTGCCATTGCACTTCTCAAAACAAAAAAAAAAAAAGCTCCGGTTGCAAATTAGCTTCTTTAAGTGTTTCTCTTAAATGTTTTCTTGATTAACAGCAAAGACAGAGATATATCGTGCTCCGATGTCAAAAGGGAGACCCAGTCAGCCTCTCCACATGTATGAGCCAGCATCCAACGCCAAACCGGCTCAAAATCCTGAAAACATGTCCAAGGCAGCGCTGAAAAACAAGAAGAAGAGAGAGGCAAGGAAAGCCAAGCAGGAAGAGGTATGTCAAGGCCAATAACTCTGATACAGTAAGTGGTGTTTTTTCCAAACAACTTGTGATGTGCATTGACGGCGTGTAGAAATCTGGTCGTTCTAATATGCCTTGCTCTACTTCTACAATGCGAGAGTTTGAATGGTTTACTTCATGAGAAAATGGTAAATGCGGAACAGAAATGGAAAATCACCTCTGAGAACGGTTTTGAAAGACTTTTGGGAGAGTACACTGTAATTCTTCAACCTTTTTTACCTGTTTTACTCAAGCATATCCTTAAGGCTCTATTAAGTGTACATTGATAAAATTAGATTTTTTGTGAAGACTTGGAAGTTTGCCAATTCAACCAATGTAATGTTTCCAAAATGAAGTCATAATCAAAAGTTACATAAAGTTGCTCTTTCATTTGCAAAAAACTCAAAGAATTAGAATATTTTCATTCCTGATACAGGAAACTTCGAGCATGGATGTATGTACTTTATAAACAAAACAAACGAGATGCCAGATTTATAATAAATAAATACAAAGATTATCCAAATAATAGACATGATGTCTTACCCACATATACAACATGTGGGATTGAATGAGGCGTCTTTCATTTGCAAATTCTTAATATAGCTACCTTTATTCTGCTTTTCATTCTCTTTGACATTGTGAACATATTTTCACAGGAGGCAGGTGCAGAAGGGGCTGAAGCTCCTCCCAAATCTCAAGGCTCCTCCCAGGGGGCGGGGTTCGTCATACCCTCAACAGGCAACCCGGAGATAGATAAGAAAATTAAAAACCTTGTAAAGGTGAGGTTAAAATAAACTTGTTAAACATCCTAATTAAAGGCAGACTAATTAAAAGCTTTATTGAGAAAGCCTGTTTTTTTCTTTTACTAATAGACATTATTAAGATAGCGACATTAACGTCGGTGCTAGTAATGTATTAAATCTTCCGAGTCTTTGTGTTCCTCTTAAGAAACCTTTAATCGCTACATGAAAAGAAACTCTAAAACGATGAGCATGGTTTTATGGTAGATGAAGAAAGTTGTGCCTAAAAATTTTAAGACGTATTTTATATTTCGTGTTAACCCCTCCATCTTATGCGACTTTTCTCTTAGTGGTTGGAAATTTTTGGCTATGGTGTCATGACTGAACTTCCGAAGGAGCACTGGACCAGTTTAGCTTGTTGTAAAAATGTTATCCATCATGTAAATACATGCTTCATGAGGTGTCTTGTTACATAAGTTTCTTTATGGAATAGTTTGAGTGTTATGAATGCAAGTATTACTTAATGTAAATGTAATCTTTTTTCTTCAGAAATTACAACAAATTGAAAAGTTAAAGGAGCAACAAAGTGCAGGGAAACCACTGGAGAAAAACCAGGTTAGCACTGGCTGCCGTCTGCTTTATCACATGCACTGTTTAAAGCTCAAATTTGTGTGCTCTCACAGACCAAATGGTCCATAGTGGTGTAGACCTACTTGAGGCAGCTGACCTTTCATTACTGAGGTCTGCTGGTGGACAAATCTGGAAAAAGTTGGATGACAACCATTTCAAAATAAGCCATGATAAGTGACTGTATTTGACCTTGGGCTTGCTTTTATTTATTTATTTATTTGATTTAAGTTTTACACCGCACCCAGGAATATTTCACATATGTGGTGGTTGGAAACTGAGCAGGGCCTTAGTTTAATAAATGTTTTGATAGCTTGGAATAACCATGTATTTTACTTGTAATATTTTATGATATATGATTGGGATTAAATGATATTCTCGTTCCACACAGTTGGTTCCTTACCATTGAGGCGTTAAGAAAGAAATAAATCTGATTTGTTGTTTTTTCCAGCTGGACAAATTGAAGACAGAAGATGCGTTGATGAAGGAACTACAAGACTTGACCATAAACTCCTAGCAGAAAAGACTGATATGCAAGCTGATTGGTTAAAACCCTAGGGTGTTTTTTCTGATGTTGTTGTTTCAAACTTCTGATGAAAGATTATATGCGCTTGTCAGGAAAAAGGGTCCTTGTGACGATGATGAAAGGCTTAAGAAAGGCATATGGACACAGTTTAGGCTGGGAGAAAGTTTGTTCAAAGGTCATGTAAAGCAGTGCTATTACATATATGTTGGAAAATATGTAAAAACTTTATATATTACGAGTGCTAAAGATACAATGGTTGATGGTCTTTTCATTTGTGCAAGCACATTTCACCTCCTCATTTTGTGTCCACAGAATTACCCAAAGGTGTTTCGCCAGATTATTGCCAAATTCCCATAAGGCATTTAACCAGATTAAGGCAGGATTGCTCAAGGAGATTTTGGCAAATTACAGCAGAATTACCCAAGCACAATTCAGTAAATTATGACAGAATTGCCCAAGAACATATCCCAATGCCATGGCAGGATTGCCCAAGGACATATCCCAATGCCATGGCAGGATTGCCCAAGGACATATCCCAATGCCATGGCAGAATTGCCCAAGGACATTTCACCAAATCCTAATGATAATGAAGCATGATTGGGACAGTTGATTCTGTTGGATGAGTGCTATAAGCCATCTAGAAATCCTTCCTTCCAGGTATTGTCAAGCAGCAGAACCAATGCTGATTGGCTGAGAGTGAAGTCAATCAAATGCTCACTAAATAAAGACCGCTCTAACTGGTATTCAACTCACCCTGGGCTGTTATGTTACCCGGCAAGTATATATCTGTAGTAATTTAATGGGAAGCAATACCAACTCAGTAAGAAGTTCATTTTTTTCTGAGCAAACCATATTTTACCTAAGTGTAATGTTTTCAAGAGACCTAGTTTCTTGATGGTGATGCTTCTTTGTGAAGTTTGATTTCTTATCAGAAAATCATCAGTCTTGGCGTCACAAGTATCATTTTACGGCCTTTGTATGCCTCTGATAGTACATTTTTATGTGCCAAACTTTAGGTGAAACACAGTACACGTAGGTAAAATGATTTGTCTGCCTAGAAGAAAATTGGCAATCCTCTCACTGGCTTATTTCCACTTGGGCTAGTCACATCTGTAGTATGACATGATCTTAATTAGGTGTAGCATGGCAACAAAATCATGGTGTAAGGATAAGCTGCCACAGATGTGACCCTTGCCCATGGGAGATTTGTGCACATGGACCCAAACGTTTAATTTGCATATTAGAGTTAGCTTGATTGATGGCCTTAATAAGCGAGTATGTAACCAAATATGTTTGGTATGGACATAGCTGAAAGAGAAAAAAAAAATGAGAAGGTGAAGGTACATGTATTTTTGTGTTTCCTCCTAGTTCAATAATGTGCATTTAAATTTGGGTCTTTCGTTGTTCAGGACAGATTGTTAGGTAAGAAGATTGTCATCAAGGGGGAATCTTTTGTCCTGGTCGCTGGTAAAAACCTGTCATGAAATCACAAGAGAGATCATCTTCTGACAGATGCTGTTCAGTTTCATGTATTTGTCAGCTTTTGTTGAAAAAGCATTGAGCCTTTCGTGTTTAAAAGAATACATCGTTTTAAACTGTGTGTTTTTGTTTTTTTTTCGGTTGAAATTGTATCTTTGTGAATTACCAGTATTTTGTGAAAAGTCAGAGGAGAATTCTGATATACTAGGGTAGCTGTTTATTGGAAGGCGTTTGTGTGTGTTGGACATTGAGGCATTATGTTTATGTGGAATTTAAAATTGCATCTCGCATTCAAGAATTCAGGTTCCTAGAAATTACTGAAGTAAGACGAGTGGCCTTCAATGAACAACTGTGCAACTGACCACATGAGTGTCCCTGACCACTTATTATGACCAAAGCATAGCCAAGCCCCTCACCACCAGCAATGACCGTAGGGGGAAAATCGAAAATTCCCTACGCACGGCCTGGGTTGTACCTGCACCTTAAGTAGCCTAGCAGATTGAAATTTATTTATTTATTTGATTGATGTTATATGCCGTACGGAAGAACATTTCATTTATACAACAATGGGCAGAACTCGGGGGGGGGGGGGGAATCCACACCATTCGTAGATTGCTGGCAGACCTTCCCACGTGCAACTAGACAGGAAGTCAGCACGAGCTGGGCTTAAATGCATAGCGATACCATTGGTTAGAGGCGCCTGGGTCATTAAGCTGTGCTAGCCCACTCGGCAATTAACATTCATTAGGGTTCTTCCCGATTCCTACATGTAGGGGTACATGTGGTATAGATTTGGTAAACCTGGCTACACACAGTCAGGGAGATGGTCTTTACAAAGGCAGAGATTGGCTGATGACAACTAATACCAAATTCTGGCTGATGGGTAATGAAAAGGGCAAAGTCATAAAGAGTAACTTGAACAGAAATGTATTGGATTTACTGATAACATAGAGCTTTCAAACTGGTATTCACATGCTGCATAACTCACTGGAAAAAATATATTCCCCCAAATGATGTTTCAACTACTAAATTTTATCTTATTTGTAAAAGAAGATCATAGTTTAAAAAAATGTCACATCATTTTTGTGATGTATGATAACCAAGACATCGCAACTCAAAGTAAGCAAAAACGCCGATTGGGGCGTTGGGGTAGTCAACAGGCTGCCACGCTCTCAATTTTAACCAATGAAGGGTGAAATATTTCTACTACCCGAGAAAACATCTGTTTCCGCTGTGACATTAGCAGTACATAGTTCATGATTTTGCCATATAGACGTAGTGTTAAATGAGTGGTTTTCCTTGTGATTACAAGACAACTGTGATCTATTTTAAAGCCATTTTCAACATAAAAAATGGTAGTGGCGACAACCAGGTGGCCACAATGGGTGGCTTGCGATTGTAATAATAAACGGTACTGTACTTCACAAAAGAGTGTCTCGCCCCCCATAATGAAGAGAGTTGAGTACAGAGGTTTCTCTGAAATGGTGTATCCTATAGTCTGGTAAGAATTCCAGATTAAAAGGTGATTTATACAGTTTTTAAACACATTATTAAAAAATGCCCATGCCCGTTTAGGTCTGTATGGACCCCTCTTCTGAAATAACTCTGGTTATATTTTTTTGTTGTCTTTTCTTTTAAATTCTTTTTTTTTTTTTCAAACCTGAAAATGCATATGCATACATCAAATTGCATCAAAAGTCATGTCTTGTAAAAATGGCGAAGCATTAGGCGTGTACATTTGTACAGATTGAGCAAACTGAAATGTTACGGTAGCTAGAATTGTCATCTCAGAACACTGAAACATTGGGGGCTGGACACAATGATACATAATATATGTGGGCAATATGAACAAACACAAAAGTACATTTACAAATATACAATTATCTACACTACAACTGGCCTGAACTTATTTACAATTAAAAACATATTACAGCATATGATAAAAACAGTATGCAGATGAAATATATACTTTGTGAATAACAGAATAGGTGACAAAAGTTGTGCTGTAAAAACTTGGTTTACATCGATCTTGCATGGATGTACAAAAGTTGTAAAAGACCAACAGTATCTGCCAATAAAAAATTATTTGTGAAAAGTGGTTATTTACAAGGCTTTCTGCAATTGTCATGATGAATTACAAAAACAAATGTCCCCTTTAAAAATGTTCTGATGAGCCACCTGATGGGGGGAATATTCTGATTCCACATGAATTTACATCGTTATTTAACATCATTTATTCAACAGAGAATTCTGACCATGTCATTCTGTGCAAGGTACAAGTGCATGCCAAAGTAATTTCCATTTGTCTTTCCAGTCTGTCTGCACTAGGTAGAGCCTTTCCCGCACTTTATTAACACCCCTAAAACTTTTAGCTGGCAAGCCCAGATCTTTTGGTCTCTTTACAAGGAATCCTTTCACGACGACACCAAATTTATTTTTCTTAGTGATGTTTCACGCCGAACACGACTGTATTTCACTTTTTTTATATGAAAGTTGTCCGGTTTGAGGAGGAAGCATGAGAGGGTACCAGACAAACTGCCTTACTTCAGACACAGACAAACCGCCAGCACCAGGATTTGAACACTCTACACCTTTGGTCACAGGCTAATCACACTGCAGCAGAGCCTGTTACATGGCATAACCACAGGGTTTGGCTTCAAAGTTTCAAGCCATATTACTATGGCACAGTCTCTTTAAATTTCCCCAAACATTGTAGCTTAAGACCACACTTGCATCTGAATAGTTACATTTGAAACTGATGTTGTAATCTACCACAATGATGAAATATTTAGTGTCGCGAGCTACATGTATGGCAGTTCATGTAGAGGTGATCTTATAAAGGTGCTTTATGTTCTACTCATTATGCTGTTATTCACACGGGTTACGTTCACACAACTCGCACAACAGAACTGTGCTGCTCTGAGGGACAAGGATCTGAGAAGCAACTACAATGCTATTACCACAATTCAGCACACAGTTGCTACAATGCACCACACAGTTGCCATTAGGTATCAAACAGTTGCTACTATATATTACATGTGTATTATGTGTTAAAGTTTGCAATATCAAGCTGTGACAACAAACCAGTAAACAGTTGTACTTGCTACAAGTACTGTGTTGTTACTACAATGTAGCACACAGCTACTTCAGTTGCCAACAATAACTTACTTCATGTTGTGGTATCATACTGTTACAAAAAATAGCAAAGCATTACTATAAAGTACCGCAATGTTGTTACATGTTACCAAATACATGTATCATGCACTTGCTACAAAGTACGATATTAAAGTTGCCTACAATTTACCCTGGAGACAACTGAGTCCGTTTTTTCTGCATGATATTTTATGCATGGCCGGGAATTAAATGACACGGGATTCAGCCTTCTTCCACAATCGTCGACCCTTCCTTCGCGGTGTCTTTTCGTGCTTTGCGCCGGATAAAAGTCGCGACAAACTGCACGATGCCGTGAAGGTGCGCTTTCTGCAGGAATTTCAGGTACATCTGTTTGGTGTTTTGACTCGCCTGGAAAACACAACAACAACGCTTAGTGGATACCCCCCCAAAAAATTGGGAATACAGTAATTTTTCTCATTTTTCCTGATTTTTTTTTTTTTTTTAGAGGTTTGAGGTTTGCTTGGAAGGAAGGATGATGTCCCACTGGAAAGTTTTAGCATCAAAAGTAATATTTTATCACATACACCCTTGACCCACCCAGTAAATGGAAATAACAGCAGTGGTTTTACCATAACAAAAACATGCTCCTGCCTAAATGACGAACCATGCTGAATATCTGAGTTACGAGTACACAACTACCATCTGATTTTTTTTTTTCTTAACCTAGCATGACATTCAAGGAAAGACGAAGGCAATTTTTTGTTTGTGGGGCTTCCATCACTTGCAGAGCAAGGTGTGAACTGTGACAGCTGGTATAAAGCTTTCCATTCAAGATATATGCCACAACACATGTATGTTAAAACAATACAGATAATATAGGACAATTATCAAAATACAGAAAGACATAGAACAAGGTAAAAGAGTAGAATACAAAGTAGATACCATTACCACACAAAGTTAAGCCAGTCTTACCTTGATGGAGTTGGGATGGACCAGGGCACCTGCTGGCTGAGTCTAAAAAGGGAGAAATTGGTGTTATAGTCTTAAGTGAGCCTGAAAACCTCTGAAAGTAACACCTCTCTCTCGCTTTGAAGCCTTACTATTGATAATATAACAGAAAAGGTTACAGCATAGAGTTAAAAACAAGTAATCATGTTAAAAAACATTTCTAAAAATGCCTCTAGTTTGAAACACATTTCATTACAGAATGCCCCTAGCATTCACCACACTTCATGTTGTTCTTAACATTACATATTTGGTAACATTGAGCTGTTTCTTCTACACTGTACTTGTTCTATACTTGTTGTAACTGGCTTGTTGTCCCCGCGTGGATAACGTTACATATCACTGATCAGCTGCCTCACTGTAACACCATTCTGAAGAAACCAGACATGAAACCCAACCCTTTTATACAATAATGAGGCAGTGCCAAGTGTGGAAGTGCTGATGAGCTTAATGTCATAGGCCTACCCTCTGTAAAGCTCTTGGCCACCACGGTATGGCTGGTTACATCTTTATGTACACACTGCTACACTCAACCTTTTGAATTTATAGCTTCAATGCCATTGTTGTAAAATGTTGTACTCCAGATATTTCACTAACGAATACTGTAAGACTGCTGGTTAGGTTTACGGGTGGAGGAAATATCACAGGTAAATTTAAAAAAAAGGCTCTTTGTCAGACGCCCGAAAGACTGCATGTCTTAAATTTGCAGCTAAACTACAGACAACTATCGTGTCTGACCAGATTCCTACTAGCTGGTTAGAATCTGTTGCGACATCAACAATGCTTCAGCTGACTGCACCAGTGATTGTTATACACAGAGTGGGGTGGGAGAGGTTGTTGCCCTCATCAACCTGGGTCACCTTATGTCTCAGACCAGCACACAAAAGTACAGGATTTTGTTTGTAATACACTATACGCATGCATAATATTTCAAAAGTTGGCTACAATTTCATGAATTTTTCTACCTGCTAATCGGGGTAATGCAGTTCATGCGATTTAGTACAAAAAAACTCGTGACAAATTTTACGTGAATTACAGCAAATGTGATTTTTCACCAATTTATCACCATTCCGTTCTATAGACCGTACACCACTGCAATCAGATGGCATAACCCTAGATAGGCATTTTTAAAAGGGCGCTGCACCCTGCCCCTAAAATGTGCATCCTGTCCCTTTTCTGCGTGGCACAATGTTAACAGATACGCTTGGAAATTGCAACCCTGCCCCTTTTTGGGGAAATGTAACTTTACACACTGCCCATTCTGATTTCTAGCCAGGGGTCTGGATGGTGAAAAACAGCATAAAACCAAAGGTACCATGTGCCACCGAAATTCATTTTGAAATATGAACCATGTAATTTTACCTTCTCTAAGAACTGAAGCGCAAATCCCAGCAGACCCTGGTGACTGTGGATCGAGAAGCAGGCGCTGGGATTCGGAACATTGAGCGCCTCAATGACTCCGGGGTCAAAGTTGAAGGCTGAGGTCGGACGGGATGGCTGGAAAGCTTTGTACTGCCACAAGGATGTGGCAAAGTCCATGATGTAAACATTCAGGTCGTCTATCTGCCTCAAGCCGGTTTCCTCTTCTGTCATTCTGAGGTGCTGCATGGAGGACTTCAGCTGGTCGAAAGCTGTTTTGTAGCTGGGAAAACAGGCAGAGAAAACAATAAGCAAAGTCTGGGAACTTTGTATGCCACACTAACTATGTGAAACTATAAACAAAGTCAGGGAACTCTGTATGTCACACTAACTATGTGAAACTATAAACAAAGTCAGGGAACTCTGTATGTAACACTAACTATGTGAAACAATAAACAAAGTCAGGAAACTTTGTATGCCACATTAACTATGTGAAACTATAAGCAAAGTCTGGGAACTTTTTATGCCACACTAACTATGTGAAACTATAAACAAAGTCTGGGAGCTTTGTATGCCACACTAACCATGTGAAACTATAAGCAAAGTCAGGGAACTTCATATGTTACACTAACTATGTGTAACTATAAACAAAAGTCAATGAATATAAACTTCTCTGTTGTAGATATACAAGTGAGGGTGGATCAGTATGTGGTGGAATAGGAGGCCTTCTGCAATCTGATTGTTCAATCAGGAGCAATACCAAAGCAACATTCTGATAAGAGATGAGCTGGCCACTTTTACGTCACAATCACATGGAAAATCAGGTATGTAACGTTGAACGGTAAAAGTGGGAAGTGAATAAAAGCAACATTCTGATAAGAGATGAGCTGGCCCCTTTTACGTCACAATCACATGGAAAATCAGGTATGTAACGTTGAACGGTAAAAGTGGGAAGTGAATAAAAGCAACATTCTGATAAGAGATGAGCTGGCCCCTTTTACGTCACAATCACATGGAAAATCAGGTATGTAACGTTGAACGGTAAAAGTGGGAAGTGAATAAAAGCAACATTCTGATAAGAGATGAGCTGGCCCCTTTTGCGTCACAATCACATGGAAAATCAGGTATGTAACGTTGAACGGTAAAAGTGGGAAGTGAATAAAAGCAACATTCTGATAAGAGATGAGCTGGCCCCTTTTACGTCACAATCACACGGAAAATCAGGTATGTAACGTTGAACGGTAAAAGTGGGAAGTGAATAAAAGCAACATTCTGATAAGAGATGAGCTGGCCCCTTTTACGTCACAATCACATGGAAAATCAGGTATGTAACGTTGAACGGTAAAAGTGGGAAGTGAATAAAAGCAACATTCTGATAAGAGATGAGCTGGCCACTTTTACGTCACAATCACACGGAAAATCAGGTATGTAACGTTGAACGGTAAAAGTGGGAAGTGAATAAAAGCAACATTCTGATAAGAGATGAGCTGGCCCCTTTTACGTCACAATCACACGGAAAATCAGGTATGTGACGTTGAACGGTAAAAGTGGGAAGTGAATACTTACGAACAAAGGAGACCGCAAATCCTGGACGTCGACATTCCACTTCCTCCTAACAACATTCTGTAGACAATGGAGCGAGATGGTAGGCGGATCACAGGGATGTTGTACTTTGGAAGCTGACATACCTGAAAACACAGGTTTACTTTATTAAAAGCACAGGTTAGTGATTTTACCAATCTTGATTTCCATGAAAATTTTTTGATCAACCTAACATGGGATAGACAAAAATATGAATTAAATCAATAAAAAGACCACTGAAAATGATATGCACATGTATGTTCAAAGCTACCTTTACTTATCGTTTTTAGTTTGAATCCTGAATGAATAAAACTGCAATTCAATGTTTGAATTCTCAAGTGGACTTGATAATGCACTACTTTAAATGACAGTGACATCAATTAATTTTGAGGGGGGGATACCAAGTATCAAATTTAATGTTGGATTAGCTTGCTTATGTGCACAAGTCCACACTGTATTCCTACACTTCACACGGAAATCTTCCAACAGTAAAAACTAAAGGTGCAAAAAAGAAAATCAACACGGTCTATAAAACTCACCACAGAATTCAAATATTGGACTGCAAAATTCAGTCTAGAAAAATATGAACTTGTGTTCTGATATATCCTAAATGACCAAGTTGCTTATTTTGGCTCATTCTGAGTTCCTCTGATTTCAGAAAGGTGTTTTGGGGTTTGTCCACAAGGTATGATGATAGCCTGATCAAAAATGTCATTTTCAGTATTCAAAATGATATTTTCTAACACTGCCTAAAAAAAAGTCACTTTTGGGGGTGAAATTATAGGTCACTTGTGGTAGTTTTCAGTTCCTTCTCTGCTTTCTTTCCTTTAGTGATTTCAATTTATACGTTATCTTACAAGAGAATCTACAGTACGTAGTACTCACCTGTTCATAAAAACTCAGAATGTAGTTCATGAGGAGAATATTATCTTCCTCCACCAGTAAAGCAATACAACATATTCTGTCCACATATGCTATTAATCGCTGGATTGTGTCCCTTGGAACGAACTCTTCAACACCTTCCTCAAACAAGCTCATACTGTCAATTGAAAAAGAACCAAACATTATCTTACCGTAAATAACATTAACTGGCTACATCACAAAATGGCAAAGTAGTTGTAACAGGCTGAGTTTCCAGATTTAATTTAAACTGAAGGTATCAGAGCCAGCAGTAAAACTCATTGGATGGGTGTTTGGACCATAACCACTTAGGTATAGGGGAGAACTAAATCCAAAATCCATTTTTTTTCTGGAATTTATCTTCTTGATAATCTGATATGTGCACATGACTTCCACTAATGTACCAGTTACATGTGCAAATTTTTGTTACAAGGGGCAAGAAAAGGTCACGCAATATTACTTTTGTTGCTGAAAGGTACCATACTTATTTCCAGTAAAATATCACTGTACCTTTCAAACAAAACTTAAATATAAGCTTGACTTATGGACAAAATTTTAGATCACATACAGAATTTTTTCTTTTTTTGGGGGGCTATGCTCTACTCGATATGGCAGCCAGGTAGGACGATACAGTTTGTGCAGCAGGTGACAATCAAACCAGCTATGTTGCATGTGTGAGAACTCACTATTTCCTGCTGGCCCTCGCCCTCTCCTCCTGTAAGCTGCTCTCACTCTCGGGTTGGGGGTTCAAGTACCTTCTCCACTCCACCTGGCAGTAGTTCCTCAACAGGCTAGTCAGCGACACCAGCACTTGGCACTACAGCAAAATTGGAAGTCATGTTAACATCACAGCTTCTGTGCTGAGTACCCCACAAGACAATGTTGAATGTTCTCAAAACATATATATCATCACAGGCAAAGTAAACAACTTGATGGTGAGCATGCTCCACACTAGACACTGCTGAGAAAACCAAGGCTTCATAGGTCAATGTCATAGCTTCTGTAATGAGTACTGCACAGGATAGTGGAATGTATGTATGTATACTTGGGTTTTGTGTTGTGATCAACAATATTTCAGTTATTTGATGAGGAATCTTTAGAATGTATTTACATTCTGTGTCTTCATGCCGCCAAAGGACAATCATGCCGAAGACACCAGATTTGACACCCCACCCAGTCACATTATAGGGACACCAGGACGACCAGTCCTGCTTCCTTGGTCTAACTTCTCAGTGCTGAGTGCGAGACATCAGCAAGTACCATTTTTGACGTCTTGGGCATGACCATCTTTGGGACCGCAATGATCCAAGGCTCTCACTGTCGCCCTGAGTTCAAGCCTGCCCACAGCCTGCGGATGGTGTTGCTCAGGCTCTGCCCAGTTTCATGCCAGCATACTGTTGGCCACTGTCATATAGGTGAAATATTCTGGAGTACAGCACAGAACACTAATCAAATAAATAAATAAATAATTTCTTAATTTTCGCTCAAATCATGGGGCTCAAGGTGCCCAACTTTAGAAGCCGTATTTGACCTGTGACAAAAAATAGTCTACATCACATCACAAGTATGATGCTGGTTTATACTAACCTATTTCGTTGACTTTCACTTCAAATGAATAAAGCCATTTGAATTTTAACGAAAAAAACAATACATTCTGAAGTTTTTAGGCAGTACCTATGCCAGTTTCTACAAGTTCTCTTGCTCAAACTAACTAAACACCAACATTGTACAGAAATGGCCTGAAAACATACCCTTTTTTATTTGAAATAAACAATATAAAAAACAAATGACATATTTTTCTGGCTGAAAACCAGATTAGTCTCAGCCACCCATGTGAAAGACAAAGGGTCAGCTATTGCACTTCTCTTCCTCCACAAAATCTCCAGCAGGTTTAAATTATTCATGCTCATCGGGAAAAAAAAAACCAGCTTTCTAGAATTTTCTTGTTTGTAAAAACCTACTAAAAGATATAAGGTTTACTGGGATATTTCTACTGGAGAAATCCCCCGAACTTCAGCATGACAATGACATATTACAGGTGAAGGAGAATGATCAGTGCCTGTCTGCGGCCGAACTTACCTTAAAGTAAACAGACGAACTGAAAAACAAACATCGCAGCGGCTCTAGCACTGTCTCTTTTAATCCTGAAATCAAAATGAAATTTCACATGAATTTTAACACAATCAGACTGGGCTACATGTACGGCCAGAAATGAACAGAAAAACAGACTGACTGCATAAGGATATACTTTAAATTTACACTTTGCTAGAAAATGAAATCTGGCTAGGGACCTATTTCAAACATGTCATTAATTCATCATCCCTAATATATCTGTACTGTACTTACTTCCAAAAGGGCACATTCTGTACCTCGCTATCAGCTCAAACATGTGCCGCCTGTAATCCTGTCCATTCCATGTTATTAAATATTTCTCCAAAAATCTATCACACGCTGGGATGCCTTCCTGCAAAGACACAACAGCAAGCTGTTTCAGATTCTGCTTTGTCGTAACGCTCAGATTTCCCGAAACTTAGGACCAACGAAAGTGAAATGCCAAGATTTCAACCGTTTCACATGTTGTCTACAGGCTTCTCCTTCTACTGATCGCATATCTGATACATGTAGCAATATTAAATCATACATTTTTAATATCTAATTAAATCAAAACAGAAATGTTTTTTTTTTTTAATTTCTGTCTCGTCTTAGAAGAATTACAGTAATTTGGTAAAATGTACGTCAATTTTGTTTGACTTTTGAGTGATCTCATTACATCGAAAACCATTCACGGATTCCTTGTTCAAACTTGTTCTTGCCACAGGATGGCTGACACACTGCCAATGTGGCGTTAAGCCACAATCATTCATTCATACACTTTTGACATTTACCTTCATTTGCGTGGCTATTAAAGGTATGAAATATTACCAATATATTACCAGAATCCATTCATTCATACACTTTTGACATTTGCCTTCATTTGGGTGGCTATTAAAGGTATGAAATATTACCAGTATCATTCATTCATTCACTTTTGACATTTACCTTCATTTGGGTGGCTATTAAAGGTATGAAATATTACCAGTATGTTACCAGAATCATTCATTCATCCACTTTTGACATTTACCTTCACTTGGGTGGCTATTAACGGTATGAAATATTACCAGTATGTCACCAGAATCATTCATTCATCCACTTTTGACATTTGCCTTCATTTGGGTGGCTATTAAAGGTATGAAATATTACCAGTATGTTACCAGAATCATTCATTCATCCACTTTTGACATTTGCCTTCATTTGGGTGGCTATTAAAGGTATGAAATATTACCAGTATGTTACCAGAATCATTCATTCATCCACTTTTGACATTTACCTTCATTTGAGTGGCTATTAAAGGTATGAAATATTACCAGTATGTTACCAGAATCATTCATTCATTACCAGCATATGACCCTGATGTTATATACATGTAAAACACACATGACTTTAATATCTATGATTTCTCAATGTCATGACATTGTTGTGGTCTGCTTCAATGACACTTCACAAAAAGTAAAATCGAACATGTCTGACACAGTTAACCACCACCAGATGAATGAGCCAGGACTAACCTTACATCCACAAGTTCTATAATCAAAGGTGGACAACACCTGGCAATTTGAACAAAACAAAACTGTCAACAAACCGTAAACTGACACACCAACCTGGAGAAAGTCTGAGTATCTGATGACTAAATGGAGTAGTTGTTCTTTCTGCTTCACAGCTGTCACGTCTGGACTGTTTATGAACTCTGAAACAAAGGAAAGTGTCAGTAAACATTTGCTCAATATCAGTTTCATTCAATTTATCTGGTCTTGAGTTCAGTGCTGCACTGACCAATACATTACTACATCTAAAGTTTGGCTGCTAAAAATGCACCTTCAGAAGGTCTTAAAATGAGGATTTTGATGCCAAACCTTAAGTTATTCTCATAGAAAAGTTATGAAACTTCAGAAAAAAAAAAATAAAGGACCTATCAAAGTTTAATGAATCAGTCAGAATCAAGCAAAATGTGACAGTTATAGGTGGAATACAGTTTTTGAGTTCTATAACTGTGATCAAGTATACAGAAGGAGAAATCTGGACTGTCCAAATCGTTCTTTGCCAGGTACTTAAAGGGCCTCCCTCTTTAGAACCACAGCATGGCAAGAACAAAGTCCCACTTTCTGAACATATTCATGTATTCAGTGATTTGTTTGTTTATTGTCTTGGATAACTCAACATTGCGTTCAGTATTATTTCAGACATTTAAAGATGGTATCTTCATGTAGCTTGCTGGTCCGAATGCAAACATACTTATAGTGTTTCATCACAAAAAGCCGTACTGAAGCTGTGATGCTTTATAACATATATATACTGACACTGGGTAGACTAGCCCTTGGCCGATCCACTTAAACAGAGTGTCAAGCCAGGGTAGTTCACATATACATATTAGTGATTTTAGTCCTCATTATTTTAGTGTCATACATTGAGTTCCCTTGTTTGCTTCACCACTTAATTATTTTGCGCTGTAATCAAAATTACTTCACTTATGTGACAGTCATCCAGTTGACAGGCTGAAGAAACTGTATAGCCTGCATAGGAAACTGCTGCACCCCTCCTGCTGACTTTAAATATCTGACAAACGTTAACTATTGGCTTCTTAATGGCGATAGTCTGACATTACATTAACCTTCCAGGAGGGCGTGTGGTAGCCACATCCTGAAGCCTGCGGCCATGGTTCTGCTGTGTTGACACAACACCACGTGCTGTAACAAGGGATTCTGAAACCCTAAAACAACACATGCACCTCAAGTCTATACTGACCTTCGAACAGGGTGTGCTGTAGCCACATACTGAAGCGTGCGGCCGTGGTTCTGCTGTGTTGACACAACACCACGTGCTGTAACAAGGGATTCTGAAACCCTAAAAAAACACATGCACCTCAAGTCTATACTGACCTTCGAACAGGGTGTGCTGTAGCCACATACTGAAGCGTGCGGCCGTGGTTCTGCTGTGTTGACACAACACCACGTGCTGTAACAAGGGATTCTGAAACCCTAAAAAAACACATGCACCTCAAGTCTATACTGACCTTCGAACAGGGTGTGCTGTAGCCACATACTGAAGCGTGCGGCCGTGGTTCTGCTGTGTTGACATGACACCACGTGCTGTAACAAGGGATTCTGAAGCAATGCGGCAATCTGACCAGGCATCTGTGTGAGGCAGATAAGTAGATTAGTGTATGAAATCATGAACAGCACCTGAGCAGATACACTTCGGGACATCAATGCATTGCAGGATAAAAACAAGCACATACAACTGTAATCTGAAAGCAGTGCATAACATAAAAGTGGACTACAAAATATATTACACATAAATGAACATGTTACAGTCAAAAGAGTTGGTAAATAAATCTTATGATTCTCTGTGAAAAAAATATAATAATAACAATTAAAGCTGTTATCCAACACTATTACCTATTTACCACATCTGGTAAAAAAGACAAAAAAAAAAAAAATGGACAGATTGAAAAAGAATGAACTGGATTTGAGCCTGTGACTCCCTAGTATAATATACAATGAACCTAGTACTAAAAACCAGCCTGGAAGCAGTTCAGCTTTGATCTTTTGCCCATAGTCCATCACAAAAGACATAAAGAATACAGTGTAGCAAGGATGATCTCCACTGTCATAGTAAACTGCACTCAGCAATGTTCAGTTTTACAGCAATAACGGTTTCCTATCATGTGCCTCTAAATGAGGGGAAATTTTGCTTTTCCGCACTTTGCATAGGACACATCTGGCCCTTTGTACTCTGCAATTTTCAGCATTGCAGCCATAACGGTTTTCGGTCAGGCGACTTCCAGCTATGGGGAAAATTGCATTTTTCGAATTCTGATCGCAAGTTGTGTCAAAATCTACATCGCAGGCAAAAAATAAGATCAGATTTGTGATCAGGTTGTTACACTACATCAGGGAGCATACTTAAAATATTTAAACACAAAACTTTTGGACACATGACAACTTCGGTAATCAGTGCATTTCCACAGTTTTCACGACATGAAAACAGTTTTTGCAAACGTAATTTGCCCCAACGTATTGTGTCTGTGTTTGAAATTTCAGCTCATTCGGATAAACCCTTCTTGAAAAAATGACGTCATCGCATTCTATTGATGGTAATATGGCGTCCAAATTAGGTCAGACTGAAAAGCAAAAATTGTGGGAAAAACTTTCCATATAAAATTGATAACAAATAGAATGCATTTTAACCTCAGAGTGGCTGAACTAGTCCGCAGTGCCTAATTATGTCAAAAAAAATTACTTGAAAAAAAAAAGACAGCAACAGAACTAGCAGGAACTATCTGGATGTGAACCTGAGACTGCCAGGTACAACCTCCACTGTGCTATGGTGAAAGCCAGTGAAAAGAAAATACCAGAACACAGTCACATGCATAGGGTGATTGTGCCTTTGATCTGCTGCTCCTGGCGCCAGACAGAATTACAATTGTAATACTGAGTAGGGCCATCCATCTAGAAACAGCAAATGGAATTTCCTCCCGACAGGTATACGTGCTTGTGAGAAGAAGATTTTTTAAGCTTAACAATGAAATTCAAAATGGTCGTTAAATCAAGTGACTGGCCAAGAGAAACTAAATGTCAAACGTTGCTTCATATGTTGATTATAAAGACTGCAAAGTTTGGATTCTCTACCTTCAGTAGTTTGGGAGATTTGCCATTTTACAAGAGAACTAAAAATAAAAATAATAATAATAACAATAATAATAATAATCTGAACAATTTCAAGAGGTGTCCCACAGGGAACCTGTGTGGGCCCCTAATTAAACAAAGCAATGCACATTTTCCAGGTTTCTACTCAATTATCTCCCCTGAAAATGTGGCACTATTTTGACATTTTAGGGAAAATCTAGACATATGCTTGAATAAAGGGTAGGATAAATCTACAAGACCAAAGCAATATTTTCCTACTTCTGCTTCCTCTAATTTTGAAGAATGCATGAAGTGAAGGTTTAAAAAATGTAACTCAACATCTGAATATTTAGACAAGAGAACAGTCTCTATTTTTCACCACAACCTTTGCATGTAAATTTGACACATGTAACCTCTAATCTTCAAACATTGCCTGGCCATGTAAATTTGACACATAATTTTCAACACAGTCTTTCCATGTAAAAATGGTGTGTACCTCAAATATGTTTTTTCAAAACATCCTTTTCACATAACTGTGATACACACCTCTATCCTTTCCACATAACTGTGATATATGCCTCTATCCTTTCCACATAACTGTGATATATACCTCTATCCTTTCCACACAACAGTGATACATCCTTCTATCCTTTCCACATAACAGTGATACATACCTCTATCCTTTACACATAACAATGATACATACCTCTATCCTTTCCACTTAACAGTGACACATACCTCAATGATACTTAACAGTGACACATACCTCTATCCTTTGCACATAACTGTGATATATACCTCTATCCTTTCCACATAACTGTGATTTATACCTCTATCCTTTCCACACAACAGTGATACATCCTTCTATCCTTTCCACATAACAGTGATACATACCTCTATCCTTTACACATAACAATGATACATACCTCTATCCTTTCCACTTAACAGTGACACATACCTCAATGATACTTAACAGTGACACATACCTCTATCCTTTCCACATAACTGTGATACATACCTCTATCCTTTCTACATAACTGTGATACATAGCTCTATCCTTTCCACATAACTGTGATACATAGCTCTATCCTTTCCACAATGGCTATCTCACATAACTTTGATACACACCTCTATCCTTTCCACGTTCTCCACCATTTCAGTGAAGTCTTTGATGTGTGAGAATGGCAAGGGGGTCCTGTGGAAGGGCAGTGCCAGCGTCTCCGCCTCGTGTTTCGCGTCCACATCTACATTCGTGCTGACAGCGGGGATCTCTAACCTCACACGCTTGTATGGCTACAACATAATTATTTCATACTTTTCAAAGGTGACATATCAGGGTTTCCATCACAGATACAAGTTATACAATGTGATTTCACTTTTTTATCTACATAAACTAATAATATGCCATTATCTCTTAGGAAAGTCATCCCCTCACTTCCACTTCCCACAAGGGAAAGCACCAAGATCATGTACTTACGAATATTTGCAAAATTTGTCCCTCCAGAACACTTTGTCCTTATTTATTATGAGTTTATGTCCTTATGACCTTATTTATACTTCCTGGCCTGTAATATACAACATCAGCAGAAGAATTGTAGTATTATGGTTTTCTTGAAGTGTACCCTGACAGAGCTGGTCAAAGACTTGTTGGCCCTCAGCCTTGATGTATCCATATCAACATGGACTTCCTCCAAGGATCTATTCTTCTCTCGAACGCGGCGAATTGCTGCTGCCCACTGAGCGTCAACTGAACGGAATAATACCTGAAACAGGTGACAACCCACATAGCTTATTAAAACAAGAGGCAACGAGAAAGTTTGACATGTCAAAAAGGGGGCAATGATCAGAAGAAAAACAAAAGGTATCAATCGTATAGCTGGTTTTATGTGCCTGTGTCATGACTGTTCCTTAGGCATACCTCAAGCAAGCCAGAGACCCATCTTAGGCAGGCTCGTAGCAAGCAAACAGGCTCCCTGTAGAGGGCTGTATTATTGTGGCTTGTACTCTGTCTTGTTAATCTTTGACATAAACAAACGGTACTGAACGTGTATCTCAGATGGGATTCCTCTCATGCCAGCAAGAACTCCCCTAATGTCAGACCTGACTCCACTTGTGTCAGACACGATTCCCCTCATGACAGACAGGATTTGCCCTCATATGAGATAGGATTCTCCTTGGGTCAGATGAAATTCTCATGTCAGGTTGAATTCAGCTTATCATGTGTCAGACATGCAGGGACGCACTCTCTCGTTGTGATAACCACAACAAGAAGTATTGGAAAATTGAGTTTCAGACAAATTTTGTATTGAGTTGTCCTGAAATAAATTGAATTCTTGATACACTGGTGACAAAAAAATACTCAATTTTCAGATTTGTTCAAAATGAGTTTCTAAAAAGAAATTGGCTAGAAAAATACCATTATCAACAGTAGCACTGAAATGATTATGCCATACTATACCCCTGAGCCTCCATAAATTTATTTATTTATTTATTTATTTGATTGGTGTTTTACGCTGTACTCAAAAATATTTCACTTGTACGATGTCGGCATTATGGTGGGAGGAAATGAGCCTCCATAAATTATTTTTCATTCCCCAGATTCAATTAAAGTTGTCAGAAAATTGTTACATACCATTCGTTGCCTTGGAATTGCTATTGTCACAAGGTTGGGATAAAACAGTTTATACAAGGAGAGCAGGCCCATCAAGTACGGCTGTGAGCCCTACAAAAGAAGGGAAGAAACTAACCCATGACAAGGAAATAGTTTCAAGATTATAGCCTACAGGCTGCACCAAAGGAAACGCCCCTTGCAAGACACCTGGGGACTGACGCTGTCTTTGAATAGCCCGAGGCAAAATTATTAACCAAAAATAAATGCCGCAGATACTTTTTATTGTATTCATTTGAAGAAACTGCTCATGAGTCACAAGTGTTTATAGTTCACCAGTCACTGCACACCATTGTGCTACCATCAAATGGAGTATTAACCCAATGGGAGCCACGTTAGACGGGAGCCCGATGGGTGATAGGCTTTCACTGGATGCTCTTGCCAAAAATCTAAATAATTTTAAAAAGAATACACCTACAGCTGTTGCTTGGAGTTTGAGAAGATGTCGGACCCGAAACATGCGGACATCCTCCCTCTGAGTCAGCTGGTACAGCAAGTAACAGACATGAGGCATCTGCAACATTGAGAATGTTTGTTCAGTTTTTACAATCTGCATTTTAGCATTTGGGTCCTCACAAACCCAGTTCTTAATACTTATTTACTTATTTAGTTGGTCTGAGCTGAACCCCTTGTGACAAAAATATGACAATACAGGCATTATCCAGATAAAATGTGTTTAATCTAGTTGTCAAGGGAATGAAAATTAAGTTGTATCAATAATTAATTTGTATCAATAAGTTGATAATGAATACAAGCTAAATACATAAATAAAGCACTCCACTGACTCTGCAACAATACTGAATGTCCACACTTATAATGACACAAAACTCAAAATGAATTATGACGCACAAGCAATTCTGCCCCAATCAATCCCCCCCCCCCCACCAACCTATTTCTGTTCACAACTTGGGGAAAAAGAATATTATGGCTGAAGTCAAAGAGCATGCTGTATACCACGAAGAAAACATATAGCTTACTCAGGGAAAGACTCCTTGGAAATGCATGAAAAGAGGATGTATGCAAAACTTGAGAATGTGAGTACAATACAGCTGAACACTCTTCACAAGAACCAAGTCTAAAGTATACGTATGCTCTCATATTGAACTTTTGGTTGTAACAAACATGTTACCTAGGAAGTGTCAGAAATGATCATTCGTTATTACGGATCATGTGAATCAAAACAATTGACTACATTTTGCTTATTGTAATAAATCTAAAGAAATCAGTGAAGGTATATTCAGATGCACTTTTTCCTGGCATTTTCACTCACCATAATTTCACTTTTGTGTGGTCTTTCACTAAATCATCAATGAATTTTCCTTATTCAAGCATTCACTGTACATACCAGTGCATTACTGTCCAAGAAGTAGAAGATAATTCCATAGAGAGCATGAAGTTTGTCTTTGCCATCGATGTAGTCAAAGACAAGATTAATCCACCGAATTAACAGGGCCTGCGAAAATACACGAGGAAGGTTAATTCATATACACTGCAGAGTTCCAGATCTCTATTACAAACAGGGGTGAAACTTCAACACACATGTATATAATGCAAACAATACAGACCTTCTGCATATTTTTGCAGACCTGACATATCACTTATTTAATGAATACAAACAGCATACACATGTATAGTAAGTCCTTTTTCAGGTGATTATCAATTAGAGAACTTTTTGTAGCACTATTAAAGTTTCTGTCCAGTTGAATATCAATCACAGAATTTCTTGTAATACTAAGTTTTGGTCCACTAGATTATCAGTTACAGAACTTCTTGTAGCATTAAATTTCGGTTCACTTGATTATCAATTAGAGAATGTCTTGTAATACTAAGACTTCTGGTTCAGCAGATTATCAGTTATAGAATTTCTGGTATCACTAAGTTCTGGTCCAGTAAATTATCAATTTCTTGTATTTAGTCACAAAGTTCTGGTACAGTACATTATCGATTGTAAAATTTCTTCTAGTACTTAGTTCTGGTCCAATAGATTATCAATTATAGAATTTCTGGTATCACTAAGTTCTGGTCCAGTAAATTATCAATTTCTTGTACTTAATCACTATGTTCTGGTCCAGTATATTATCAATTATAGAATTTCTTGTAGTACTATGTTCTGGTCCAGTATATTATTAATTATAGAATTTCTTGTAGTACTGAGTTCTGGTCCAGCAGATTATCAATTATAGACTTTATTGTATCACTAAGTTCTGGTCCAGTATATTATCAGTTATAGAATTTCTTGTAGTACTATATTCTGGTCCAGATTATCTATTGTAGAGTTCACCCTATTCCTGAGAAGAAGGTTCTCTATGGTACCTGTGTGTTGATTGAGGGGATGTTGGTACACATCCATGATATGGCCTTCAGCACTGCGTCTTGAGGCACCACTGTCTCTGGGATCAGACATTTGATAAGCTTACTGCTCACAGTCTCAGCTGTAACACATCACATATAACATATTATATACATGTACATAAACTCTTTCACCTACAATGCTAGTAAAACATACTATTATGTCAGTCAGGCTCAGATCATTGTTTTGATACATTGATATCCTTTTGTTTGTGCTTGCTTGCTTGCATGTAACATCCAGGCGGGTTTTTCTAGCCAATTTCTTTTCAGAAACTCAATATTTTTTCATCACCAATGTATAAAACACTCCATTTATTTCATGCAAACTCAATACAAAATTTATCTAAAACTCAATTTTCTGATATTTCTCGTTGTGGTCACCACAATGAAGCAGTGGCTAGAAAATCCCCTGCCAGTACTCTGAGTACATGTCTTTTTTTAACTGGTTTAACTTTTTGAACATTATCAATAAAACAGAAATGTCAGTACACATTTATCAACTTTGAAATCACGTACCAAACTTTCTACTGGCTGCCACATCAATGATTTTGGAGAAGCAGTTGGCCGGTAACCCCGACTCCTTGGCTAGAGTTTCTATGAACTGAATATCCAGTGACAGCTGAACAGAGTCTCTTTGCCTGGATGTTTGGCCAGCAGCTGAAAGAGAAATAGAAATTTTATACCAGAGTTGATACATAATGAATCAACTTCCTGGCAGTTTGATTGTTAAATTCACTTAAAAGAGAAGCTACATTTTTAGAAAGTATGTATCATCTGAAAGGCCATTTCATGCAGATTCCAAATATGGTCTTCATTATTTTTTGGCATTCTTTTATAGTGATTAAGACAGAAATTAAGACTGAGGTGAACTGAGGTGGCCATATAATTCTAACATTCACTGCAACAATGTGTTCATCACCCCAACTCCAAAAATCACTACAGATTTTCAAATCAATGGGCCTACAATGCATTACAGTGGGAGGAAACCATGACCATCCACGGGTTGCTAGAGGACCTTCCCCGATGGCTGGAGAGAAGACAGTATGAACTGGACAAACTCACAGCGACCGCAGTTTAAATTAACAGTAACACAGTCCTTGTAGATGGACTGGAGTGCAGACCTCCATGAGAACTGTTCCATCAACTTCATGTATGGAAATCAGCAGCAGTTTTAGTTGAGACCGTGGACTCAGTGTCGCGATGAATGCCAAGACGTTCAAATATCACATCTTCAAGGATGGAAGGGCTAACCAAGCGTCCTTATGAATGTCAGTTTAAAAAAAACACTGAGTCAATTACGATGGACTAGCTCCGATGGGGTGCAATCTGATGAATATGCATCCTAAGACAATATTCAACAAATAAACTGAAAAGCATCCACATTAACTAGTTTCAGGTTTTACTTCAATAACATAGTGTTGTTGTTGTACTTACCAGTGATTACACCTTTCAACGCATCTTGAAATCGAGATTTACCACCCTTTCCTTTAGATCTTGGAGTCGCCATACTTCGACTGACTTGGCGATCTGATGACAGTTTTCAAAACTAAATCCTTCAGACGGTAACATCCCTCGATGACAGGTTAACTACTCCCGATTTAAGGAAAAATCCATCGATTGGAATGAAGCGGAAGAAATCCGCCAACTCGTTTCAAACCAAACCTCGTTATGACCCAGGTGATTAAAAAACACGACGCAGAAAAAAGGACACGGACTTTCCTTTATAAACGCTGTAGCAAATCACCAAAGAAGTAATCATTGATTATTAATGTAACCTTTTGCTTAAACAACGGCAAGTAATGCTGTCTGCATAAAATATAATTATACAAAGCTTGTTTTCATAAAAGTCCGTTTTTATATTTTTGTACGATCTGTCTGTTGAGTATTGTTGAGGTGTACCAGCGTCAAAATCAGCAGTCACTAGACTTGATTGACACGTGCTGCACAGACTTTGAAAAAACTTTGTCTCCTTCGCGGTCGCCATCACTTTATTTACCGGTACCAGAAATTTGTTTGCACTTGAGAGATTTTTCAAAATGGCAGAAGATATGGCGAAGATTTATGAGGTAGCAGTGAAGATAGCCAAAGATGCGGGCGCTATGATTCGAGAGGCTTTCAGCGCAGACCAGGTGATCCAAACGAAAGATGGGGCAATGGACTTAGTCACTGAAACGGATCAGAAAGTCGAAAAATACATCACAGATATGGTAGAAGAAAACTTTCCCACTCATTCCTTTATCGGAGAGGAATCAGTGGCAGCGGGAAAGAAGTGCGAATTAACAGATAACCCCACGTGGATTGTCGATCCCATAGATGGAACAACTAATTTTGTTCATAGATTTCCTTATGTGGCAGTTTCCATTGCAGTGGCAATAAATAAAGATATAGAAATCGGAGTTGTCTATAACCCTATACAAGAAGAACTGTACACAGCGCGAAAAGGTCAAGGAGCATTTGTTAACGGGAAACTGTTAAAAGTTTCCAGGAAAGAAAATTTGGGCGAGGCTTTACTCCTAGGAGAGTTTGGCGCTGACAGAAATCCGGAAAACTTTAAGACGAAAATGGACAATTTCCATAAAATTATGATTCATGCGCGTGGGATGAGGAGTTTGGGGTCAGCAGCACTGAACATGTGCATGATTGCTTCGGGAGTGAATGATGGCTATGTCGAATACGGAATACATATTTGGGATATAGCAGCAGGGTACCTTATTCTTCAAGAAGCAGGAGGTGTGGTTCTGGATCCAAGTGGGGATGCTGTTGATCTCTGCAGTCGTTCTGTTTTATGTGGGTCGACAGACAAACTGTGTCGAGAGATTGTCAGTAAAGTCAGTCATGTTCGGTACGAAAAGGACTAGAATAAATTGACCTGAGAATCAAGTCACACCATTAAATCAGCGCCATCACCTGGCTCTGTAACATTTAATTATTCATTTGCATGATATTGTCTGTATAATTTAAGTTTACATACATGGACATGTAGTTGTAATTGTTAGAAATTAATTAAGTTATGTGTTATGAATCAGAATAAGAGAAAATGATTCTCTTGTGGCATTTTAAAATACAAGATTGTAACTAACCAGAACAACCTGTCTGCAGATTGCTGTTTCACTATTGTCAATGCCCGCCCATCTGGCAATCTGTGACAATAGGTCCAAATATCAAAATCATCTTGGCCAAGATTGCTCGGCTAGATTTAAGCTTTTAAATTAATGTTAATGTCTAGTACATGTACATGATTAGATCAATCATGATTGTCCATTGCCTCATTTACCTGAGTTTTTGCCTGAAGTAACGCTCTCACGTTATTTGTTCTTCTGATGCATTCGCTAACATCCTGATTAAATATGGTTGTATTTAATGAATGACACAGTTCAGATGAGCAAAGTACCTTAATAATCACAATGTGATATAATACCATATAATGTGATAGATATTAAAAACATTCAGGAAATTGTTTCATAGTGTGCTTTAAAATTATTTTAAATCTTAAGGTCTCTATGACGATGGTCTCACTAGGATTGAGCTTGTGGTAAAGTGGTGACAGCATAATTCTAACTCGTTCCAATAAATGATATCGAGTAGAACATTGTAAATAAAATGACCTACTGAATGGGAAATAAGTGCCGGGTGCAAAGTTCGTAAAATTTACGATAATTTTAATTCATGCACATTTTATAGAAACTTGGAATAATTGTCAGGTTTCCTCCCAGCACAATGCTGGCTGCCGTCGTATAAGTGAAATATTCTAGAGTACAGAGTAAAACACTAATCAAATAAATAAGTAAATAAATTAGTGCTTGATGAAATTAATTCGTCATAAATGTAATAACATTGTGTTCTGTATGAAGGTAAACGAAATGTGAACATCTTTCCCAGTTAGGTTTCAATGGGACAAGAAATTGTTGTACGTGCTCACATGTCCTAGTCATCCACAACGATATGTCCATCGACATTGGAAAGTATTTGATTATTAAATCACAAACCTGTCTGTAAAATTATTGGATCATTTTGTGTTAAATTATGAATATTTTTACTGCCAGCATAATAAATTTTGTTATGCAATCAGTGTGAAGACTTTGTCTGTTGAATTTTTGTGTTGTCCATCAAGGAACAGGTCCTTGTTTGTTTAAAATGTATCTTTACGCATCTTGTATGGAAAAGTGTCTCTGTTTTGGCAAGCATTCAGGTGAATTCTTGAGCTTCAGGTCTGATGTGACTAAGTATTATATCAGGGTGCAACATGTAATTGAAATATATCAATCCAGTGTCTGCCCTGTACCACTGAAAGGCAGACTAGTGTTATGCATTACCACTCTCGTGATACCTAGTAAAGGCCAGTCAGCATGCTGCATTATTAATTTACCATGCTACCTCAGTGTAATGCCTCTCTCAAGACACCAGATTTGGCACTCGGGCCACAGCACAAATCCAAAGGCTGGATATTGCTGATATCAGTAGACTTGCTGGGTTTTTTATGCATTATTTATGTGATGTCTCCTTATATAGGCCAATGTGATTGTGGACAAATTTACGATGCTGCCTCACTGGAATGCTATGTTCAAAACATACAGATAGTGTACAGTATATTGCTTTATCTTTGATGTTTGTGGTGAATAAATAGACTGTATTTAAACGTGGAATATGATTTATGGGTAAAAAAGAAAGGACAACCCTACACCAACTGTATATATGTATCGATAAAGAATCCTCTACACAGTTCAAAAAACGTCACATTATTTTTGTGATGAATGTTAAAAAGAGATATCTCAATTTAAAGTAAGCAAAAGTGTCCATTTGGGTAAAATCGAACGGGCCACCACGCTCTCAATTTTAACCAATCAAGGGCGAGATATTTCTACTACTCGTGACATCAGCAATATTTAGTTCACGATTTTGCCACATAGGAGTAGTGTTAAATCAGCTGTTTTCCTTGTGATTACAAGACAACTGTGAAATACTTTTAAGCCATTTTCGACGAGAAAGAGGTAGTGGAAGACATCTGGGTTTATACCCTAAGGTTTCAATCAGGAGACCACAGTGTGTGGCCTTCGATTGTAATAATAAATGGTACAGTACTGCGCACACAAAAGGGTGTCTCGCCCCTAATACTAAAAGTGTAGGGTACAGATGATGCGACATCATGTTTCCAGTTTCTCTGAAATGGCGTATCCTATAGCCTTGTAAGAATTCCAGATTAAAAGGTGATTTATACAGTTATACAAGAATGTCATGAAAAAATGCCTATGCCAGTATAAGTCTTAATGGACTTTAACTTAACTTGGCTTATATTTTTTGTTGGCTTTTCTTTTCAGAGGTAAATGAATACATAAACCAGTTTGACTTTTTAGTTTTCTTTTCTTTATATATGCTCCCAGCTGTACATGTATAAAGCCTACTTATATTGCTTAGGAAACTTATGTCTCTGACACAACACTCCATTGGGAAAATTGTTTACATGTATTTCTTTATTTGGCTGTTGTGAGGGCGCATTGAAGCTAGAATGAACTGGAAATGAAGAACCACCTCACGATCTCCCGTGTGAAGTCAAATGGAAGCCGAATCGGCATTGCAGAAGCCTCTCGAGATCACGCTGGTTTTGGACGAGACATGGTGGGGGCTCTCATGAACTACAGTGATTTCACGGAGGTTAACAAATCTGTTGTTGTTGGGTGGGAGAGCCCCCACCCTATCTCCTCCAAACCCAGCGTGATCTCGAGAAATTTCTGCAGTGCAGATTCGTCTTATTACGTCATGTATTTCTTGACTGCAGTCAGATATGAAACGGGACAGGTAAACTACCTGTTGCATTATTTAACAATTAATGGCTTCATTCACTGCCTATAGGCTGTGGTAACTGCAGTCTAAACAGGAAGTGTCCATTGCTTTCGGACGAGGCCTCAGGCCAAGTCAAAAAACAATGGACAGCTCCTTTTCTACTGCAGTTATCATAGCGCATACGCAGTGAATGAAGCCATTGCTTTTATTCTAACACATCACCCAATCATACACACACATTAATTTTCAGTTTTTTTTTTATGTCTTTCTTATTTTACAAATTAATACCTATTCACCCCTTTAATTTGAAAAAATTTCTCTTCCCTAGATCGTTCCAAGGGAGAGTCCACGTAGCACAACCACAGGGTCCTTGTTTTGTATATTGTGACGTCATCCCGCTGAATTAAGAATGGAACGTCATGAAACTAAAATGTGTCGTTTTTCGATGTCATGACGTCTGGCTGTAAAGTACTAAAAATGAATCTAAAATAGTGATATGGGTGTGGTTTTGATTACTGTTATAACAGTTTAACAACTGGGCCATGGATTGCATGGTGACGTCATGTTTGTTTCCATACGATCAGACGGCGTGCGCACACTGACGTATCCTCCCGCTCAATGCCTGCGGTTGGCATAATCCCGGTGAACGCTATGACGTTACCTGCAGACAACAGTGTTCTGTCAAGCAAAAAAAAATTCATTTCGAACACTCTACGGTGTATGCAGTTGACGTCTCTATTTTTTATATAGAAGGGATGTCGCAGATGTGGTAGAATATAAAATTAACTTTGAAATACTGGACTTTAACTACATAATGGCTTGTTGCTCCCACAAATTTATTAGCTCACTTTCCAAGCACGCGCTCATTGTCTTTCGGGAAATTTCCGGAAAAAGCCGAATGACGAACGCGGGAACGGCGGGGTCAGAGGTCACTTCTATCTCTTCCGCCAATGTGGAAACATGGCCGATGATCAGGATAAGTTCCATTCATTGTTAGAAGGGCTTATGAACCCTGATAACAATGTTAGAAAAGCTTTCGAGGTTAGTATAGACCTAAAGATCCCAAGTTATTAACTGGATGGAATGTTGATGTGATAAAGATAAGATTAATGGAACTTTCGCTGGTCGCCATGCCGGTGTGTGTAATGTTACACGATTCGCACGTGTGCATTTCTGCGCATGTTAAGACAGTGGTGAAAATCGAGACTAGTTAGTGAAACAAAATATCAGAGGTCGGCTATAAAGTTTACCCTGTCGGCACTTAGCTACGGGATGTTTTTCACTGTAAACTTATTTGGTTTCTTTATACGTTCGTATTATTTTCAAGAGGGATATGGTGCGACATTAGTATGTGTGAAGAAAGAGAAAACTTATTTCGATAAATCAGATGAGAGTTGTAAAGTTTATCGTGCTGTTTTGTTGATGTGGTAGTAGACATAACATCTTTTTGACGGAACACAGCTTTTCAGAGTATACATGTAAATTAGTGGCTTGCCAATACAATGAAAGATCAGTAGTCCTTATTCGACTGATAGACAACTAGTCCGTCTAGATTGACCCAGGATGAGATTTTAAAATTCTGACATTCATCAAAACCATGAGTCCATCACCAGTACTAAAAAAATTCGCCGCTCGAAAAAACTCCGAACTCGAAAAGTGGCAATCAACTCACCTTTTCTGCCCATTTTTGTGCCATTTTCTGCTTGAATCTTAAATTTATCTTCTTAATGCACTACCTTTACTGATGAAACTAATTAAATGGCATTCTTGTGGTCACATTCAGGTGTGAGACCTGCAGATGTATCAAACAGCTCACTGTTGACAGCCATTTTGAAAAGTGTCGTAACCTACACTTGGTCCGGAAATGTAACAGAAGTTCTTTGTTTGGAAAACATCTTGAAAACAAATATGTTTTCATTGCCATTTGTAGGTTGCAATAAAAATTTTAATTATACACCCAAGAAGGGCAGAAAATTTTTTCTTTCTGCGAGTTCAGTTTGAATATAGGTAGGTTTGTGTGACCCGAGCGTGAAACTATCGAAAGCAGTTCCATCAAGTTTGGAGTTCTGCGGTGATTTTTTTGAGTACGAGTGATGGATTAAGGGTTGCAATGAATGTCAGAATTTTAAAACAACACCTATGCAACCAGCATAAAATCCCGTCTTATGCCGAATTAGTTTCAGTTGTCATGCTTTAACCTGCTTGAACCTGTTAGACTGTCAAAATGCTGACTCAGCTTATTCTGTATAGTTTCCAGAGCTCTTCCTGAGATTCTCACCTTTAGTAATTGAGGACGGTAACTCTATGAACACCCAAGTGTAAATGACCTAAAATTTCGTCCCCAAAAAGTGCATGTTTAGAGGTAAATATGTCATAAAATATTATATTTGGTGCTGAAACTTACATTTTCTCAGAAAGATATCATCCTATCGTCCAAACGAACCTTAAAACACCTTCCTTCCTACTATCAATAGAACTCCCAGAATTGGGAACAAAATAGTAACTTAGTCACGGACAAAATTTTTGGTCAGTTAGAGTATGTTTTCTGTGGACAACACAGTTGTGATAGGTGCTGAGAGAAATGTGACACAACTGCGCCAGATTTGCAGAAACTAAGGAACAATTTTTCCTGTTCAGATGCAATTACCAATTTTCTGCCATCACACAGTTTCAAACAAGCATTTTTCTAATGTATAGCCAAGTTGTTTTGCGACTTGCCATCTGAAACAGATTGCACCAGGTTCTTAAAAAGGAATCAGATTGTGGATTTAGCCCACTCGGCACCTTCTTCCTGGTGGTTTTCGCAATCTGAAATGGTAAGATGAGTGTGTACCATTGCGGAACATTTGGACCACAATCCTGTCCCATTAAGGCTGCCTTGGTTCAGATCGTGTCCTTGGCTATATTTCTTGCTGTCGTATGTCTGCCTTGTTCAAAGAGTTCTATACACTGCAAACTTTTTGTCTGCTGATAATCATACAGACTGTGTAAATGTCCCAAAACCTATAACTTTGAGAACTGTAGGACAATACAAAGATTTAGCCCAATCATCCTGGTGTGCAGGAATTTTAAACAAAGCAGTGGTTTACACCTATAATTGAGCTCACAGCTGTCAGTGTGAGTCCACAACTATCAGTGTGAGTTCACAGCTATCAGTGTGAGTTCACAGCTATCAGTCTGTCTACCATGAAAAGGGAGTGTGGCCCAACATTCTGCAATACTCGTTGTCAAAATTTGTTGGGCTAATTCTGACAAGATTACACCAGACACTGATTCTGAAGAAAGAAAGCTGACCACAGATTAAAACCTAATGATTTTCTTCCTATTATTGATCAGCCCAAGATAGTTGTCAGTTGGTGTACTCTGGTGCCTTTAAAATGTTTCAGTTTTTATGTCCACAAAACTAAGATTTCTAAAATGTGAAATTGGATATACTGTATTTGATGTTTGAATATATAATGTTATTTGTATGTCTCTTAAGTGTTCAATCTGAGGATGTCGTCTTGTTTCAGTCAACCTATGATGCGGTCCCACCTCAAACAAAGATAACATTTCTAATCCAAGCGTCCAGAAACCCTGACCGGTCTGTTGAGGTGAGGAACAAGCAATATTCATTGTGAAAGTGAATAATCTCGTAGCTTTTTTTTTTTTTTACGTTCTCTCGTGTTTCGGTGTGTGTATGTGTGTTTTGTCTTTTTTTTTTTTTCAATAATAAAGTAAGGGTTGAGTTCCCAAATGCAATAACAGGAAAGGTTACCATCGTACATTTCTTTTTGGCTAATTGGTTAGATGTGTTATAATGTTTCTTCTAATGCAATAGGTAGGAGGACACGGCAGCATTAAGATGTATTCCTAATGCCTAATACTCGATAACAGTCACAAGCCTGCAAATAGGTTTTTGACATTTTTGAAAACACCCCTTTGGTGAAAGTGGTTTGACTGAAGAGACCTTTTTTCAGTAATATACAACACTGACAACATGGTCATACTACTTCATCCATAAGGGTGTTTTCAAAAGTGTCAGGCACCTGTTTGCAGGTTCGCAGTCCATGGTTTCCTCCAAATATGAAGGTAACTCCCATCAAAGTGAAAAAGCCTTCAGTATGTCATCAAACGACAATGAAATGAATAGAGAGTGGCCTTCTCATGAGTTCATTTGCTCCTGTCAACAGAATTAACAAATGTATGTAATCAATTCTTTTTTTTTTTTTTTTGTTCCTTTTTCTTTTTTGGCCCCAGTCACGAACACTAGCTGCTGTGTTAATACGAAGGTTGTTCAGTTCAAGTTTCGAGGAAATATGGCCTCAGCTACCAGAAGACCTGAAAACAGCGGTGAAAGAGCAGCTACTGTTAGCCGTCAAAGAGGAGTTAACTCCCCCTGTGCGGAGAAAGATGTGCGATGTTGTGGCTGAGCTGTCAAGAAACCTCATTGGTACAAAAGATTTGATTGAAAATGACAACAGAAATAATAAGAATTTAATTATCTTTCTGTTTGAAAGACCGCATGCTTCTCTTCATCAGAGAGCCGGTCCTAATCATATTATTATTGTTATTATCCTAACCATAATTTAAGTCAGTTTGGAAATACGACTGTCTCTTAGTCTTCATGCATAGCTCTAACTTTAAACTTTGGCTTGAAATTGTTGATGACAAACTGTGTAGGTATTGTTGTGTCAATGATACTGAAAAACTCCTTTTGTGCAGCGACTGCGATCACAATGATGACTTCATTAGAGCATCTGTATGAAGAGTCACAGGTTGATAGACTTTTTAACATGGTGAAACATCATGTTTTTTCTTCCACATATGATTTCAGTGAGGCAGAATATTGACATTGATACAGACCTGCTGAGCCCAGTGAGACTTGGTGAAACATCATGTGTTTTCTTCCACATATGATGTTAGTGAGGCAGCATATTGACATTGATCCATACCTGCTGAATGAAGAACACTTATGATATAAACTAAATAATATCGTATTATGTCCTGCCCAAAGTCAAGAGTAGTGTAGGCCTCTTCGAATTCTGTTACTGGGTTATGTTTGCGTAAATTTATTTATCCATTTTGTCTCAATTATGTTTTGAACAGATGATGATGGAAACATGACGTGGCCTGAGGCACTGAAGTTAATGTTTCACTGGGCGAGTTCCGATGACCCAGGGCTTAAGGAGAGTGCGCTGCATATCTTTGGGTGAGTGTTACTCGTTGGAGCCTGGGCCACAGGCCACGGGCTCAAGACTGGTTCCAAGGAATTTTTTTCATAAATTTTCAACACTAGAATATATGCTAATGTTAACTTTATTATAATGACTGCAATGTTTATTCAGGATTGTTCAGCCAAATAAATACAATTTGCTCATCCCTATACCTAGAAAGTGCAGTAGTGCTTAATTGTTGCAAAAATTATTTTGTGAAATGAGAAGGCGACATATTATTAAATCCCATGAGGTGGTGCCAGTGTGAAGCAGGACCTTCAGCCATTTTTACATCATAAGTGAATTGTAGTGCTACATTTACAGTGTTACACTGCATCAGTTTCTTCTGTAACACTCTTTAATGTGACATTATGATGACCAGGGAAAGGAATATTGGACGTCAATAAATTGACGCTGCCTTGGTTTTTGACAGGCCCCATTACCACTGTCTAACTAATGTGAATTAAATTATTTTATATTTATGTACTGCAAATTTGGCTCCGGTGTGCCTATTGCTCACACTTTTTCTTGGTGAAGCAAATCTTTGTCACAAGATGTAAGCAGTTTTCTCAGTTTTATGCATAGGGGTTACCCAGAAAATTCATGTGGCAAATATTTGATGAAGTAAACTTAAGTTTTACTTTGTGGCGTCAAATTTTTAATTGCGTCCTGAATTTACATTTCCTGGGTTCTTATATTACTGTAGTGGCTGCTGAGGTTAGCATGGCAATGCGGCCTAATGACTCAGGTGCAACTCACCAATGTGGTCGCTGTGAGTTCAAGTCCAGCTCATGCTGGCTTCCTCTCCTGCCATGCGTGGAAAGATCTACCTAGCTACCTTGTCATGGGTTTCCCTAGGGCTCTGCCCGTTTACCTCTCGGCACAATGCTGTCCGCCGCCGTATTAGTGAAACATTCTTGAGTACGACGCAAAACACCAATCAAATCAATGAATAAACATATTACTGTGGGTCTTTTTAAGAAATCTGTTGAGAAATTTTTGATGCAACCCTGGTGTCCTAGAAAAACGTAGAAATATCCATAATACTTGTTCTGTAGACTTACGGATGGAGATTTCCCATCTTAATATCCTTTCCAAATGTAATCCACACCTTTATCTCGTTGCTGAGGAGAACATGTGAGCAGTAGATATGTAGTTCAATCCTGACTATAATAACAGTAATCTTGGTACAGGCCAAGTAATGGAGGCCCAGTGTCGGTATCTCGTGACTAGGTGGAGTGTTGTGTCTGGTGTCCTCAACATAGCGTTTCTGTGAGGCAGCACTGTTAATTTGTCACCATTGGATCTGGTATGAGACATTGCTTCTTTTTTTTAATCACAATGATGTTGAAAGTAACCTTAAACTTGAATAAATCAAATATGATCTTGGAGACTGTGTGTTACAGGGCTGTACCTGGAATATTTGGCAATCAGCAGAATCGGTACCTGGATGTGATCAAACAGATGTTGGCACAGAGTCTTCAGGACAGAGACCACCCACAGGTCAGAGACTCAAAAACGCCAACACCTTTGTCTAGGGCAGAGAAATTTGAACCACTGACTACATTTCACCTTAAGTTTAGTATGTGGAAATACCCTTTCATAACCACATAAATACCTTAAAAATAATACTTTGATGCCAACTCTTTAATATTTTCGAAAAAAGAAGAAAGTAACCAAACTTTGCAAAAAACTCTCAAGTGATCCCGGCTGAATTTATATGAATCATAATTATAATCTCGCAAAGTGTGCAATTTGAAAAATTCTGAACTTAAGGTGAAATGCAATAGTTCTCATGTTTTCTGTCTCTTTAAATTTTAACTTACAGTTTTATGAGACTTAGGATAAAGCTTTATTAAATTCAAGGTTTCTAAATGTCGGGTTTGTCAGCTGTACTTAGGTATAGTAAATACATACAACTCCTACTTGTAACCAGCAATACCGTCTTCCTGCATGAGTAATAGTACTAGTTTCAATAACATAAAAGGTCATGAATTGACCATTCGACAGAGGAGAGTTAGCCATGCCCACATTCCCGTCAATCAAAGCTACACAGAACAAGGGAGATTACTTTACACGAAATCTGTTATATGAAATACTCATTATGTCAGAACTGAACCACATAGCTTTTCACCGTAGAGCAAGGGATTTTATTTAAAATACGCCACGTTTTCAAGTCTCTCAAAATGTCTTTCGAGTTTCCACCGAAGACATTTGTCCATAGGCTTTCAAAAAGGTTTCCTTTCTGTGTGAGCTGTAGTATATGTAATCAAAATAGATGGTGTATATTTTTAACATACAGTATAAATGCATAATTTTTTCCATCAAAATTTTGTTTACTTTAGTTGTATTTAACATTATTTTTTTTACACTATTTGCGAGTGTGTCAGTCAAATGCAGTTTTCTTCCGAAGTTGTAGGTCATTGAACATAACTAAATTGCCCTCATCCATTCACATTTACACAAACTGTTCATTCGTTCTCAAGATACACTTTAAACGCATCTTTTTCCACGCATGCTGTCCGACGGACCAAACTGCCTGAATACTGATTGGCTATGTACACCAGTACAGCGGACAAGTTATCTCAGTACAAGGCTACACAAACACTTTGTGATTAAATTATGGATTTAATTAAACTCTTTCATAAGTCTTTATTTATTTATTTGATTGGTGTTTTATGCGGTACTCGAGAATATTTCACTTATGCAACGACGACGAATATTACCAGACATTGAAGGATTCGATATGTAACTTTTTTAAAAATCTTCGACAGTTCTATTGCACTGTCCACATTAATATCTTGACATGGTTTTTGGAGATATAAGTGATATTCTGCGTTTTGAATGATTATTGCTTATGCCATAACACAGACCATGTAATGTGACATGTCCGACAAGATACGTGCTCTGACTGAGGTCTTTTTATCGCACATTCACTTTGGCTAGGGATGAATTTGGAGTCGTAGCCGTGGACACACAGAACAAGACGGCTATAACGGCTAGCATTTTTTCCTTTGAGTAGGTGGAGGGCTCTGCTGTTACATGATGTACAAGATTTGGCTCTCTTAGTACAACACAGCAGAACCCCTTTGAAGTTCACTTAACAAAATCAGGATGATAATTCAGTGAAAAAAACATTACTTTGTGCTGAATCGAATCGTGAACTGGCTGCTGCAGTGGATAGTGTTGCTGTACCCAATAACACAGTGGATTTCAATTCAGTTTAGTCAGTTATATTGTCATATAGCAAAAGAAAATTTGGCCTTGGATTAAAATGCCGTTGTTGCTTTATGTGATAGTGGAGAATGATGTGATATTTGATGTTGTTTCAGGTGCGTTTTGAGGCATCAGAAGCGACCACGTCTTTCTTACAGGCATTTGAGAAGGAGCCAAATGTGCTGAATCATTTCAGGGACTTGGTGCCAGGAGTTGTGGAGGTAAGGTTTCTTGTTTTGTGTGTCCTTAAGAGGGAAGACCTGGATTCAGGACTCTAAAATTGACATTACCAGTACTCCTCCCGTGGTAATGTTAGCTGTTGTATGAGTGAAATATTCAACATAAGCATAGCATGCAACATCAATAAATAGTGCAATGGACCTAAAATTTCAGCCAAAACGTTTCAGGTAAATAAATGTCATAAAATATTACAGTTGTTGCTGAGACTTATATTTTCTCAGTAGGATATCATCCTACCTTCCAAGCAAACCTTAAAACACCTTCGTGCAATACAATAGAGCTCCCAAAATCAGGAAAAATGATAGTCTTGGATGAAATTTTAGGTCATTTACTCAGTATGTTTGCATAAAGAAAGAAGGGCGGAGTACTATTTTGTCTGATGCCATCCAGGGTGTACTTTGGCATGGCTACCTAATCATACAGATCAAGTATTATTGAAAGTGACCTCAAACCCAAAGCTAAAATGATATTTGAAATCTGCATTCTTGAATCCCTGAGCTGGTTAAAAACTCTTTGGCTTTGTCAAATGTCTGGCCTCTAAGGTGACACAATTTTATTTTTGTGTTTTATGGTAGAGCCGACACTAAAAAAAGAGTGAAGAAGAAGGGAATAAAAATAAAACTGTACAACCATATGATTATTTTGCCCGATCTTGATATTTGTTGTCATTTTTTAAGTAGAGCTGTCCTATAAATGCTGCATTTTTAGCTCCTTTGCATAATGTCCTATATTTCCTATGTTTGTTTTTTACACATTTTGTCCAATATTGAGCTAAAATGTATCAAGATCCCCCAAAACAAACAAGCCTAAATCAGCTGTCCGTCTTATAACCAGGCGTTTGTAATTTGTCCACGCAATTATTCAGTGACAAAATGGAACGATAACTGGCTAATCAAGTACTTGAAGGATTAGTGTCCAGATTTGGGATTTATTAGCTTTATTGGATGAAGACCAGAGGAGGTTAAGTATTAGCAAGTTCTGTGGCGTCCTTCCACCTGTCTGTCTGGATTCTGTTAACTTTTCCTTCAAAATGCTACTCCGCATACAGTTTTTATCCGATGTCAACGAAACTCGGGTCAAGTGGAGACTACATCAAGATACATAATTCGTAGTATAGGCTTTCCATGTCAATTATCGGTTGTTCGTCTTGTCTGTTCATCCAGTATCTTTCAAAATGCTTCTCCTCCTGCAGTTTTTGACTGATTTCAACAAATCTTGGGTGAAGTGTAGACAACATTGAGATACATGATTCATAGTATTGATTTTCCATCCATTATTTTGATTTTCGATTGTCTGTTGTTATATCTTTCACAATGCATCTAATTACTATTACAGTTTTTGTCCAATTTCAGCAAAACTCAGTAAAAGTGAATCAAGATACATAACTTGCACATTTCATTTTCAATTTTTCATAAGTTTCATAATTTTGTAATCGATTCCACGATAATTTTTTCTCAACCAGTACAATTACTGTTTCGTCAGAAGGTATTTGTGTATCCCCCCCCCCCCAAATGAAAAAATATCTATTCCATCAGTAAAACATGAATTAAAATTGGTGTGGCCTGATTCACATATGCCTGTGTAGTCCAAAGTGTGTGCATATACATTAATGATCTGACTTTGTTTTTTCCAGGTAGTAGCAGAGACTATAGCAGCTCAAGAAGATGACACACTGCTGAAGAGTTTGATCGACTTGGCGGAAAAAATTCCCAAGTTTTTGAGACCACAGCTAGAGAACATTATAGGTTTATGTATGAAGGTATGAAATGTGCTTGAAAACATCTTTGCGCTTTTTTTCGTAGTGTCTCAGCCAATAGTGGCCAAGGGGTATTGTTGTAACGGGCGGCATCCGTCTGCCCATATCCTTGTAAATGCTCTATCTCTAGAGAGGTTCATCTGATGTTCACCAAGCTTGCACCAAATTTACACTTTGGCATGAGGAAGAACCCTATTCATGTTGTGTGACCTGGACCGTTTTTTTTTTTTTCAAGGTCATTGGGGTCATTAAAGATTGATTTGATAAAAGGCTTGTAAGCATGATATCACTAGAACAGTTTAGCCGAAGTTTACCAAACTCACAGCACAGTTATAGTTCGGCATGAGGAAGAACGCTGTTGAATTTCAGCGACCTTGACCTTTTTCTTTCAAGGGCATTGGGATCATTTAAGTTAAAGTTTTCACAAGACTTGTATTATACACAACATCTCTGGGAATTTGTATCTATTTGTTACATTTTGCATGTGCTTAAGGCCAACGGGTTTTAAGTGCATTGCAAGGTATTTCTGATTTTTACCGTTTGCCTGAAAAGCCCACAGGTATTGTCATGTTGTTAATGCAATTAATGCAATTCCTTAAAAATTATCAGGCCTGGAATTAGCAGAATTAGGATCTACACATTTTTGGCATGGGGGAGATAAAAAGGCAAAGTCAGTATATATTGTAATTAATATCAGACATATTAAAGTATTTATATGGAATGGGATTGAGTGTGCAGAAGTGTGTGATTTTGCTCCATTTTTCTTTATCTGTCTAGACGGTTTCTGATGCAAACCTCGATGATCAGTGGCGACAACTCGCCCTGGAGGTGATTGTCACCCTGTCAGAGACGGCACCTGCCATGGTGCGCAAGTTTGGGAAATTCATTCCCCTTCTAGGTAGGATGGAAAACAAACACTCTTAATTTCTTGAGATGCAGTTTACAAAGTGACACTTTGAAGTGCACTCAGTCGCCAGTTTATCTAATGGATTCTCACCAAAGATGGCCAGATCTTCCTCAGTGAGATCACTCAAGCTCCTTATAGAATGAACTGCGACTTGGCATCTGGAATCCTGAGATATGTGAAAGGTTAATTAGGAAAAAAAGAAGGCTTTATTTGATTAAAGAAATTTAATGTGAACTTTTTCATTCAAATGTTCATAGTACTAGTAGTAACAATGTACTAACACTTAAATGGTAAATGAAAACAGGTTTTTAAATATAGACAGAGAAAAGTATGTGTATCTGATTTCACTCTCTGTTTAGTTCCTCAAGTGCTGGCTCTCATGGTGGATCTGGAGGACGACCCTGAATGGGCGCTACAAGATGAAGTCGACGAGGAGGATGGGGACAGGTGAGCAGGTTGTCATGGAAACCTAACCTGAATACAGTCTTTGAAGTTCATTTTTGCGTGTTTGCTCGATGTTTATTCAACTGTATGCTGAGGACATTGTTCTGTGTAGCCGGATAAATTTGACAGAGTTTCCTTTTTTGTGAAGCCCAACCCAACCCGATGTACTTCTGGCTCTAAAATCAATTCATACTGTAAGTCTTCAACCTATTCAACCACTCGAGCACTTTTTCCAGTGGAATTTATGCATGCAAGGATTAGGAAAATGATGCTAAAATGACGTGTTTGTGTGATTAAAGATGGGAACCATAAAACTGTACAAATTATTTCTTTACACCCCATAGTTCTGTCAGAATGTTCTAAAGTATTCATTGCAGAGGTGGTTGAAAAGGTTGAAGAATTACATCGTTCAGAGAGTTGAGGAATTGATGCATAGAAAAAAATCTGCATTTAGATTGATCTACATGGGTTGGATATTTCTTTATGCACCTGCACACTAGGTTCATCTTCAATGTTAAAAGACCTCCACATTTTAAGGGAGAGTTAACTGTGGAAACAGGAACCAAGGAAGTATATAATTTCCCTAGAGTTACCACCTGTAATTTGTGTTTTGTTTCATAGCAATGCGATCTCAGGAGAGAGCGCTCTAGACCGGTTAGCCTGTGGCTTAGGGGGCAAGACCATGTTACCACACATCATCGCCAACATACCCCAGATGTTGGTCAACAGTAAGTCAGATTTCCTGTGCTGTTCACTCTGTGCACGCTGCTTTCTTCTTGAAGAAAAATCAAATTCTGTATTTCACCCTCAGTTTAACTTTTTTCAAATTTTGCTATACGCTGACTGATTCATCTACCTCACATGGCCACTGTAGAGTTTTGTTATTTTTGGTTGAGCAGGTGGGAGAGAATTTTGATTAATTTCTTATCAGTAAGAACTTAGATGTAGGTATCCCAAGATGTCATTTTGAAAGTGGTTTTATACATTCCATTGTTTAGGAGGAATACATTAAATTTGATGAACAACAGATTTGGAAATTACATGTTTACCAACAAACATGGTCTGACTTGTGAAAAGAGACAAGGTGCAAAAGTAGCAAAATTTGTCATAGTTTGTATGGAATGGTATTGACTTTAAAGTTCAGCTAAAAGAAGAAAAGAAAGTCAAATTGTTACAGAAAAAAAAAAATTACTTGCGTGTTGTGAGCATGTTTTTTCTTTAGATGAAATAATGTCTATTGTTGTGGTTGTGTAAAATGCAAGAAAATTTTTACCTAGTGAAGTCAGGTTATGTACTGTTGTCTGTCATAAAGAATTTTATTCTAAGCTTGACGAACTTTTGTGTTAGGTGGAATACCTTTGCTGTACTTCAGCCGTGGTTGTCTCCCATGTCTTGCAGGTGACTGGCGTTACCGGCACGCAGCGCTGATGGCCATCTCTGCATGCGGGGAAGGTTGCCATGCCCAGATGGAACAGATGTTAGGCAACATTCTGGAGGCAGTATTACCCTACTTGAAAGATGAGGTGAGGCATGAAACTCAGAGTAGACTACTTTGTATGTAGGCATATAAACAAGTGCTTTGATAAAGGGAGGCGATTTAATCTACAGAAATTGGACAAGTAGGCGTTTGTGACTACTCTAGGGTTTGAGTTTGAATCCTCCTGGAACTCATGATAATGAAATAATCCTGAGTATGGCAAAATAAAACTAACTAATCAAATATCACTGTATTTGGTCTTGGATAAGCAAGTCGGAATCCTCTTAAACTGTTGTGGAAATGATTATTAAGGTTGATCTTGTTCAGAATTCTTCCGGGCGCAGCCTTCATGCATTATACATATAGTGCATGCTGTGGGATGGGATATCAGGAATTGTGAGTTTGGGAGAAGTGATGGCCGACTCATGCTCCACCCTCGCTAACATCACTTGTCTCGAACTGACACTCCTGGTAGCCCGTGGCTCAGTTGGCTAGCGTGCTAGTGCAACGTAATGACCCAGAAGCCTCCCAACAATGTGTTCACTGTGAGTTTTAAGTCCAGCTCATGCTGGCCTCCTCTCCGGCTGTATGTGGGAAAGTCTGTCAGCAACCTGCGGATGATGGTCGTTTCCTCTGGACTCTGCGCAGTTTCCTTCCACCATAATGCTGGCCGCTATCACACCAATCAAATAAATAAAATAGATAAATTCCTGATATCTCATCCACAGCATGCACTATATGTTTTATTGTACTTAAGCATGAGTTTTTCTTGCCACTTTTCCCTCTGTGGTAACCACAGTGATAAATATCAGCAAATTGAGTTTGAGACACATTTTGTACTGGGTTTTCATGAAAGAAATTGAGTTTTGTATACATTATTGGGGAAAAAATATTGAGATTTCTTATTTCTACAAATTGAGTTTGAAAGAAGGAAGTTGCTAGAAAAATCCCTGTGGAGAAGGTGACCTGTAAAGGCCTGCTCTGGAAGCTTTAAATTAGTGAACTTGCATGTCGTGACTAGCTAAGCAAGCCATCGTCTGCCTCTTTACAGAGGGTGATAAATGTGATCATTGTACATCATGTTTTGTGGAATATCACGTGGCCATATATTGACCAATAGAAACCAAGAATCACCCCATGAGGTTTAATATTTATTATTACTAAACAGCTTTTGACAATTTGTATCCAGAGACAGATATAAATTAATTTCAATGAATAGAACATTTCAAGTGTATGTCAAATCCAGATAAAGTCGTCATTTGCTCCTTATTTTTGTTTGCAGCACCCACGGGTGAGGTACGCCGCCTGCAATGCCCTGGGGCAACTCTCAACAGACTTCGGCCCAGTGTTCCAGAAGAAATTTCATGATAAGGTAATCTTTACGTTTCATGAAAATTGGCATCAAAACCCTCTGACAATGGGAGAGTCTGACGGGTTCCAAATCACAGAGAAACCTTTTTCTACTGTGACAGTGCAGTGTTTGTGTACTACCTAAGTGCTTTCTGAGCACACATGCACCTAGAAGCGTGACGTAATCAAGAAAAGAACAAAGGAGCTTTGGACCCCTGTGTTCAAGGAGGGAAGGAGTTCATGATTTTCCCCATTGGTGAACTACTGCGTGAACTTACATGCACTAGATTTGTACAAGATTCCCACAGAGGGAATTTACGGGAATCCATGCAGATGCAGGTCAAAAATAACGAACAAAACCCTGTTCTGTTAGGGGACAAAGGGCACTCAGATTCTGCTACCTATAACAAGCCTGCAAATAAGTGCTTGACATTTTTGATAACACCACTGTGTTGAAAGTGGCATGACCCAAGAGACCTTTGTCCAGTAATAACATGGACATTATGGTCATACCACTTTATCCAAAGGGGTGTTTTCCAAAATGCCAGGCTCCTATTTGCAAGATTGTATAGAACCTTAGTGTCATTCAAGTAAAGAATTGTTGAGTACTTCATTAAGCCATACTCAGGTAACTGTGCATGTTAACAGGTTGTACCAAGTCTTCTGCTGATCATGGACGACACGAATCATCCGCGCGTCCAGGCACATGGCGCTGCCGCCCTGGTCAACTTCAGCGAGCAGTGTCCCAAAATTATACTGGCCATTTATCTAGATGCCATCATCAACAAACTAGAAGAAGTCCTCACAGCCAAGTTTAAGGAGGTAAGAATGTGGAGTTTTGCTGTACTTGAAGCAGAGGATGTTGATGGGCTATGCCCACTTTTGTGTAAGGAGAGGGTGGAGGGGGAATTGGAACACCAATAAACTGGACCATGTTGGTTTTAAGTCAAACACTTCTCGGTACAGTGTTTAGACTTTTGCTCCTCTTTCCCAGTTTGGGCTGTATCCACTGCAATCTAGAGGAAAGAACTCGACAGATTTCTTAGTTATGTTTATTACCAAATTTTGGATTCGTAAAGATTAGGGCTATGCTGTTGTTCATGGCTGACCCACTTTTCTGATGTTCATTGAGTAAAGGACATTATTCAGTCAGTTGACCTCACCCTACCATGTGACACCACCCTCATGTTCACTGTGAGTTATATAGCCCCAAATTTACTCAGGTAAAGAAACGCGAAAAACACAGCTTCCAGTCCATACTCTCACCTTACTCCATGTACTGACTTATCATCACACCATACCGTGGGATTTCCAGAAGTCTCCTTAGCCGATTTCTTTTTAGGAAAAAAAAAATAGGAGAAATCAGAAAACTCATTGTGTATATGTCACCAATGTTTCAAACACTCAATTTCATTTCATGAAAACCTTGGACAAATTCAAAATTTGTCTGAAACTCTTGTTGTGGTTACTGCGAGAAAGTGGTTACAAAAAACCCTGGATACCAGAAGCAGAGCATGAGTAGTTTGACTACGACTCAATGTTTCAGTCATTACATGAAAGTTCACCACCATCAGGCTAACATCTGTGTTCTCTGTTTTGCAGTTGCTAGAGAAAGGCACCAAACTAGTATTGGAACAGGTTGTCACCACACTGGCCTCAGTAGCGGACGCAGTGGAGGAAAAATTCATAAATTATTACGACAGGTAAGTTTGAAATGTAACTTTCGCAGCTTTCATTGGATTACGCGTCTAATTGCCCTCTCCTGCCAGCCACTAGATCTCTATCCAGCAGATGATTGTAGTGGCCTAACTGTAATACTTGTACTGGTATTAATGACATTTTCTTGTCCTGTACATACTGAATGAGTGCAAGCGTATTGGAGTTAACTGTTCATGGTTATATTTAAATTAACTACTTCACATTTGGTCATTACTGTTTGACCACCTCTGTGTTTGGACTGCAGTCTGACTTTTAGTCAGTTGTGTAACAATGTGTGATGGTCTCTGACAAGGGCCCTGATCTCCATTGTAATTATTCATTCTAGCTTTTTTAAGAGCTATGAAGTAGAATTTAGTAATGAGAGGGTAGTTGCAAAATAAAATTCTTCGTATTCAGTCTGGCTGTTCTGAACTGTAAATGACCAAAGTCTCCAGTGTATTGGTGCATCAACTCCATGACAGTTTTCATCTCCATGGAAACCAGTCATTAATAAAGAATGCAGCATCATGGTGGAGATCGTTTGCAGCTCAGATTTTTTCGATATCTTGGGCTGCCAGAGTTTCTACAACAGAAGCAATTCACTGAAAAAAACTATTCATTACTGAACATATTTAAAAAATTTGAAGGACTTAAAAATCCTTATCTAAATAATAAAAATAAAACTTCATTTTGTTGTGTGGCAGGTTTATGCCATGTCTGAAGTACATCATGCAAAATGCTGTCAACACAGAACTGAAGCTACTGAGGGGCAAGACAATAGAGTGCATCAGTCTGATAGGACTGGCTGTGGGCAAAGAGAAGGTAACGGAAATGTGAATAACAGTGAAAGTGTTACAAAGGGAAGCAATTCTCGTAAATCGTAAAACAGTGCCCTCCACCTTTGATGAATAACCACGCTGACTTCCTCCCTGGTTGTCAGCAACATGTGGATGATCGTGGGTTTCCCCCAGGCATGGCCAGGTTGTCTCCCACCATAATGCTGGTCGCCATGGTACATGTATAAGTGAGATACTTTTGAGTGGGGCATAAAACGACAGTCAAATGAAAAAATAAATATATGAATAACAAGGCAAGTGATTTCATTAACATACATCATATTGGATGCTATCTGACATTGTTACTGAAATAGGGAGAGGGCACTGTTGTTTGAGGAGATCTTTGTAGAGGCCCGTCTGAGAAAGAACAAACCTTAAATCTGTGTTGTAAGTTAAAGGATCTGCTGATTACGTGGATGTAGCCAACAAAATTGAGACAATAGGCATGGTCTGGTCTATGCCATTTTTCAACCTGTTGTGTGTTTTTGTGTGCCTGAACAAGAATATATGATGAAAAAATGATAACAAAAGGATACAAAATGCAAAACATTTGATTTATTGTTGTGAGGAACTGTTATTAATGTAGTTAATGAGGTTATTTAAATAAAAAACGTTGCCTCATAAAGCTTGTTAAGCAGACTTGAACAAATCAAAGTGTTTAAAACATATGCTTTTGATAGTTTCTGTTATCCTAAATCAGGCCCTGGTGTTTTGCAAAACAGTATTCTGCCTGTGTTTACAGTTCATGCAGGACTGCACAGAGGTAATGCAGTCATTGGTGGCGACACAGACGGATCAGCAGGAGTTAGCTGAGGATGACCCACAGGTGAGTGGAGTGGGAAGGTGGGGAGAGTAGGGGGTTGGGTGACTGTGCAGAGGTAATGCAGTCACTGGTGGCGACACAGACGGATCAGCAGTAGTTGGCTGAGGATGACCCACAGGTGAGTGGAGTGGGGCGGTGGGGAGAGTAGGGGGTTGGGTGACTGTGCAGAGGTAATGCAGTCACTGGTGGCGACACAGACGGATCAGCAGGAGTTAGCTGAGGATGACCCACAGGTGAGTGGAGTGGGAAGGTGGGGAGAGTAGGGGGTTGGGTGACTGTGCAGAGGTAATGCAGTCACTGGTGGCGACACAGACGGATCAGCAGGAGTTAGCTGAGGATGACCCACAGGTGAGTGGAGTGGGGCGGTGGGGAGAGTAGGGGGTTGGGTGACTGTGCAGAGGTAATGCAGTCACTGGTGGCGACACAGACGGATCAGCAGGAGTTAGCTGAGGATGACCCACAGGTGAGTGGAGTGGGCGGTGGGGAGGTAGGGGGTTGGGTGACTGTGCAGAGGTAATGCAGTCACTGGTGGCGACACAGACGGATCAGCAGGAGTTGGCTGAGGATGACCCACAGGTGGGTGGAGTGGGGAGGTGGGGAGAGTAGGGGATGGATGACTGTACAGATGTGATGCAGTCAGGTGCATAGCTACCAGTTTCAGTATCAAAAGTAGCATTTGTGGAATGTAATTGCCTCTAAACTATATTTTTGGGAGGAACATTTTAGGTCATGTAGGGGGCTTCCGTGGCTCAGATGGTTAGCGCGCAAACGCAACGCAATGACCGAAGCCTCCCACCTTTGCAGTCGAGCCCAGCTCGTGCTGGCTTCCTCTCCGGCCATACGTGGGAAGGTCTGCCAGCAACCTGCGGATGGTCGTGGGTTTCCCCCAGTCTCTGCCCGGCTTCCTCCCACAATAATGCTGGCCGCCGTCGTAAAAGTGAATATTCTTGAGTATGGCGTAAAACACAGATCAAATAAATAAATAAATTTTAGGTCATGTACACTGTTTCCCTTTTTAACTTCACAAGCAACCTGTCTCCCAGTAGTTGTTTCAGTGGTTTTGTGTGTTTTAAATGAAATATTATTTTGTTTCAGGTTTCATACATGATTTCTGCCTGGGCCAGGATGTGTAAAATCTTAGGCTCAGAATTCCAGCAGTACCTCCCTCTTGTCATGGGACCCGTCTTACGTGCAGCCTCCATCAAACCAGAAGTCACACTTGTAGACTGTAAGTAAAGAACAACAGTAACATGCTTTAGTGGTTGCTCTGTTGAATTTGGTCTTCAATAAATATTGTAAATTTTCAAAAGCAACTTTTTCTGTGAAATTTATGCATACAATGATTATGAAAAAGGTGCTAAAATGATTTTTTTGTGTGATTAAAGCTGCAAGCTTATAAAACTGTGCAGATTATTTCTCTGCACCCCATTGTTCTGTCGGAATGTTTCAAAACATTGGTTGCAGAGGTGATTGAAAAGGTTAAAGAATTAGGGTAGTTTTCATTGTTAGAGGGGTTAAGAATTGAAATATTTCAGCCAGTTTAAGAATGACGTAAGTGGGTCAGCATCAAAGTCCATGGCAGTTTTCATTACCATGGAAACTGGTCATTTTTGAAGAATGCTAGATCAGTGTAGAGATCGTTTGCAGTTCTGATTGGTCAGTATTAGAGACTGTCAGAATCTCTACTACAGTTGTGTTCTTGGTTTTTGGGGTGTTTCTTTGTCGCTTTGTGATACCCTGAGCATTGGTGTCAAATAACAGCTGAAGAAATATTTTAAGTGAGGTATATTAAAAAGTAGTGCATGTATTAAGCTGAGGTTTGCATACATATAAGACAATAATACAAAGGGAGTGTTTAATTCCTCAACCTTTTCACATTTGAAAGAACAACCTTCATTGTAGTTTATGCACATTTTTAATTTGATTTTGGAGACAAAACTACATTGGTTGAATTGGCCAGTTTAAGGGCTTCACGAAAAGTATAATTTCGTCAGTCAACACAGAATGCCTTCCGAATATGCTTGAATAAACACCTTGTAAACGAAAAGGTTGAAGAATTACAGTTTTAATTACCATAAATTATAAAATCCCCGACTTAGCCTCAGTTGTCTTTGAATCAGTGTTAATGTCAGTGTTGGCTCCTCCATGGAGGAGGGGGTTTGCGTGGTAGTGCATCATAGTGAACAAGGTGTCTTGCACCAGTTTGATTGCTGTGAGTTCAGTCTCCGCTCACACTGGCTTCCTCTCCGGTGGAACGTGGGAAGGTCTTCCAGATACCTATAGACTGGCCATGTGTGTGTCTTTGTTTCCTCTCACCATAATGTCAGCTGCCATCGTATAAATGAAATATTCTTGAGTAAGTTGTAAAACACTAACCAAATAAATAAATGAATAAAGTCAGTGTAATGCGTATTTTCTCAAAAAAACACTTCGTACATTGAGCTTAGGCTTTGTGTATGTGTAAAACGCAATAACAGAAGTGGAATATTTCATCGTTCAATCCCTTCATGTGTTTTAATTACCATGAATTACAAAATTCCTGACTTCACGTTTCTGTTCTGTATTGAATCTGTGTCACATTCTATGTTTAAGTTCTTTGTATATATGGCGCTGAATTTTGGCATTGACCTGTCTCCTGAAGGCAAAGTCCTTGATAGCCTCACTGCCAAATCTAAGTGGGCAGACATCCTTTCTCAGTGTGCGCTTGATGATGGTACAAATATAGAGCGGTTCATAAATAAATACTGAGCGGCCTCTTCAAGAATGACAGACAAATCTGCATCGAAGTCCATGACAGTTTTCATCACCATGGAAACCAGTCATTTATGAAGAATGCTAGATCAAGGAAGAGATCGTTTGCAGTTCTGATTTGTCAGTATTAGAGACTGTCAGAATCTCCTCTACAAGAATAAGAACTGTGTGTATCCAGCGGTGAGGCGCCCGGGATGTGAGTTCAATTCCAGCCCAGCACTGGAAATTTGTGGCTTATCTGCCTGAAGTAGAGCCTTGGTGATAATATTTTAAGTGGTCAGTGACGTTTCTTTGGCCATTCACACAGTTTTATGTTCTGTGTCTTTCACCAATGTGGCACAAAGTTCTGCATCTCACGGAGGGAAGATTTGTCAATAACACAGTTTCCCTCAGGAACTCCAGTTTCCTGACAGGGTTACCCTCAGGAACTCCAGTTCCCTAATAGGGTCCCCCCCCCCCCCCAGGAACTCAGTTTCCTCACAGGGTTCCCCTTTAGGAACTCCATTTTTCTCATAGGGTCCCCACCTCCACCACACACCCCCAAGCAACTCCAGTTTCCTCACAGCTTCTACCCACACCCCTGCTCAACTCCAGTTTCCTCATAGGGTTCCCCTCAGGAACTCCAGTTTCCTCGACCTATAATACCGTCCTGAAACAACAATCATAAATATAAGTAATCTGACACTTTCACCACAGAAATAATTTTCCTTAAAAGAATTTCCAAGAAATCTTTTCTTGACAGAATCTATGGTTTCAATGACATAGATCTGTTGTGCTAAATCTATATTGTTACTATCCTGGGCTTTGAACAGGACAGTTTTATACTGCGTTTTGTTTGTTTACAGCTGAAGATGTGAAGACTTTGGGGAATGATGCTGACTGGCAGTTTGTCACAATGGGAGAACAGGTAAGATGTGAAGACTTTGGGGAATGTTGCTGACTGGCAGTTTGTCACAGTGAGAGAACAGGTAAGATGTGAAGACTTTGGGGAATGATGCTGACTGGCAGTTTGTCACAATGGGAGAACAGGTAAGATGTGAAAGAATTGAGAGAACAGAAGACAAGACTGGCAGTTTGTCACAATGGGAGAACAGGTAAGATGTGAAGACTTTGGGCAATGTTGCTGACTGGCAGTTTGTCACAGTGAGAGAACAGGTAAGATGTGAAGACTTTGGGGAATGATGCTGACTGGCAGTTTGTCACAATGGGAGAACAGGTAAGATGTGAAGACTTTGGGGAATGATGCTGACTGGCAGTTTGTCACAATGGGAGAACAGGTAAGATGTGAAGACTTTGGGGAATGATGCTGACTGGCAGTTTGTCACAATGGGAGAACAGGTAAGATGTGAAGACTTTGGGGAATGATGCTGACTGGCAATGTTGCTGACTGGCAGTTTGTCACAGTGGGAGAACAGGTAAGATGTGAAGACTTTGGGGAATGATGCTGACTGGCAGTTTGTCACAATGGGAGAACAGGTAAGATGTGAAGACTTTGGGCAATGTTGCTGACTGGCAGTTTGTCACAATGGGAGAACAGGTAAGATGTGAAAGACTTTGGGGAATGATGCTAACTGGCAGTTTGTCACAATGGGAGAACAGGTAAGGTGTGAAGACTTTAGGCAATGTTGCTGACTGGCAGTTTGTCACAATGGGAGAACAGGTAAGATGTGAAAGACTTTGGGGAATGATGCTGACTGGCAGTTTGTCACAATGGGAGAACAGGTAAGGTGTGAAGACTTTGGGGAATGATGCTGACTGGCAGTTTGTCACAATGGGAGAACAGGTAAGGTGTGAAGACTTTGGGGAATGATGCTGACTGGCAGTTTGTCACAATGGGAGAACAGGTAAGATGTGAAGACTTTGGGGAATGTTGCTGACTGGCAGTTTGTCACAATGGGAGAACAGGTAAGATGTGAAGACTTTGGGCAATGATGCTGACTGGCAGTTTGTCACAATGGGAGAACAGGTAAGATGTGAAGACTTTGGGGAATGATGCTGACTGGCAGTTTGTCACAATGGGAGAACAGGTAAGATGTGAAGACTTTGGGGAATGATGCTGACTGGCAGTTTGTCACAATGGGAGAACAGGTAAGATGTGAAGACTTTGGGGAATGATGCTGACTGGCAGTTTGTCACAGTGGGAGAACAGGTAAGATGTGAAGACTTTGGGGAATGATGCGGACTGGCAGTTTGTCACAATGGGAGAACAGGTAAGATGTGAAAGACTTTGGGGAATGATGCTGACTGGCAGTTTGTCACAATGGGAGAACAGGTAAGGTGTGAAGACTTTGGGCAATGATGCTGACTGGCAGTTTGTCACAATGGGAGAACAGGTAAGATGTGAAGACTTTAGGCAATGATGCTGACTGGCAGTTTGTCACAATGGGAGAACAGGTAAGATGTGAAGACTTTAGGCAATGATGCTGACTGGCAGTTTGTCACAGTGGGAGAACAGGTAAGATGTGAAGACTTTGGGGAATGATGCTGACTGGCAGTTTGTCACAGTGGGAGAACAGGTAAGATGTGAAGACTTTGGGGAATGATGCTGACTGGCAGTTTGTCACAATGGGAGAACAGGTGAGATGTGAAGACTTTGGGGAATGATGCTGACTGGCAGTTTGTCACAGTGGGAGAACAGGTAAGGTGTGAAGACTTTAGGGAATGATGCGGACTGGCAGTTTGTCACAATGGGAGAACAGGTAAGATGTGAAAGACTTTGGGGAATGATGCGGACTGGCAGTTTGTCACAGTGGGAGAACAGGTAAGATGTGAAGACTTTGGGGAATGATGCTGACTGGCAGTTTGTCACAATGGGAGGACAGGTAAGATGTGAAGACTTTGGGGAATGATGCTGACTGGCAGTTTGTCACAATGGGAGGACAGGTAAGATGTGAAGACTTTAGGCAATGTTGCTGACTGGCAGTTTGTCACAATGGGAGAACAGGTAAGATGTGAAGACTTTGGGGAATGATGCTGACTGGCAGTTTGTCACAGTGGGAGAACAGGTAAGATGTGAAAGACTTTGGGGAATGTTGCTGACTGGCAGTTTGTCACAATGGGAGAACAGGTAAGATGTGAAGACTTTGGGGAATGTTGCTGACTGGCAGTTTGTCACAGTGGGAGAACAGGTAAGATGTGAAAGACTTTGGGCAATGTTGCTGACTGGCAGTTTGTCACAATGGGAGAACAGGTAAGATGTGAAAGACTTTAGGCAATGTTGCTGACTGGCAGTTTGTCACAGTGGGAGAACAGGTAAGATGTGAAGACTTTGGGGAATGATGCTGACTGGCAGTTTGTCACAGTGGGAGAACAGGTAAGATGTGAAAGTCTTTGGGCAATGATGCTGACTGGCAGTTTGTCTCAATGGGGGAACAGGTAAGCTTTAACTGTTACGGAGAGATTTTTAAGTGAACAACATGATTTTAAGGAGAAGCAAATATAAAAACGTTGCAAAATTCAGGTGAAATTGTTGAAAATTATTTGCAAATAGGTTCAGCACTTCTATATTTTCAATGTTTATCTAAAAGGTTACACATTGTGACCTCATGGTTGAGGCCTTGGGGGAATAACCCAGACGTTTCTCGTTGGAAATGGCTTGAAAGTGTATCAAAATTGTCTCGTGATCAGAAGGAAAATCTCTGATTTAACACTACTATTTAATCCAAGAGAATTACCAATGATTTTATGATTTATCCTGTTCTTGTTTCGCAGCAAAGTTTTGGCATCCGCACAGCGGGGCTGGAAGAGAAAGCTACCGCATGTCAGATGCTGGTGTGCTATGCTCGAGAACTTAAGGAGGCTTTTTCGGAGTATGCTGAGGAGGTCGTCAAAATCATGGTCCCACTTCTCAAATTCTATTTCCATGATGATATCCTTTTATGGTGTAAATCTACGTCTGTGTAGTAAACAGAAGGCACTTCAGTTACTTCCCTTCAGTGCTGTTCTGTATGTGGGAAGGCCCGCCAGCAACCTGCAGATGGTGGTGGGTTTCCCCAAGATTTTGTCTGGTTTTCTCCCACCATAATGCTGGCAGGCATCATTTAAGTGAAATATTCTTAAGTAAGGCATAAAACACCAATGGTATAAGTAAGTTCATGCTATTAAATCCCTGTTCTCACATTTGTCACCAATTCAATGAAATATTCTTGTAGTTTTAGAGCAAACTTGAAATTTACTTCATTGGTTGTTTTTGCTTTCTCGTTCAGCTAAAGTAAAAAGTCTTTTCCAGGATGTTATTCAATCAAGCTGCTTCAACATGTACACCCAGTCATGCCAGTATCTGGCAGAGTTAGAATTTTCTAGAAATGCTTGGTCAATGGAAGAGATTATCAGCCATTCGGATTGATTGATTGATTGTTATTGTAGTCAGAAACTCATTCGCGGATACATCCTGCATGATTTCGAACCTTGTGAAACAATGAAATATTTTTGACCTTGACCTTTTACACATGTGCGGATATCAGCGGCAGAGAGTTTACCCCATCTACTGGAATGTGCAAAAATCAAGGGAGAGCAATATGTAGTGGACATGTGGGCATACATCTGTCCTCAGCTGCTCAAGGCTTTGGTCATAGAACCTGAGCAGAATGTGCTCCCGGCACATCTTGACTCTCTGGCTAAGGTAAGGATGGCCGCAACATAGTAACATTTTGCATTTGTTCAGCGTGATGTCGTCATCTTGAAATCATCACTTACAATTATTCCTCCACCTTTTTGCATGTGAAAGAGTTAAAATGCTTCAATAGACATCTCGTAAACATGCAAAATGGTGTTAAGAACTACAGCACTGAGAGTACCGTACTGATGGTAGAAAGTTGTTCTCTGGTTTATTTGGAAGATATCATAAGATGCTACTTGAAAAATGTGAGTGTAAGCACCCAAACTGATGTTCATGACCTTTGTTTGCACTTTTTTGGATGGATTTCTTTGACAAATTTAGTATTCATAATAATTGATGAATTGTCTGCTTTTGTGATTAAGAAATTCATGTGTTCCCTCCGTCCCCTGCAGTTGATGACGTCCCGTCCAGTTATTTTGTGCCTCAGACGGGATTTGTAAGGCACACACACTATGAAAAGGTGGTAATATACTGAATGTGACCGAGTGTAATGCACACGTAAGGACCCAGGCGCCACCAATGCAGCCAATGTGAGTTCAAGCCTAAGTCACGCTTGCTTTCTCTCCATGCGTGCGCAAGAAGGTCTGTCAGCAACCTGCGCATGGTTTGTGGGTTTCCCCTGGGCTCTGCACAGTTTCCTCTTACCATAATGCTGGCCGCTGTCATAGAGGTGAAGTGTTCTTGAGTACGGCGTAAAACACCAATCAAATAAATAAACTGATGTGATGATGTGTCAAGTGCTGCCTGTTAACAGTGCATTGAGACGCTGGGGAAGGGCTGTCTATCAGAGGAGTACATGACCAGCACAGTACAAAACCTGGACAGGATTCTTAAGGAGCATTTTGAGCGCCAGCTGAAGAGACAAGGTAAGAAGACATCCATGGGCAAACCATGCCAGTTGATTTTAGTTTCTAAATATGTGATTAGAGCTACGTGACCTCAGCAGAGTTGTGTGTCTCATCCCTATTAAATTAGAGCTCTCGATCAGCTTTTAGACTTCAGAAATGATGTATATTCCTCACTTGCAGGGCTCAAGTTGTATTTATTTTCAGGAGTAAAATTTTAAATGTGTTCTGTTTATTGCATTATTTTTTTTGTAAACACACCATTCCCATTGTTTTATAAAATTTTTTAGACCAGAGAAAAGATGAAGATTATGATGATGTTGTGGAGGAATCTTTGTTAGAGGAGGTAAGAAAAAACATTCATAGATAAGTTTGTTGTTGGAGGTGCTACTCCAGTGGGATTGGGAAGGGCTGAGGCCAGGATTAAGGATATGTTTGTTAAGGGTACTCCGAACTGCACTCCAAGAAAGGGCATTACTCGCAAGTTTTTATTGGACTTGATGAAATTTCATTTTTGTTTATTTTTCTCTCCGTGTTAATTTCTGTAAAATCCTTATCTATTCCATGTGCAGTAGCCTCCATGGCTCAGATGGTTAGCATGCTAGCACAGCATAATGACCCAGAAGCCTCTAACCGATGCGGTCACTGTAAGTTCAGGTCCAGCTCATTCTGGCTTTCTCTCCGGCCATACATGGGAAGGTCTGCCAGCAACCTGCGGATAGTCTTGGTTTTTCACCAGGCTCTGGCGTAAAACACCAATCAAATAAATAAATAAACATTTCATTCACAAGAATAAAATAAAAAAAATATTCTCTATTGACTGGCCCTGTTCTCTGTGATAGGGTTTGGTACCCGTAACAAAGATTTTTTTTACAGTGGCCTGAATTCACTATAATACTGTTTCTTGAGCTTGTATTAGTCCTTCAAGCGTTGCAGCTGTTCTTCGTAGTGCTGTTGTCTTGTTGCTTCATGTTGAGAGGCTCTCCACTCTAGTGCCCCAATGAACTGGGCTCTCTGAGTACGTTGTTTAATTGGCACCAACCAAATAAATAAATCAATAAATAGAAAGTGTATGGGGGCCAGTTTTAAACAGTAAATTCATAAATTTGATTTAGTCTGTCTTTGTAACATCTTGTGAAATCCACTTTTTCCTTCTGTTTTTTTGCCTACTCCACAGTTATGCTTAACATGAGTCTTCACAGAATGGAAACCTATCCTACCTTTACAGCCGTTGTATTCATGAAATATTCTTGAATATGGCATAAAATACCAGTTACATGACAAAATGAGAAAAGTAATACAAGATCTTGGAACACTCAGTTGCGACTACAATTTCTGCCATGTGGAGATATCTACTTCTTTGAATGTGAGAAACTGATCCACTGTTGCTGTATCATCAATAAGATTTGACCAGCCTCAGTTGATGGATTTGTCCATGATAATGATGTGACACCCAGACTTTGTATCCCCATGAGCATTAAATTTATTTATTTATTTATTTATTTATTTATTTATTATTATTATTATTATTATTATTATTATTATTATATCCTGCTTGGGTATGTGATCACTGTGTACAAGGTGGCTTTTCATGCAGGTACAGAAACTGCTCACTTTTTCCGAAAATTTCTAGTTTCATGGATCTATTTTTTCAGGATGATGAAGACACGTACATACTGAGTAAAGTGGCTGATGTGATACACTCATTATTTGGCACGCACAAGGAGGCATTCCTACCAATGTTTGAACAACTGTTACCACATTGCTTTAAGTTATTGGTGAGTTACCAAGCAACTTGAAATATTTCTTGTGTATTGTTGCAAAAAGGCATAATGCACCAATACACCAATTATATGCCAATTGAAAACTGTTAATGTTATGCCTTTTACTCCGCATTTCTTTTTTTAGTTGTTGTAAATTTATTTGTTTTACATTTCTTTACTAAAATTATAAGGGAACTTTGCAAAGTTTGTTTTCTGTTTTTCGTTTTTTTTTACCTCACTGAAGTGGAGAGAACAGTCTACAGTTTCATTTGTTGGTACCATACAGGATGAAGTGAAAAAGTATTGAAAGGACTGGGAAAATCAAGTGAAATATTCTTGTATTGTTTCTTACCTTAGCACTCTGAAGACAGGCAGAGGTTTCATATTACTTGTCATCATTTCTGTCCTATTGTCCGTTCTCAAACTGTCCCTTTCTCTCTCCCCCCAGGACCCTAGTCGACCCTGGCCAGACAGACAGTGGGGGTTATGTATCTGGGATGACGTTCTAGAGCATACTGGCCCAGTAAGTCATGGAGGCTTTGTTCGATAAATACGGTGGTGGCGTCACACCGCCTCGGCCACCTGGTGGTTAGAGTGTCTACCTTAAGGTTGGGAGATACGGTATCCATCCTGGGTTGGTCATATCAAAGACTTTAAAAATGGTACTTCTTGCTGCTTGACTTGGTGCTCAGCACTGAGAGGTTACAGCAAGGAAATAGGACTGGTCGTATAATTTGACTGGGTGGGGTGACATATCTGGTGCCTTAGGCATGATGTTCTAGTGGCGGCAGCACTATTGTGGCATGAACTCGCCCTGCCACAAGAAGACACAGCATATAAACATTCTAAGGACTCCTGCTCGTCATATGACTGAAAAATTGTTGAGTACAACATAAAACCCAAGAATACATGCATACATTCAGAGTTTAGTTTACTAAATTAAAATCTTTTTCGAAGCTAGGTTTTCAACTGCTTATGCAGCTTTAACTTCAAATTCCCATAATACATTTTCAGGGGTCCAAACTTGCTCTTAAAAAAAGCACCATTCAAATGGGCATGGGGCAA